>CM043120.1:14524595-15124595 GCA_023701765.1 Hylyphantes graminicola | reverse complement strand
TAATTATTTCAAAAGAATTTTTTCAAAAAGTTATGTTTATAGTTACTTAAGGACACGCCTTAAGCTCTAAAAATACAATTTCTGTGTGCTATAAATGCAACAAAAAAGGCCATATAAATTATTTGTCGTTAACAGATTATTTTAAATTTGTTTTTTATGCAAAATGCCTTTAAAATTAACTACTAAAAGAACTTTTTGAAAAGTAAAAAAAAATTGAAATAATATTTTTAAGAACTCTAATATCGACCCTCGTTCAAATTTTTTTAAATCGAAATAAATGACTGATACCTGTAATCAAAGGCTGAAAACTGATAGTTGTATCTTCTATCGGACCATGTCGATTTCGGATCTAATTAACGTGTTAAATGTTAGCGTTGAGGACTTAAAAAATTTCCCAAAATGGGGACGCCAGGTCGCAAGAGGTTAAAGGAGGTGACTCTTTTCATAGGGAATAGGTTTATTTCGAGGTGACCCTTTCTTTTGAGGTTTCAATTCTGGGTTTCCTGCGATCATTGCTCTGTTCGCACTTGACATTGATTCACCAAACGAGGCTCGAGAAACAATTTTTATTCATGCAGCATTTATGTTGTCACTCAAGACCTGAAAATGTCCATTGTTAAGGGGAGTGTTCCCAGTTCCAGGGAATATGCCTATTCTGCAAAGACCTTAACGTAACCATAAATTACATACTTTTATAAAAGATACAATGATTCAATGCTATTTATTATTTACATTCCAATTCCTGTAATAAATCATTCACATCTGTCCATTTGCATTTCCACCTATACTATACAACACTCAACCCCATTACCAATTATTCAAAACCTTCCACTCATTACGAACATTAGCCAAGCGATCCGGAAAGTTTAAAACTCTTGTATCCCGTAATGCCGCAGTTTTAACAACACTTTCGGAACATCGGCGAATTAGCGTAAAGCATTGAGCTAGAAGGAAAGTGGAGTGAGGTGTGTGATTCACTTCTTGGTTAATGGTTAGTGATCCCCTGGGACCGACTTACAACTTTAGGGGTCATGGCTACAAGCAAATTTGGAGGCTCCGAACGTATCTCTATGAAATATTGGTGTGTATTTTTTTGTATTTCAGTGTTTATTGAAAAATAGCCGAAGTAATTTGCTTGGAAAACATGGTTAATCACCTAAAAATATTTTTTGTGTTAATTGATTGATTCTGATCTCAAACACAATTTCATAGTCTATTTTTGTTCATGATTTTTTTTGCATGTTTCATATTAAAAAGTTAAGTTTGGAGGCAGTTATATTTAGCGTAATTGCTTATGGAAGAAAATTTGGGGTCCCCTTAAAGTGGGCGGCCCTGGGCACTTTACCCTGTTGCCCTGTCAGAAATCAGGCCATGGTGATCCTATTCTCTTACGAACTGAAAATGGTAGAATACATTTACGGTCGCATTCATCGGCTACGATTAAGCTTGGTTTAATCTCTGATCCGGTTCTAAAACGGTATCCACCAGCACTTAATCGCGAGCCTAATTCTAGATTACATGCTCGAGATTAGGATAGCCCAAGTCAAAGTGATTGAGTTGTTTCATACAAGCATTGCATACAGGTGTAGGGAAGATAGTCCTTTTTTCTGCTCTGTCCACTCAAAAGGGAGTGAGTAGGTCGCTCATTGGTTTCGGCTGGCTCGCTGACACCTCACTCCAGTTTTCCTTCTAGCTCAATGGCTCAAAGCGAACCATCAAACGGCTTATACAATCGTGGAGGACTTTGCGCCCGAAAATGGAAATAACCCTTCGGGCTAAACTCGTTAACGTCAACCGTGCCCCCCTAATTTATTCAAATGCATTCGACCCTGTCGGATTGTGTTCCTTTTGTTCTTCTTTTCTTATTATTATTTCCCGCCTGATTATCATTAAGTCGAAAGTGTTTGGCAACAGTGTACGTCGTGTTTCCGGATGCAAACGCTTTGGAATATTCGATTGGAAGTGGTGGCGTTTGATCTTTGGGATGTGTGTGGAATAACGGACCATTCTCATCCTCGTGTTTCTTGAAATAGAGTTTTAATAAGTAGTTCCAACAAACTTAACCTCCGGATGGCCGAGTGGTTTGGACCATTACGCCAGCAGTCTTCACGCTGTAACGGGTACGGGATTCATTCCCGCCTTCGCCCTGGGTGTGTTTTCCTTTCTCTGTGACAGTAAAAATTCTTTCTGTGTCTGTCTTAATTGACGAAGGCTTATATAAGCGGGTCTCTGATCAAACGCACAAGCCGGAATATATATGTACCTTCCCTTGAACCAACTTAACCAGTGCGTCTCTCAGAAGATGCATAATGAAAATACCGTCCGTCGTAGCTAAGCTGATAAGGCATTTTCAATTTTATAACCAAGCTAGTAAAAATATGATATTTGGGCGCAACCCGGACATTTACAGCCGTATAAGGAAACATGACAAATATATAATTTTAAATACTAGGTTCTGGTCCTATAGTTGAAGCTCAAAATTAACGTTTATTTAGGTTGGTTCACAATATGGTTCAATGTATTAACGCCACACTCTCTAATGTCTCTATGATAGTGTGACTAGATTTTTTAAATATTAATTCAGTACAGTCACGAAAAAAACCCTCCCCCCATATCGTTAAAAAGCGAATTCCTCTCCACTGGTTTCGAAATTACGACTGCCTACTGTTGCTAAAGTTTCCCAAATCAACAAAGTTATTAATCAAATAAACAAGTAGGTTTGTAACAGAATCTGTCATTTAACCCGCTTCCACACAATAGTTGTGCTTAACAGGTAAAAAGGCGCCAAACACAGCATTAGTTCTATAATCTGTGTTAAACATTTTTGTTCTAAATTTGGCTACTTTAATTATTTCGAAAATTTAATTTTTAATATTTATCGTTTGCAAAAATTAATTTATTTTCCAAAGAATAAATGTATAATATTCCTCGCTTTTAAATTGAATGAAAACATTCCACATCAACATGCAAAGAATCTCGTAGTGAAATACATTTGACCTTTGGAAGTGGGTGACGGACGGACAGACAGACGGACAGAACGATTATATAATTAATTCCACTTCTTACGTTATAAACGTTATGTGGAAGCTAAAAAAAGGAAACAATTATCTGGAAAAACAACAACAGCAACAATGAAATACAGTTCTTTCATAAGGACACGCTTACAACATCCCTGCTTTTACCTTGCTTGTAAGAGGCAAATAGCTAAACGTTAGCTACATATGCGTCTTCCATTGGACCTTGGCTGAAAGACCTTTTGATCTAAAGGGTGCCCACTTGGGACACGGATTTGTAAGGCAAATGTGAATCTGAATATGCGTTGTAACGTTTGCTGCGCGTTTATTAATATTGGGTCTGTGGAGATGGAATGGTATATGTAGGTTTCGTAATGTTGCATATGTAAACTTGGGCTCAGTTAATGAAAAGTTTTATTGTAGTTAATGTGGTGCTAATAAAAATATAAATATATGAAAAGGTAAGAGAGGTCTTTAAGAAATATTAAACTAAAAAACTTTTTTTAAATAATTTTTTTTAGAAACCCATTCGGTTGTTCTATATTCATACTGCCTCCCCGGTGTCGAAATCGATAGGACTTTGGAGTTGCTGGAGTCGGGTTCGAATCCCGGTCTGGTATGGATGTTTTTGACCGTCAATAAATGTTGTTATTTTTCTATATGTTTGTGTTGTCTTTTCTTTGTGTGTCTCTTGTGCTTGTAAAAACTCTTTCTGTGTGTCTGTCCCACTTGACGAAAGCTTATAAGCGGTTCTCTGAACAAGCATGCAAGCTGTATATATGAACCATACCATATTCATACTACTAGTTTCAACACTGATCAAACCAATTAGTAAAGCACTTTGAGTACTTTTGTACGCAATATACGTATGCAATGATGAATGGTTGTTTTCACCATGGGATCAGCTGAATGAAAGGAAAAACGTGATGCCACTTCCAACTCATAAAACTTTTCCAATGCTGAGAAAAATCCATTGGGTCATGTATCCTTATGGGTCAAACGTCCTAGTTCCCCCTATATGCATGCTTATTGTTATCAACTGGTCTTTTTAAAAAAAACTAGGGATGTATAACACTATACGACTTTCAATTACTCTCAATAAATCAATGCACACATTAAAAGGTAATTGTATATCTTATAAAGTTAATTCAATATTCTTGAAACCAAAAAGTTCTATGGCAGCTACTCTTTGCGAATTTTTACAAAACCTTGCTATTACGTTCCATATGTACTATACTTTGTCTATCTAGAATGCGAGCCTCAAAAGCTTTTTCGTCCCCCATCACTTCGCTTGGTTTTCTAAGAAACGGGGGTTGGGGAGGAGCATCGTTTTTCTAAACCTAACGCGTTTGATGTTCTGTTGTGAGGTTAACAATCCGAACATTTCGAACCCAAGCAGGGTGGGGGGAAAACACGCTCAAGCCGCGCCTTTCGAAGAAAACCACATGCCGGAGGAAAATGCTTTCGAGGCTCGCATTATTCTGGATAGACAAGGTATAGGAACCCGTGTACCTAATTTGAAGTTCGTAGCTCTTTTAGTTTGAACTGTAGATGGTTTTAGACAGATGCGTCAATGTTCGGAAACCATTATTTTACAATCAGCTCACTACAAATCGTGTAGAAAACACAAAATATCCATATCGGATTTTCGACCACATCACAATACTTTTATTTAATTTATATATATTATTTGATGTAATTGAAAGTAATAATAAATTACCTCGCGCGTGAAAAGTTGGTTGGTTGGTTGGTTTGACATATATTTTCAGGCTTGTGTGCTTGGTCGCAAGGACCCGCTTATAAACCATCGTCAAGTAGCACCACACAAGACGCACACATACACTAATGACAGATGCTGCCATCTGTCGCCACCTCCACAATTTAGACATGTCCCTGAAGGGGATTGAAATTTTCTCCAGGAACCTGTACCCATGGTGAACTGCGCAATGACCGACCAGAGGACTTTCGGACCCAACAGATTTTACGAGCACGTACTCCGCATATACACGGTAAGTCTTCAGTGGCAACCGGGTCTCGAACTCTCAACCTTCCGATCTCGAGTCCGATATCTTTGACCACTAGGCTCCCTACAGCCCTACGCGTGAAAAGCTCATTTATAAAAGTCAGGATGAAATTCATCTGTTCTATTCATCTTAATTTTATAAACGGTGCTTTTTCTGTTAATAACTGCACACTCTTAAAATAAACGAGCGGTTTTAACGCAGTCTGAGTTACTTTTCACTCCTTTCAGTGTCGAAAATGCACTTCCCCTATAGGAGTGGATTTCACTCTTTTGTTTTGTTAAACCTCCGACAGGATCTCCGCCACAGTCCCATACGCTTTGAAATTTGAACTGCGGATAAGTTTCGCAGATGACAACATAGCTTTTGCAATTTGAAAATACAACGCGAAATTGGAGTAATTTAAGAGTTAGGTGTACGTAAGTTATACCAAATCTATTTTCTTTTAATAAATATCATTCTTACATTCTTGAAACAAACGAGCGATTTTAACTCAGTCTGAGTTAATTTTCACTTCTTTCCAGTGTTGAATAAATGCACTTTCCCCATAGGAGTGTTTTAAGAGTGCACTTATGTAATTTTTTACTGTTCCCTCAAATAGAAATGGGAGATACATGTAAAAATAAAACCCTCGGTATTTATTGAACTATACAAGACTCCTACGATGATTCGCAAAAGAATTCCGTTCAATTCAAACCCAATTCCGCGTAAAACTCCCATAACAGACCCACAACATGTATGAAGCACTGATATTTCAATGTGTAACTTTGGCAAGATTGCATCTAATATTTCTGTCAAAAAATTTAAGTTTAAGTTAAAAAAAAAAAAGAATGATATGTCGATGCTTGGTCAAACAAAGCGGTACAAGCAGGACCCAACTCAACTTCTTTAAGACATCACCAACTTGGCGTTAGTACTTTGGACAATAGTCTGTTGTTGTTGTCGTGTGCCTCTGACCGTAGCCTGGAAGGCAAGAGGGTTGAAGTAGTATCCGTTGGCACAAGGCTTTGAGTACCCATGTGAGGGCGGATGTCTGACTTCTACTCAGAGATGGCGCCACCTCCTCAACTGGTATGTGAAAGATTAATAAGAAAACTGATACAAATCGGGAACAACTATGATATAATGTCCTTTGCGATTTGCGTTACATTGCCAAGCAACAAAAATGTGGTATATTCCACTTTCAATCTTGAACAGACCGGCCATTATATTATAGATGTATCTCAAATAGGAAGGGAAAATATCATTTGATTACTTAATTATGAAATTTTATAATTTTAAAATGGTCATAGTAATAGGAATACGGTGACTCACTTTTTTAAAACTTAATAATAATAATTAACTTCCAGATATTTCCTTTCAATTTGTTATTTCGTTATAGTTATTTTCATACTTAATACAAATGGTTCAATTTGATACAATTGATTTGTTACAATTCGTTACTATTTATTACAATTGCGCTACAGTTTTTACAATTCGTTGCTTATGAGACATGAGCATTCGATTATAATTCATTTATAAATAAAAGAGCCATTTTATTTAAAATGTATAGAAAATATAAATAAGTTATAAAATTTTATCAAACTAATGCCACAATTCTTTTTCCAATCGAATATTTTTTGGGTTAAGAATTATAGGAAAAAAATCGCGCATTCTTTTTCGTCCGAAGTTTATTTTCAATTCTAATATAAAAGCGATTTTCGTTCTTTTTCCCCAAAGACATTTTTATCTCAGATACAAAACCTTTCAATTCCATCAAATTTTTCTAGTGTTTCGTTTTCAGTTAGAAAAAAAGAAATATTCAATATTTTTTTATTTATGAGAAATGCAACTTTTATTATATTCTTTTTTATAATGATGACTTATTGAACCGCCTCGGTGGCGCAATCGTTAGAACGCTAGCCTTTGGAGCTGCTGGGGTCGGGTTTCGAATCCCGGTCAGGCATGGATGTTTGTGACCGTCAATAAATGTTGTTATTTGTCTATATGTATTCCTTTCTTTGTGACTGTTAATATTCTCTATGTGTCTGTCCCACCTGACGAAAGCTTATAAGCGGTTCTCTGAACAAGCACACAAGCTGGAATATATATGTACCATACCATACCATACTTATTGAACCTTTAAGGTATCCGACTACGTTGAAATCGTATTTTTCGGCAAAAAACAGAATTTTTTTTTATAATCTTAAAATAAAGCACCACTCTTTAAGATTCTAAAACTCTCTTTATTTTGTTTGTGCGGCAAATATTTTATAACTCCATTGGTACTCCATTAATACTCCATTATACGAAAACGGCATTCAAATCCCTTAGAAAAGACCACTAGTAGAAAATTGCGATCTACAAGAAAAATTAACAATATGAAACTTAAAGATGAATAATGTCTTATGTACCAAAAAGGAGGCTTTCCTGCTATTTGAATGTAACCTCAAACTTTAAATTGATTTTCTGCAAAATGAAAATTTTGAACATTTTCTTCTTGACAAACCATATTTCTCAAAAAGTACTTAACTGAAAGTTTTCAAATTTTGTGTGCATATATGTTACACTATTATCTAGGGAATAGACTACAGACTAGTAATTTCAAGCAATATTATAAAAATTATAACACTTACTATCATAAATGGTAGAAAAAAAGTACATAAAAATCTTTAACTTAGCTTCGACACCTCATAACTTTTTATTGGTACAATAAATATCTAAGATTGTAGTCTATTCCCTAGGTATCAAACTAAGATTTATTAATTCATTATTATTTTTAAAAAATCTTAAATATTTTTTTAGTTATAAAGTCTATAGTAAAGGCAAAAAACATCACAATTTGCTTACAAAATCTTAAATTACACAGAATATATACTATATTTAAAATAAAAATTGTGACTTGTTATTATTACTAGTTGTGTTGGTGAACAAAAAAATACATAAAATATAAGTATTAAAGTTTAATTAAAAAAATAAGTGTCAAACGTAGTCGGATACCTTAACTAAAAAACTTAAATGCTTTAAACCTAAGTACAATTATGCTACAAGTAGGGGGGGGGGGGGATTCATTGTAAACTTGGGCGTCAAAATTGATAGCGAGAGTCGCCTATATGGTGCCACAAAGAAATAGCTCTGAGTTCTGTGGAAAATGCCGAGTCTGCAAAAGGCTTGACCTCCAATATTGCAGCCCCTTTAGAGAAAAAAAAAACTAAGTCGGTTGAACAGCGCCTTACCAACTAGGCTACTTGACTGGGGTTCCTCTGAATTTAGCAGGTGACAAAAGTCTATGAACTCAAGTACCATCTCAAAAGGAATCAAAAACGGTCCCATATCATGGCACCTTTTCCTACTTACAATATCACTTCATATTTTGCGGTATACGAGTAAAAGTGAAGTATCGAATGCCCAAAACATTATTTCTAGAAACAATAACATAAAACTGTAAATTATAGTGGTTTTATACAATGTTTACTCTAAATAAATATTATCTAGCAGTAGAAACAAATATTTACAAGTAGTTTTTCATTTATTTAAAAAAAATGAAAGTTTGAACTTTTTTTAAAAACGCTACTCCTCTTTCAATTTTGAGAATAACTATACCAAACTTTTATAGTTTGTTTTTAGTAATATTTGTTCAAAAACGGCGTATGGATTTTTAAATGTGAGCTACAGTTTAAAAGTAACATGCATTTATACTGAAATTCACAAAAAAATACAAATTATTGAATTCAATATTTTAAAAAATATATACATAGTATACCTTATTTCATGCACAATTTTGTGCACCATACATATAGAGAACACAGGTTAAAATTTTCAAAATTCTAACTTAATTAGCAAAAAAGCCTGAATGATTTATTAAACACGAGAATAGAAAAACGCGAAACAGAGATTTTTTTTTTAAAACAGACGTAATATGTATATGTATTCAAACTTATAGGAATGACTCCAGAAAATATTTAATAACTTTTTCTACAAAAGATATCATTATTATGTATGAAACTTTCATTAAATGTTTAGAAAGATATGTTAATAATAAGAAGTAAAATCTGAAAAATCGACATTTTGACCAATTTTGGTGCCGTATCCTCATAAAAACGATTTATTTTGTATGAATTTCTACGTTTTCATTAGATTTCATCTGCAGAAAAATGAAGTACTTGCTTATAACAGACTAACTAGTGTAACAATGAACTAAAAGGTGAAGTTTCAAAACACATCTCTAAAGTATAATTTGCTCCGTGCGTTTTATAGCTCCGCCCATGGAGCTCGGCTTCTGTGCAAGGAAACTATGAGTTTAACTATAATTTTAAGATTTGGGTCAAACAGTAGATCTTTAAATGTGGCATATGGATACATTTCTAATAGATGTAGTTCTGTGTAGTTCTAATATGCCATAGTACGACGTTATTTCAACCAAACCAAAAACAATTTATTTAAAACTTCCGTTAACCAACAGATAATAAAATATGGCCATTCATAATGGGCTTGATACACATGATCTAAATAATTCCTGTTTTCATTAATGTATACTCCGTTCACGGCATTAATTAACCAATCGAGACCTTATTTTACTTTGAATGGAACTGTTACCACTCAAGATGTGAAACATTTCCATTTATATTTGAGATTAGCTTTTTTGAATTATCGTCGCACTAGAGCTACACGAGTGCTATTGGGCGTCGTATTTTAGAACCACAGTCAAGTGATGAGGCGACACCTGAATAGGCCCCCAACGCCATCGTTAAGGGTGACATCGTAAGCAGCATTAGGAATTTGAAGGATATTTAAGTTGCACTCCCTTACACGGGGTATTATTCGCCTGACATTTTTAGCATTTATTTTTTCGACGCCCGGACCCGAACCTGGGCTTTCGCTTGCTAGGCGAGTGCCTAACCGACTGAGCTCCCCAGCCCCTCCACACTGCCCCATACACTGCTCAAAACAATTATGGGAGCACTTTTTAATTCCAACTTTAACTTCACTCCCAACTTTTTAATTTTTATCCTATAAATCTAAAATTTGTTAAATAGGTTCACTATGCATTCGAAATGAAATAGTAAAAAAACAGGAGAAAAAATCTTAAGTTTTTAATACTTAAATTTAAAGGGGGGAAATGGAATAATAACTTTTCAATAAATTATAACAATAATTTTTTAAAAACTTTTTTTGTTAAAAATAGTTGAAATATATTTGTAAACATCTAAAAAATGCAAGCATGAAAAATTTAGGGTACATTTATTTTTTAAAACTGTTTTAAAGTGAAATTTATTTTACAATATTTTTCATATTTTCATTAATATAAAAAAATATATTAAATTCTTCAAAATACTTATTCTTCCATCTAACGATGTATCTAACGATACATAAGTGGCGAATTTAACTTAGTCAGAAAAAAATCACAAGCTGATGACTCCCAATGGAATCATTGGGAGCGAAAGGGTTTAAAACATGTGCTCCCCTAATTGTTTTGAGCAGTGTATTTGAAAAGCGACTTCAGTTGCTTCACTTTTCCAGTAACTTTTCAATATACTCAAACCTGCGTCTTCCTTTTCTGTAAAATAGCTGCCAATCCCCATTCCCAACCACAGATCTACTGTTGCCATTCAGTCATTCACAAAATAAACAAAAAAAAAAGATGCATGGAATCCGAAATCCCGAAAAGGCGGGAGTTCTATTTACCCATTCGGGATCCGTTCCCGTTCCCCCCCCCCTTTTTCCGGGATTTATCCAGAAGAGAATCCGGGAGTCACCAAACAAGGGGGCGGTGTAACGATCTCGCAAAGCAGGAAAGAGGACTTTCAGGGGAGATGTCGAAGAAAGAACACACTTTGTTTTTGTTAACCTGCTTCTTGGGCTAAAATTGCACAGATGCACACCGACTTTGGCATTTTGTTGACGTAAACTATGTGCTGTATTATGTAGCGCAAAGGATTAAGATGATAATGGAATGCTTATACAATATAATGGGGGATTAATGGAGTAAGAAGGCAGAGGAATAGAGAAAGGAAACAAGCAGACAATGAAATGAGGTACTAATGAAGTAAGCACACTCTCGGAAATAACACTTTCATATTTGACGATTCATGAATCCTCAAGCCTCATTTCGTTAATTTTGAGGATTGCTTCGTTAAACTATTTGGTGACTTTTGAGTAAACGCGAATCCTCACTTTTACGATTGTGATTTGGCGATTCTGTATCTTGACTTTGAGGAAACAGAATCTCATTGTTGAACTCGCATGTTCAAAAATGACGAACTATTTCTTTAGAATAGACGACACTCAAATCCTCATAAAAATGACGATTCAAATTTCCTCACTTTAATTAAACGAAAACTCGGAGCATTTGCCAGTAATGGAATCGTCAAAATTAAGGAAAATTTCGTCGTTTTTGAGCATTCATTTTTTAGAGTGCAGGCAATATAATTCGTTAAAATTAAATAAGAAAACAAGGTTTTATGATAAAAACTATTTGGGCCAAGAATAAACGTTATTTTCTTCAAGTCTCTTCAAGAAGCACTACTGAAAGAAGCGGAATTGCTAAAAATTAAAGGAATAAGGGATTCTTGGTTTCCTAATTTCTATACAAAAACTTTTTTGTCCCACTTGGACGATCTTGGCTACTTCTCTTCTGCTGCTTTCTTTTAAAAGTGGTATGTGCTTAGATAGTTCATCAAATAGATTTTTTTGCAGAAGGTTATCAGATCAACTAAGTTAGCTTTTAGTTGGGTCATGTTTTCAGGAAAGAGGATGGCTAGCTATTCAAAAAGGTGGCTCCTTCTGAGGTCTGGTCTACTCTTAGTGGGCTTGTTAAAAATTAATTAATTGGTAGATATTAACCACAACAACTAACAATTCATCAATTGTAATTGTGGAAAATTATAATTAGCAATTACTTCAGTGTTGCAGTAGTGCCAATCAATTAATTTCAATTGTTTTGTTAATTTTAATTAAAAATAACAGTTAAAAACTTTTTTATTCGTCTTGAATCTAAGACTTATAGCTAAATTTTCCTGCATCTTTACTCATTTCTCTTTTTTGATAAAGTTAATTGTTAGTTTTAGTTGTTTCATAAAACAATTAAAGAAGTTAATTGCAATTATTTTAATTTGGAGTTACAATTGACCTACGTTAATCGAATTAATTTAATTGCAAGGTGCAATTAAAAGTTCAATTGCGATTTATTTAATTGTAATTAATTTAATTACAATTACTTTTTTAGTCAATTAACAAGAAAATTGACAAATTAATTGATTAATGCCCAACACTGTTTAGAATACATATGCTTATGGCCTGCTTATTTCAGAGCACTCTAATAACAGTCAAAATTTAAGAAAAAATCAGCTAAGGGGAGATTACTTTAAGAACTTTCACCTACAACAACCAATCTCTATAAATAACGTGTGTTTCCCCGTCTTGTCTTTTCGAAAGGGTAATGAGGGTGGGGAGGAAATTGAAAAGAAAAGGAATTGTAGAAATATCGTCGGATGGTTGGGAGGAAGGTAGAATGCCGGGGCTTGGAGCACGCTATTGTAGGGGCTTTCTGCAAACTATGACATTTTGCTTGGTGGTCTAGTAGAAAAACACCGTAAACTGCAGTAGAACTACAAGGTCCGAAGTAATTTGGACCTAACCAAATTCGGATAATTGGAGTTAATAAAAAAAAGTGCATAATTTTACGAATTGTTACCTCGGGTTGGAACTTAAAACATTGCGAACAATTTGGTTAGTACATGATGAGCTAAAATCACGAATTATTTCAGAAGGAATTTTTTTTTTGCCTCCCGCTCCTTGAACTCTTAAAACAAAAGAGTGAAATCCACTCCTATAGGAGAAGTGCATTTTCGACACAGGAAAGGAGTGACAATTAACTCAGTTTGAGATAAAATCACTCGTTTGGAGTGATCTTGTAGGAGTTTTAACAACACAAAAGAGTGAAATCCACTCGAATAGGGGAAGTGCATTTCGACACCGAAAGAAGTGAAAATTAACTCAGACTGAGTTAAAATCGCTCCTTTGTTTTAAGAGTGTAGACAACGGTCGATTTTTGGCTTATTGAAAGTGCACTTGGCCTCACTGTGCACTTGCACTCACCATACTTTAATGCTCTTTTAAGAAATTATTGACTACCGTTTTAGACCTACTGATAGACCTAAACATAGCTACACCACTCATTCCACGCGCTTTCATTCTAAGATTTTACGTCGGACCAGTGATTTGGCCTCGCCATCGATATAAATAGCACAGATGGAGATTAAAGTAACCCTAAATGCATTGTTATGTTCTTTTTTTATCTTCTACTTTCTTGGACAACAGAAAATTTGCATATCCGACAAAAAAAAAAAAAAAAACTTGCCAACCTTGCACTTTTTTCCATCAGCAGAAACGATCCATATTTAATATGGCCAATAAGTTCAATTTATTTAAATTAGATTTAAAGTATAGTGTATTAGTATAATAATAAATCATTTGCATAATTTACATTTGAATTGCTTTCCCATCTGACAAATTTGCATAAATCCAAGTTTCACTGGTTATTTCTTCGACCTTATAATTTTTTCCAGGGCCTTATTTATCTGAAGTAAGATATATCAGAAGGTAGATATATCAGAAAATAATATCGAAGGTAATAATAATTCATGTAAAAATACCATTAAGTAGCAAATAAAACGACTGATAAGAACTACGGTACTACTAGAAAGCATCAGTGATTAAAAAAATTTACATATATACTAGCGAAAATAGGTCTTTTATCATAGGTTCTGTATGTTAGTTTTTTCAGAGTAACTACCTTGGTGGTAAAACAACTTTTACAGAACTAGTCTGCCGTTTGCTAGACCCTCCATCGGCAATATATGACCCGCGCATTTCCCCTTTCTTCTTCTTTTTTGTGTGTGTGTGTTTCCACATTGTTATTTGATAAAATCTAAACTTTAATTTATTGGCTAGTTTTAGTTGACGTATCCTTCTAGCTTTTATTATTGATCTTACATTGATCGGTTCTTCGATTGATGTTCAGGTGATGCTCGTTTAGGTGATGCCCTGATTGACGCTCGTTTTAGGTGACGTAGTTCCTTTTAGTTTATATTATTGCTTTTACTTTGATCGGTTCTTCGATTGATGTTCAGGTGATGCTCGTTTAGGTGATCCCCTGATTGATGCTTATTTTAGGTGACGTAGTTCCTCCTAGTTTTTATTATTGCTTTTACGTTCATCGATTCTCCGATTGAGGTTCAGGTGATGCTCGTTTCGGTGAGGCCCTGATTGATGCTCGTTTTAGGTGACGTAGCTCTTCTAGCTTTTATTACTGCTTTTAGTTCACTTTGATCGGTTCTTCGATTGATGTTCAGGTGATGCTCGTTTAGGTGATTCCCTGATTGACGCTCGTTTTAGGTTACGTAGATCCTTCTAGCTTTTATTTTTGCTTTTAGTTTCACTTTGTTCGGTTCTCCGATTGATGTTCAGGTGATGCTCATTTCGATGAGGCCCTGATTGATGCTCGTTTTAGGTGACGTAGATCCTTCTAGCTTTTATTTTTGCTTTTAGTTTTACTTTGATCGGTTCTTCGATTGATGTTCAGGTGATGCTCGTTTAGGTGATTCATTGATTGATGCTTGTTTAGGTGACGTAGTTCCCCCGAGTTTTTATTATTGCTTTTACGTTGATCGATTCTTCGATTGATGTTCAAGTGATGCTCGTTTAGGTGATTCCCTGATTGATGCTCGTTTTAGGTGAAGTAGTTCCTTTTAGTTTTCATTAGTGCTTTTACGTTGATCGATTCTTCGATTGAGGTTCAAGACATTAATTCCCCAAATTAGTTTCCATAAAAAATTATGTTCTATCTGCATTTTTGAAGCCACTCAAGACCTGCAACATGCCAACTGAATTAAAAAGGAATAATGCAAGACGAATTATGGTTTTTAGTTTTACTTCAAAAACCGTTTCTTAGATAACCAAAGCATTTATAAAAAAATACTCTTTTCATTACATTTATCGCCATTTCCCTTATGAAATTAGTTTAAAGAACCTTTAAAATTGATCAGATAACTTTCACAACGATAAAATTGAAATACCCATTTTAATTACTTTACAGTTTATTATTATTTTTTTTAAATATTTAAGATATTGTTTTAAAGTAGCAACTTTGCAGCAATGAGAAATAAATGACTTAATTCTGAGTGACTTATAATCTTCTCGTAAAATAAGTCTAAGATCTTATTTATAACCTTCTTGTAGGGCTAAACTAGTTTTTCCAATTGACTATTAGAACAACTTACACATTTTTCAACATAATTTTTTTTTTTTTGTAAAATAAGTTTGAAAGCCCATAAAAGTAACATTTTGTTGGATAGTGTTTTTTCAAGTTAACATTTCTTAAATTGTTAACAATAGTTTGTCCGATTTGTTTCAATAAAATAGTGTTGTTCAGCGGCTTTATTAGTTTTTTGAAAGTTAAAATTCTGTTTTATACGCTGAACTTTTCTTCTAAAATCTAGATAAAACCTGGCACATTACAAATATCCCCTTGACTAGCTCATCGTATGTAGTTGCTCAATAAAACCAACAACCTAAATCAAATTTTAACTATGTATAATAATAAATAAATCACAGCTAAATATATTATAATGTAAAAAGTATTAATTAAAACGATTAAATACAAAATGTAAAACTAATTATAAACAATACTTCGTCCCGCAAAACAAGGTAAAATAAACTTTTCAAAACCAAGTGTTAATTAAATTTTTTGAAAAAGTAAATTACTCATGCTGAAAGTAATCCTAGCGTCATAAAGAAACACTAATAACTAATTAAAAAGAACAAACTAAAGCGAAGAATCTTCATTATGAAAGGAAAAAAAGTGGTATTATTATCACCGAAAAAAAAAGAACAAAAATCAAAACCGTCCATTTTTCATTACGACAATAAAAGACAATTACACAAAAACCGAAAACAAAGCAATGCCTAATTAACATTCATTAGCAGAAGCAAAAGAACAAAAATTCAAGACAATTTTCATAAAAAAATAATAACCGAGACAAAATACTGGAGATATAATTATAAAAAAAAACCATAAACTTTAAAAAAGAATCATTTGCTAATTACTAGCGACAAATAGCCTCATTATTTCCTTCACTTCGATTGTTTTTAAAACATTCCATTGTCCCTTGTTCTTAATATATATATTTTTTGCAAAACCGTTACTTTTTTTAATATATAGAGAAAAGGTGTTGATTGTCTTCACAAAGACTGTTTGTTAATGGTAATAATTCCTCGATATCCATTGATCCCTCAAACTGTAGCAGTCCCGCGTTTTGATTGGTGTTCCTTTTACGGAGGTTAGATAAGATACAGGCGCCACTAAGTCAAAAAACTATGCAAAAACCGGGTTGACAAGTGATGCCCTTCATCGCTTCCAGATGAGTCCTAACAATTGCTTGGCTTAAGTATTTGGCGCTCTTTTTTACACATAATAAAACTATTGAAATGCTTTAAATTATTTGAACTATGCATAAATTTATATCTTATACCTACAGTACAATGCACAAAAAAAAAATCACTTTCGGATAGTTGGTTATGGTTGAATTATACGTCCCACTAGTGCTATACGAGGGGCTGTTGGCTATAAGAATCGTGATTTCGAACCGTGGTTAAGGGACAAGACATCTGAGTTAACATCTAACTTTACCGTCTAGTGACATAGTAAGGGATGCCAGGACTTTGAACTACATCAGATAAGAATGATATACGCTACAATTTGCTATTAATATTGCTTATTATAATTATAATCATTATTTTCTTTTTGCTCCCCTCTATCTGCTCATAGGATGAGTAAGACGATGACATCAGAATCAAGCTAGTTTCCAATACGTCACTATTTTACTTGGTTTGTTTGTGGGAAAGACGATAATGTTTGACGTTGCTGTATGCTTGACCGTCCGAATTATATGCATATGGTTTGTTTATGGGATATAAAACAACGATTGACGTGCTGGACGTTACTATAGGCATTTACGTTCCGATTGCCCATTGTCGAATCTTTAAGACTAACTATAGTTAAACTCATAGTTTCCTTGCACAGAAGTCACGACCATGGGCGGAGCTATTAAACGCACGGAGCAATCAAATGCCGAGAAAATTTCAGCCGTTTTATTTTGTCTTCCTCTGATTGTTCTGCGCGTTTTATCACTCCGCCCATGGTCGTGGCTTCTGTGCAAGGAATCTATGAGTTTAACTATAGGCGTTTCGTTTAAAGAGTTGTAAACATGGCTTTCTTTTAACTAGACGTTTCGTTTCATGAAACCACACCATCTGATTTTGGCTTTATCCAAGTACAATTTTGCGACCACTTTTTAGGTTCCCCTTTTCGCTCGCCAAGTCTCTCCCATTTCATTGTTACCTCCTTTGTTGGCTCCCCCTCCGCTCGCCAATTACACACCAGAAAGCGTGCAACTCGCCCTCATTAGCGACCCGCTTCCTGACACACACGGGGGGGCAAGTTTCATAATTGCCCCTTTTGCCCCTCGTTTACCTCCGGCTCATTTATACCCTCTTTTGTGAGCCCTCTTTCCGTGTGGAGCTTTATGTGTAAGGAGAGATATGGAATGGAAGAAATAAAAACATCAGATTAGTTTTTATCTGTTCTTTGGGGTCGTGGATAACATAGTGGTTAAGGCATCGTTCTCGGAATCGGAAGGTCCCGCGATTGAGTCCTGATACCACTGAAGACCCACCGAGTATATGCGGAGTGTGCTCGTTAAATCTGTGGTTACGTGGGCGGTCATGGCGCTGTTTCCCACGGGTACAGGTTATTGGAGACTATTTCCCTCTCCTTCAAGAGCACGTCTAAATTGCGGTGGTGGCGATAGATGGCAGCATCTGTCACTTATGTGTGTGCTGTGTCTGTCTACTTGACGAAGGTTTATAAGCGGGTCTCTGACCAAGCACACTTGCCTGAATGTTTATGTCTAACCAACCAATCTGTTCTTTACAATGTTAAAAAGTTTGTTATGTGAATTTGAAACATCGTCGAGCTGGAGCTACACGAGGGCTTTAGGCTACTAAAAAGTTTGGTGCAAGTTTGTATCAGGATCCGGGAAATTTCTAGATGACACCACTATTTGGAGCTTGGATTATATATTTTTTAGTAAAAATATAATTTTGATGCAAAGCAAAAGTAAAAAAATCAACTTTTCAAATAGTGGTGGCAGCTAGAAAGTACCAGGATTCTGGTGCAATATTGAACCAAAATTTTTTACCTGCAATTGTGTGTAACCTCATTATGAAATCGTAAAATAAAAGGAGAAGGACTATTGAGCTCCTACACTCTCAGAAAAATTCGTCTTTATACACTAAACTTTTCGTCTTTTTTCACAGTAATTTTTCCGTTTTATAAAAACACAGAAAAATTCCGTTTTCTTTGAACTGCGCATGCGCATCGCGATATTATTGTTGGTGGGTAGAAGAGGCCGCTATTAATTTCTATCGGCATCACGACTTTTTGCAGCAGTAACTCATATAATAATATTTTGAAGAGAAGTGTCGCAATGGCCGAGTGGTTAAAGCATCCGCCTCAGGATTCAGCCCTCTCAGGAGTGCGGGGGTTCGAATCCCACCTACTGCCAATCCTCCTATAAATCGGATATGTGTACTGGGAAGTTTAGGGTCTGAGGACACTGGGACAGACGTGCTCGTTAAATCTGTGGAGTCCAAAGTTCCGACGGTGTCAGCGTACGATGTCGCTCAAAGTTCGATATTTCTTCAAAATACATAAAATTTTCGTTTTTTTACGAAAAAATAAACACAACGGATCTATCTTTAAAAAAAACCGGAATACTTCCTTCTTTTAGTGGACCAAAGTGTTCCTTCAATTCACGGAAACATTCCGGTAGCAGTGCTGCACAGACTTTTTCCGTGAATTGAAGAAAAAAATTTTGAGAGTGTACAGATTCAATGTACACCATTATTTTGTACAATAACTAACAGACTGACGGACAAAAAGTATGAGAGATATTTCGACTGACACTATTTTAAACATCAACAAAAAAAATATTAAAAATCTGACGTTAAAACCAAAGGTGCGGGTAGACGGATGGAGGGACCGACACTCAAAAAGTACTAAACAGGAGAGACAGAAATATAAAAACCACATTGAAAATATAGGATTTTGTAAATCTGATTGTTAGAACGGAAGTTGTGTGTTCAAAGGGTCATGGTATTTTGAAGTGTCGAATAGACAGACAAATAACTGTATACACTTTTAGTATCTGAACCCTTACTTTTCCTAAAAAAAAAAAGACAGATAGAAGCACCGAAATCCCCAAGAAGTCAATACCCGAATCTCCCATTTCGTAATTCTTTCTCATTAAAAAACGAAGGCTAAAAACTCGATTAATACACTCTTAAAACAAACACTCCGAATTTAACTCAGTCTGAGTGGATTTCACTCCTCCAGACTGGAAAATGCACTTCTCCTTTTGGAGTGGATCCTTTGTGTGTTAAACCTCCGACAGGATCACTCCAAACGAGTGATTTCAACTCAGTCTGAGATAATATGCATGCCTTTAGGGTGTCGAAAATGCACTTCTCCAACTGGAGTGGATTTCACTCTTTTGTTTTAAGAGTGTACACTGTTAAAAATTTGAAGCTTGGTTTCATGAAAAATATGGTTCTTAATATCTGCAACGGTTGTGTGGGGAAATATTTTTCAATATTTTAGGTATTTGGGTGAACTATTTCTGAGATTTTCGTTTCTAGAACCTGCAAGTTTAATCTAGTAAAAAAATATCGTGAAACATTTAACACCACATATTCGTTGCAGCTACTAGGAACCATTATTGTGGTGAACCCAAGAAGGAAAATTTTAACAGTGCACGTAATGAGCGTTCATAAAAAAGAACGTTATTTTTCAATCCTGATGAGAGAGAATGTAGGTAGGGATCGGGAGAGGGGGTGAATACGTTTCCTGGATCAGGACAGGAGAGGGGGGGGGGGAGGATTGGCACGGAAATCTGGATTCTTTCTTGACAATGTTTCATTCTTTTTCCTCTCATTCTGATGGAACATTTTAGAAGAGTGATATCTCGGTATAGAGTGAGTGATATCGTCTTGAATGCACTCGGGAAGAATCGTAAGTGACGTTTTTGTGGTATTGGTTTGCCTGCATCGAATACGGTCACTGTAAAAAAATGGGATTTAACGAATATGAGTATATATATGTAATATATAACTCTTTTCGGCGCCTAACCCTTCAGATGGCGCTGATTTAAAATTATGAGACTAAATTTGGAGTTTTATCGAAAAAAAATGCGTTAAACAGCACCAATGCCAGCAACTTCTTAAAAACTAAGTCAGCTTTTTAATACAAATAACGAATGGTAAAAGTTAGCTGATTTGGTATCTATACTTTTGAAGAGCTCGAAAATTCTCTCTGATACCCGCACGATCGTGCGATCCCGGTCTTAAAGGAATTAAAAGGTAAAAACCATGTCATTCGCAAATATGAGCGTACTTTGTCGACGAAAAATGGAACCAAGTAAAGTATTAAGTTCTTAATTTGAACTGATATTAGACAAAAAAAAAAACACACAAACACAAATACAAAAATTGTCAACCATCAACAGGTCATCGGCTCTACAAGATTGGTCCAAAGGTTTGCTAATTTTTTTTTATCAGTCAATAAGTATCAAGATTCTTGAATTCTTCAACTCTCTTTGAATACACAAATTAATCTGACAAAGCATTCCACTCATTGATAACTCCTTCGTAAAAAAGTATTCTTTCTTCCCTTTTGAAGCAGGCTTTACTTTCTGAATGTCCTCCGGTTCGACTATTTAACCCTTTCAGTTACAGTGATGCCATTTGGCATCATCACTTTCAATATTTTTTCCAAATGTTTATGTCCCATTATGACATCCAAATGCACATCATTCGATTCTTCATACTTTGTTCCATTAGACAATATTTTACATTAATCTCAATAGAAGTCAGAACTACTATTTTTTTTATTTAGAAAATAGCTAACAAGCGTTTAACCTGATTTTTGAAAAGTTCACTTCAGTTCCACATATTTAAAACACAATTTAAACTATTTCGGTTAAAATAATTACTAAATTTTTTTTAATAATATGGTCAGATACCTTAAAATATATAATTAGAAGTGTTTTTAGGTAATATATATATTTTTATTTTGTTGTTTTCCACAGTTAAAAAATGTTGGCATTACTTCAAAAACCATAAAAAAAAATTTAATGAATTTTTTCTTATGGAACTCTTATTTTTGACCTAAAATAAGCTTTTTTTGTGAATACCAAATGTTTCTGTAGTGTAGTAAATTTTTGGGACTGAAAGGGTTAAGCTAAAACCTAAGCTCTCCATGTTCACATGTTTTTTAATACAAATATTCCAATTTTAATTAACTTTTCAGTAGAGAATGCATATTGTTTTCCCTGATGATTTAATTGCAAAATAAACTATTCATTCGAAAACAGGATTCAAACAGGTCGGAAAAGGACACAAAAACAGTGTGTCCCCTTTATAATATTTGGCTAACGAATCTGTCAAAGGATTTCGTCAGCTCTCTGAATCAGTAAACGATGCAATCAGTCTCTTGCCGTCAGTTACTGTTTATCACAACAATCAGTAGCTTAACGAGGATCCATTCAGTAAGCGAATGGGAAAATAAGGGAGAGAGTAGAGGACCTCAGCTCATACAATATCCACACTAAATGGCGTTGCGGTAGTAATTATGAAGTAGTAACATTTTGTCTTACATCAAAAAAATGTTGAAGTCGGTGGGCGTCCTGACTCCCGAAAAAAGGACAGAAAAGAAAAAAAAATAGTTCGGAAAAAGTAACAAAGAAACAGAAGAGCGACTTGACTTATAAAGAGCTAATGGATATAAAGAAATATATTTTAAACTTTCATATTTTGATATAAAAACTTATAGATGTTAAAAACGTAAATTTACGGACGTGTTTGGTTTGTTTAAAATTTGTACTTTCGAGAAATACAAACGGTCACAGTTGAAAAGAGGAAGTCGAACCAAGTTTTGGAGTAACCTTGAACCAAGTTTTGGTGCACTTCACGATTTTCTGATTCAACAATTTTGATTCAACGTCAGGTTGAACTATTATTTGGTGAAACTCATAAAAAATGGGCATTTTTCACAAAATTTGGTGGTACGTTGAACCGAAATTTTTTACAGCGTACAATCCACACTCAAACTCTCTACGAAGGCGTGGAACCACTGTCGTGGAATAGACACGCTGTATAGAGCGACTCAATGGACAACTAGAATGGCCACGCCTTCATTGACGTCACAGTTACGTCAAGCATTGTCTTCTTTCCCACATGTCAATCAGCTCCACCACATTCGAACCGTCTAATCAAAACCGAATTACACTTCCTAGCAATCAAATTCCTGTTAAACCTTTCAGTCCAAATGAAAACTTGGCATCATCATTTTAGAACTTTTTTTCTGATAGTATATAGCAATTTATAATATCAAAAAGCACATCATTTGACTCTTCAAACTTTTTTCTGTTAGGAAATATTTTTTATTAATTTCAATTGATGTTAGCCCTATTATTTTTTAAAATTATGATCAGAAACATGATGATGCCAAATAGCATCAATGGGACTGAAAGGCTTAACTTAATTAGTTGGATTAGGGCTATAAAGTACTAAATTTCTCCATTTTGTTTAGCTGGGCAAGAAAAGTGAAAGGTTATGACTCATAGCATACTCAATAAACTCTAAAATACAACAATTTCTTCCACCGACCCTCTTCAAAATCATATTAAACCCTACAAAACGCATGAATACTGACACAAGCCCCATGCCTCCCATTATTGCAAACCGATTGGAATAACAAACAGGGCGAGAATGCAGCACTCGAAACCGCGACTAAAAGGTAAATAAATACAAGAAATAAAACCCCCGGCCCCTAAGTGTTGTTTTTTGTACCACACACACATACGAGTAGTCCATTCATGCTTTTTGGCTCCCATTCATAAAACTCTCTTCATTTCGAGTCTCCCACCGGGAACGCAAACGATTTTGGGAAGCTTCTGTTTGTTCTAGGGACGTTCTGATTCTTGGTTCTTCGAAAGTGTTGACACTCGGTAGTGGATCAGAAGTGGTTGGTGGAGGGTAGGGTTGTTAGAAATTGGACCGATCTGTTCCTATTACTAGTTGTTTAACACCTTAACGATAGAATAATTTTGAGGAAAACGTTAATAAAAGTTTCCTACTTTATTCCCAAAAATTATATAAAAATATGTGTCCGAACAATATATGTACTCATTTTTGACTTTTTTTTATTTGTTTTTAGCTTGAAGTTGTAAAAAATCTTCTAGGGAAAAAAAACATTCAATGTTATTATAACTAAATGGTTTCAAAGCAAGCAAGGAAACTTTAAAACTTATGTTTAAACAATAAAAAAGCATTTTATTAGACTTACCTGTATAAGATTTTGTAATTTTTTGTAACAAATTTCAAATAAAAAGTTTGTTAAAGCAGTCAAAGTTTACTTAACATAATTATTTCAGTTATAAAATTTTCGACTATTAAATCCTCCTTAATTTTTTATAAATAATATTGTATTTACGTTGTTTTTGTTGGAAAATGACTTGAAAATACGGAGACCAAATTTTACAAACCAATAGTTGAGTATTAGACTAAACTATACTGCGAAATACAGTACCTTTGTTCACCCTAGTAATTTGGCCAGTTTCATAAAAATGTCAAAACGTAGAAACCTAATTTTTCCTCTCAACAACAGTTTATAGGTTCACAGTTAACATTCTAATAACTGCTTTCTCAAAACACCATAAATATCTCATCTCTGGTGGTTTTTTGTTCAAATCACAACCTTTTCGAGCACCCACTTGAAATACTGCCTGCGAAAACACGGCCCTGCCTATAGTGTAGCCTCTCCAAATCTCCCATTTCGTATTCATTACTTGTATAATAGAGGAAGCGGTTGAAGATTGTGTGTGTTTGAATATAGATTTTATATTTTCATTGTCAAGCGCTGCTCTTTTTTTTCCCATTGTAGATTACATATTCAAAATGCGATGCGAGAAATATATTCAGTGGGTCTTTACTCTAAAGTGATGCCAAGTGTTTAGGGTAAAAGATTTTCATAACTGGTGCTTTGTAAACAAACACTTGAACAACTTTTGTAGATTGGAAAGTGTCAAGGGAAAATAAATATAAATAAAAATTGAATCGAGTCATAAAATGGTTTGCGCGTATTACAATAATCGTGTAGATGCTCAGAATTTTATTTATTGTATGTATTTTTTTTTTATTTTCGATTATAATCTTATTTTGATTTTGTAGTTTTTAATAAAATATCTTCAAATATCCTCTAAAAATTTGTTTTAAAGACCTGAGAAATTTTATAACTTGCGGATTGTATTGTAAAAAAATACTTGGGCAACAATGCATATTTTAATAGAGTTTATAGAATTAATGCAAAACCACATATTGGAATAATGGGGTGAAATTTTCATAATTCTATTTATTGCGTTTTTTAAAAATTTATTTTTGATTTAACACTGTAAAAGGTTTGGTTTAACGTTACTCCATGAAACTGGTAGCAGCAAGTTCTACTTTTAGCTTTACAAAGTAGTGTTACACCAATTGTATAAAAATAAGAAATATTCAGTTTTATAGTTCAAGCTAATTAAACGAAAAGCTTCCAATTGTAAAAGTTGCCATTTAATTAAACAAAAATATTATAAGCGTAAAAGTTGAAATTTAATTCAACACTAAGCTTCAAAAATGTAAAAGTTAAGATTGTTCAGTTGTGATAAACATTTTCTATCTTCGATAATTGAATTCTTATTTCAGACCTGTTCAGACAACGATGTTCAATTGAAATTCATGAAATACCTTCCATCAAATGTATCCCCAAGTTCTATAATGTCATTTTCACCTCAGATATCAAATTAAATCTTCTTTCGTTTCTTTGAGGTACATTCTTTAACAACAATCGGAATGTTCGCAATGGAGTCATTTCGTTCTTTGATCTTTTTCATTTGCAATCTTCCCTCACAACGATGAAGAACTAGAATTTTCTAGTTCATTCGGGGCTTATTATTTAATTTTCTCAATCTTTTAAACACACGGTGTTAATTTAATTCACGTATTTCCTACAAAATTTTTCTCTACCTGTTTGAACCAAACCTCGTCAGGGGAGTTATTCATTAGGCCTAATAAATCTTATTAAGAACAAAGCTCTTGAACCGCCATTTTAAATTCCATTTTCTTGTTACGAACGGAACATATTACGTAAAAATTAAAATAAGCACAAAATACAAATGCGGAGAAATTATTTATTTAGATTAGTGTTTTATATTTTTTTTAAAAATATTTTTCATTGATGTTAGTGAAACGATTTGGTGCTCATCATTAAATTATGGAAGTTATTTAGTATTCTGTAAGCGGGTTAATGTAGTTAATAATGCTTAGAGAGCTGTATTGTTTTGAGAATTCAATTTCTAACTTATCTGTATCGAAACCCAAAGGCGTAAGTTTGCTTTTTATTATTAAAGGTACCAAAATAAAATAATGTATAATTTCAAAGAAGACAATTTTCTATTAGTTTTAGTTTATGCAGTTTTTAAATAAAGATTTCTTTATGATAATTTTAAACATCCTCATAAATTTCATTATAATAAAGAAACATTTGTAAAGTATTTATCTAACACATTTTCTATTTGTTATTTAAATACTCACTCTCAAAGTATATGAAATATTCAGCAGTGTTCTTAAAGTGTTTGTTCTTAATACCCCCCCCCCCCCCCCTAAGGCATAAGAGATTTACATTCTCAAAGACTCCTCTACAATATACTTATTCTATAAAACCGAAAGTTTTTCTTTCATTATTACCGTTTGTCTGCATCATTTTATTGACAAGTGCAGTAAAGGGTACAAATTGAATGATTAACTATAACGTTCGTTCGATCGTTCAAAATACCAAATCGCAATACATTGTACAAACAGTCAATTGTTTTTGCAGAAAAAACTTCCAGCTTGTGTGCCAGAAAAGTACCGAACAATTTGCCGAGAAAATCTGTTTATTTTATACGAGCAATTTGCAGAAAAAATCTGTTTATTTTATGCGAACAATTTACAGAGAAAATCTGTTTATTTTATGCGAACAATTTACAGAGAAAATCTGTTTATTTTATGCGAACAATTTGCAGAGAAAATCTGTTTCTTTTGAACGAACAATTTGCAGAGAAAATCTGTTTATTTTGAACGACCAATTTGCAGAAAAAATCTGTTTATTTTATACGGAAAATTTTCAATTTTAATGCAAGCGCTTTTTAACGGACAAATTGTAAAGAAGAAACAGAATAAGGTATGTATACTGCACAAAAGATTCCATTATGAACGTTTGTTCGTCGCGTCGCCCATTCAATTACAGATCGATTCATTATCTTTATATCGGAGCATCAGTCGGGAAAAGGGCAGAAATGATATCTAGAAAGAATTACGTCACCAGAAACACGTCGATTCAGAGAGGAAGAACAACAAAATTCCTATTTGCCAAAATGCCCTATTCCTATATCCAAGTATACCGATTAGGGTGGGCCGAAAAAAACTTTTTATTTTATTTCGGATCGCTATAGTGCGGAAAAGTTTCCATTGGTAACGCCATGAAAAATGCACTAATTATGATTTTTTAAAAATTATTTTATCTTCCGTTCGCACAATGAAATCAAAGTTGGAAAAAATTGTCAAAAAACGAAATTTTTTATATTTTTTTATACGCGATAGATATTTTTAGTTGCCTTCCTATATCGCGAATTAACTACTAAAAGTATGTAAAATCAAAGATTATGCACTTGTCATACATTTGTGTCAGATCTTCCGAATACGCAACGTAGTACAAAATGAGGAAAATTCTTAGTTTTTGAAAAATTGACAGATCTGACGCAAATGTATAATAAGAACATATATATTGATTTTACGTTCTTTTAGTAGTTAATTCATGATATAAAAAAGCAACTAAAAACATCTATCGTATATAAAAAAATATAAAAAATTTCGTTTATTGACAATTTTTTCCAACTTTGATGGCATGGCGCGAACGGAAGATAAAATATTAAGAACATAATAATTAGTGCATTTTTCATGTCTTTACCAATGGAAACTTTTCCGCACTATAGCGATCCGAAATAAAATAAAAAGTTTTTTTCGACCCACCCTAATACCGATATAACACAATCTCCCATGCTGTTCACCGATCCAGTTACGTAATTTGTTCCGTAATTCGACAGCCACCTAATCAATCATACACGCACTAATCTCTAGACAAACCATTCCATGTCTTCATACACACGTCCGCCCACACAAACCAACTCTAAAAAAACACGCCTTTTCTTTCCCGATATCAATTTGATTCTCGGCTTGACATGTCCTCTTCAAGTTTTATGGCGGCATAACACTCCGGTCCAAAGAGGGGAATTTTGCCGTGAAAGGCACTTAATCGACTTTGCTGGAACAGCGGGAGTTCGACCGGGACGTGACAACCCGATTAACTGAAGGAGGAATGATTTTATCAGGTTTACCTGCTTTTTTAGTCTACATTTCTGAATTTAATAATTTCAAGAAATCGAAGAAATAGAAATAGAGAATTGCGGAGCACACAAACGCAAATAAAAACAACGATAGATGGCGCTGACTTAATACTGCATTTCTACCAGTAATCTAGATTAAAATAAATATTTTTAGCGCATATTATGCAACTTGGTCTTTACCGGAATCGGAAGGAAGAAATTTGGGTCTTTATCGAAATTGGAAAAAGGGAAATAGAAAGTAGCTGGACGCAGCTGCACATACGCAAATAAAAACCACGATAGATTTCGGCGATTTAATGCTGCATTCCTCCTAGTAATCTAGATTAAAATTAATATTGTAGCATATTATGCATCTTGGTCTTAACTGAAATCGGAAGGAGGGAATTTGGGTCGTATCGAAACTTTGGGTATTTATCGAAATCGGATAAAGGGAAATAGAAAGTTGCGGGCCACAGCACACATACAAATATAAAAACCATGATAAATGGCGCTGATTTAATACTGCATTACTCCCAGTAATCTAGTTTAAAATAAATATTGTAGCATATTATGCAACTTGGTCTTTACCGGAATAGGAAGGAAGAAATTGGGGCCTTATCGAAGCTTTGGGTCTTTATCGAAATCGGAAAAAGGGAAATAGAAAGTAGCGGGCCACAGCCTGCACACTACCCAAATAAAGACCACGATAGGTGGCGCTGATTTAATACTGCACTGCTATCAGTAATCTGGATTAAAATAAATACTGTAGCATATTATGCAACTTGGTCTTTACCGGAATCGTAAGGAAGAAATTCGGGTCTTATCGAAAGTTTGGGTCGTTATCGAAATCGGAAAAAGGGAAATAAAAAGTAGTGGGCCGCAGCGCATATACGCAAATAAAAACCACGATAGATGGCGCTGATTTAATACTGCATTAAAAACCAGTAATCTAGATTAAAATAAATATTGTGGCATATTATGAAACTTCGTCTTTACCGGAATCGGAAGGAAGAAATTTGGGTCTTATCGAAAGTTTGGGTCGTTATCGAAATCGGAAAAAGGTAAATAGAAAGTAGCGGGCCGGAACACGCATGCATACGCAAATGAAAAACACGGTAGATGGCGCTGATTTAATGCTGCATTACTACCAGCAATCAAGATTAAAATAAATATTGGAGCATTTTGTGCAACTTGGTTTTTACCTTGAGGTACCTTTTGACGAATACAGGCGTGTAATTAGTTTTGTCAAAACTTTAAAAACTATATAGTATAGGGTGTCGATATGGTAGAGATTTCCATCTATTTGTCCGTACATTCGACTGTCTTTCAAACAGAACGATTTTCGAAAATTCCTTTTTTTTTATTGAAAGGCACGACGACAGATAACTATCCTTTAAATTTTTTGTCCATGCCGGTCTGATGATGTCCGTCTGTTTGTTAACTCTTTCAATTCCTTTCTTACTGTCAGTTTTTCCTTTTTTCCCAAAAATTCACGATATCAGAGTAGGGTCGTCATTCTAAATGTAGGCCTAAGTGGGCTGCAGCCTAGAGTGGCAAATTTTAAAGGGCCGCAAATTTGGCAATTTATTATTTAAAAAAAACCATAAAATTTAGTTACTCGGCCTTTTGTACACAAATGTGACAATAGTTATTATTAAAGTTATAATAGAAATTATTAAAGAAAAATCTACGGGAACCAATAGCAACTGTTTCGCTAAACATACATAAATTCTACATTCCTAAAGAGAGGAAAGCCATCAAAAATAAAAATAAAATTAATAACTTGATGTGTTAATCTCAGGACTGCTCTGATTGCTTGATGGGCGTTTGGCGCATTTATACGGTAATTGCTGACCGGACTGGGTTTGGGTCAAAGACTACTGATGAGGATGTGCACTAGCAAACAGAAATGGATGTCAAACATGACTTTACCCAAGTCATATGATTTTGGCGAAATGAATTGGTGCTTTACCAAATCAGACTCTGAATATGGAAAGGATAGTTACTTTTTTTATATATATATAAGTTTCGATCGATAAGTTCATTTGTGTGATTGTATTGATTTTTTAAACTAAATTTATGCGTATTACTGATAAATATTTTGAAATTGCTTTTAATTGTTATTTTATTTAAGACTGTTAACGCCAAAGTCGGAGATAATTAATCAAAAATTGGAACCTTTCACTCGCCAAATCAGTTATTCGTGATGCAACTACCCAACTTTTGCTTAATACGATTACATGCTTGATCTTTCCCAATTAGGTCGTTGTTTGGGGCAGGTAAAGTCTTGACAAGGCCACGGTATTGTTTTTTTGCTTTTTAATAATAAAAAAGGGATATGTTTGAAATAACTAGGTTGGTTTTGATGTTTTGATTCAGGTGTGGTGATTGAGTGAATAGATTTTAAGCCGCTTTGGCCGTCGATTTATCTGTAAAACTTCCACTAATTGAGGCATTGTGGGCATGTTTTCGAAAACTTTGTGACCGTGCCGATGGAAAAAGTATCTGAAGGAGATGACTTGAGGGGTTGAAGTTAGACATTTATGATTGTTCCAAGTTGTATACGCTATACCAAGATGGCATAGTGAATAGCACGCGTGATTCATATCCAGTAGGCCTCCCTTTCGAATTCTATTCGCCTCTATTTCGAATTTGTCGAGACAATTAAGTGTTTTTGGCTTTGTTTTCGCTAGTATACTAGTTGTAAAAGAAGAAGTTAATCTCTTTGGATCATCTTTTGTAGGATTAGTAAGAACATGATAACAATTAAAGAGCTTAGTGGAAGAACGTGTTAAGTGACATTTTTGCGTCAATAAACATATTACTAACTTCTTTAGCGATAACCCCTTTCTTCATAAACTTTAAGCTAAGTAGATTTTTTTTATGGTTACCGTTAATGAAAGTACCGTTTAAAGCGTATATATGTTCAAACTAAAAACTTCAAAGCTCAATTTCTCGTTTTCACCTTTTTGGTACTTAGCACGTTCTTCCACTGAGCTCTTCCATTCACAGATAGTGTAAACACTCAAAAAGCGCTGCCCACTGATAGTAAGTAACGATTTCATCAAAATTTCCCACACTGAACAAGTTAAGTTCATAATGCGCTGGACTATCATGATGCACTTAAGATTTGATAATGTAATTCCTATGATGCAATGCTTGAGTAAAAAATAGCTACAATATATAGTAATGGATACTATTCAATCATAATTTTCATTACAGGGTGATTATAATTAAAGTTCCTGGTTAAAATGGCTGGAAAAAAAACCCCAAAAATACTGGTCAGAAAGGTATGAAATTTGACTTAGCGCACTTATGGAGCAATATAACTTCGTTATAGAAAAGAAATTAAATAATGGTACAATAAAGCAATTTCTTGGTTAAAGATATCGGCATCTACGCAGATTTATTGTTTCTAGTCATGTGAGTTTTTCTTACATTATTTCTTAAAATTTGAACATTACTTGTCATTGTTTGAGTGTGTTTATAATTCTAGTAAGATTTTTAGCAATAAATCCGTTAAATTCCGGGAAACACAGCCTGACTCTTTCCTATAGCCAATACATACATATTCTTTTGCATTGGGAAGAGTAGACATCAAGCCTTGATTTATAGTACACAATTCATTTGTCATGTGTGCCGAAATGCAGCTTGCCACTTCGCCAATCCAACTGGCTAGTTCTTTAAAGTCCCGTTTTTCGTCAACTCTCCTTCTTTGTCCGAATCTGCTTTTACCACCGAACAAAAGATTCCAGAAGACAGAACAAAACCAAAACAAAAAAATTCCAAAAAAAAAAAAAAAAATGGCGGCACATCACAATTGCCGCACCTCCGCACACATACAAAGTGAAGGCTTATTTCGTTTATACATAGATAGAAAAAAATATCCATTTTTTTTTATTGTTATGATTTCCTACGTTTATTGTGGCAACGGTGTTTGTAATCCAGCTGTCACGACGTCACACAACGCCCTCCTGCGGCGACCGAAGGCGTGAAACAACCTTTGACTTTGACTTTTTTATTTCCTTCCATTTGAGTTCTTCACTTTTGGCATAAACGAGGCTACAATGAAATCTCTATTTACGGACCTCCTGGGGTTGAGGATGTATTTTAATAAAGAGCTCTCGGGTGTATTCAGTGATCCTGACTCGGGATTCTGTGGACACAATCGGAGACCAACTGTGAGCTCGATGCACAGTAGATTGTTGCAGTCTCTGAATTTTAATCTGTTCCACATTATATTTTTTGCTGAAGAGGTCAAACCAGCCAATGAAAGTTGGGTACCTAATACGCGCATTGTATATTTTGTGTGGTTTTGACCTCTTTCGCAACTTCTTGTATTCTTCCACGGTAACGAAATTTACCACATAAGAAGTCTCATTGCATAGTGTAGTGAGCTCATTGGAGACCAACCAGATTGCTGGTTTGGTTGAATGAAATGAAGCAATAAATTTGACAATATTGATACAAATAGACGAAATAGATGAAAATTGTACAAATAGAACAAATAGATGAAAAAAAAAACAGTTTTCTTATAAATGAATAAGATTGGTAATGTTTAGAAAAAATTCTATTTGTTACCAACATATAATTCCTTTGCCAATATTTTTTAACATGTGCTCAAGGCATTAAGGGGAGCGGACACCCCCATTCCCTTTCCTACCTCGATCGGGCTGGCTAATGCTAAGTCTATGGGGGAAAAAATGGTTTTTGTTCCAAAAAAAAAAAGAAAAGAAATTATTGGAATATTTTGATGCGGTTTTTTTTTGCGATTCATAAAACTCCAATAAAGGTGTGCTTTTAGATGTTATTTTTTTAAAAACGCTATTTACTTTTTTTTAATCGAAAAGAATTTAGATTAAAAAAAAGTAAATAGCGTTTTTAAAAAAATAACCTCTAAAAGCACAACTTTATTAGAATTTTATGAATTTAAAAAAAACCGCATCAAAATATTCCAATAATTTCTTTGCTTTTTTTGGAACAAAAACCATTTTTTCCCCATAGACTTAGCATTAGCCAGCCCGATCGAGGTAGGAAAGGGAATGGGGGTGTCCGCTCCCCTTAACCTAGTTTTTAACTCTATTTCGCAGTTTGAAAAGAAGATTGATATCATAATTTCATTTTGTCGTCAGATCTATAGCGCTCTATTACATTTGTAATTTTTCAATTTTCCTAATATTGACCCATATCGTCAAAAATGAAATTTTAAATTCGTGAAATTCAAGCATCCGTTTTTGAGTGTGATCGGTTCACCGCGTAAAGATGAATTAGCGGCTCAGTGACTGAGAGGTTTAACGTGTCCGCCTTAAGCCCACGATCGCGGGTTCGAGCACCGGCTGAGCCGTCGGATTTTATGGATGGGGAAAATGTCTTTCAGTTCTGGGGAATATGCCGAGTCTGCAAAGGCTTGAACCCCCAATATTGCAGCCCCATTGGAGAGAAAAAAAAACCATAAAGATAATCTTAACTTAGAATCGGCATACCATCGGGCATTCGCCATTCCTCCCCCCCTCTCCGTGAGTTCTTTTTAGGCCAATTTTCAGCGGCAAAACGAATCCCCTCAAAGGAATCAAAAGGCACGCTTGTATAAAAGTCTAAAGTGGGAAATTGGGCGATGGCTAATGTTTGGGATGAGCTGCGAGGCCAAGTGCGAGAAAAAATTCAGGCCCGAAAGCGGTACTGCTAATATAAAAGGAGATATGAAAACATTGTTGTTTTTTCAGTAATTTGTTAAAAAAGAATAAGGATACTTTTAAAGTAACAATACTATTTGATACACTGTTAAAAATTTGGCGTTTGGTTTCACTAAAAAATATGGTCCTTAGAAGCTGCAACGTCTGTGTAGAGAAATGTTTAAACAGATTTTCGGTATTTGGTTGAACCATTTGACAAACACAATTTTCAAAAGCCAAAAATCTTTCCCCCGATTACCGAAAATATGTTGAAGCAATTCACCACGCAGTTACTCTTACCCCTTTCAGGCCCAATAATGCCATTTGGCATCATTATGTTTCTAATAATAATTAAAAGGTTCAATTCATCAAGTTTCTAATCATAATTATTTTCTAATAGAAAAAAAAGTTTGAAGAATCGCATGATGTGCCTTTTGACATCATAAATGGCTATAGACGACCAGAAAAAAATTCCAAATTGATGATGCCAAATTGTCATTGGGACTGAAAGGGTTAAATTGAAATATAAACTGTTGTACATTTTTATTTATAATACCATTTATTGCTTTGCATTTTGCTTCAACAACATATATGCCTGTTATTTAGATGAAAAATTGAAGTATATTTAAGTTTACTTTTAGAATCAATGTGTTGTACTGATAGGTTTATATAAGAGATGATGGGTTAGGATGGGTGTATCTAATTACCGTCTGTGAAGCGAACACTTTCACCGGTACCACACAGTAAATTTTTACATCATATGTAACTAACTCAGAGCATCGAGTGATGGAAACACTTTTGCCATCACTGTAAAGCTGGATTGAATATTTTTATAAACGGGCTTTTTTTAATATGATAAATGTAGCTGACTTACAAGTCCCGACAATTCTCTTTTGAAATTGGTTCGAATATTTTCTTAATTTTCAATAAATAATTTTACACAAAGTATTCGAAGCAATTTCAAAAAGTGGGATTATAGAGACCTGTAAGTTATCTACATTTGTTATTTAACTAAAACGTTTGTAAAAATATTCAATACACCTTGAGAAATGCGGCAGAGAAAATAGTTTTTTCCCATTGGATTGACACTGAGGCCTTTGAGTTTGGAGATCCGTGATCAAGCACACACATTCCCCCTTAAGACATCAAAAACCTCGACGCACTAAATTAATAAGAATCGAGAATTTTCTTTATCTGCATTCAAAGACGTCTGCAGAAGGTTTTATCTTTCTGATTAAGCATTCGACACAAAAACTGCACCACTTTCATCGTTTAGGTATCTCAGTTTATCGTTAAATTCTCGATTTCTTGGCAATTCGGTACCAAATTAATGCTCTCAACTCCACAAAAGCGCACCACTGAGCGTTCAAGCTATTGATCCTCTCTCTCTCTCACTGTAAAAAAAATGCTCTAATCCTGGCATTGGTTGGATACACCCATCTTTTCTGATTAAACTCTATTGGAGTAAGTTTTTTACATAAATTTGTACAGTGTCGATGAAAATTTTTCTAAATCCAAGGCTGTCGCGTCTCTGTATACGTCTGTAGAACAAATCTCTGGTGACTCTACCATATTCATTTGATCTTCAAACAGAATCTTTCTCACACCACCAAAACCACCAACCCCCCTCCAAAAGTCTCTTCAAACCCTCAGCTGGCGAGTGTCTGTTTTCTCTACCCCCCCCCCCCTTCACGAACACAATGTTCGAATATTACTTCTATCAAGAGGGGGGAAGGGGGGGGGGCAAACCCAAACATGCCCCCCAATTCCCACTTTGGGGCACAATAGGGGGAATCGGGCATAAAAGGAGGTCCCGTAATAATAATGATTTAGGCGCCCCGTGTAACTGCCCCGTTTAGGCACCGATGATTGGTTTACTTTTGTAGTGTTAGCAGCTTGATTAGGGGGCAGGGTGGCTAAGTTCGGCGCAATATCGCCATTTCTTATTGTGAGTTTTTATTATAATTGAAATAGTTAAATATTTTAGCAATTTTTATTTCTGACCATGTGTTTTTCTTTTTGGTGTATACGAGTGGCTAGTTCTTTCAAACAGCCAATACAAGGTATTAGAGCGCCATCTGTCTATTAAATTGAACATAATAAAGTGTAATACATAATATAATAACATAATAAACATAACTAACATAATAAACATAACTAACATAATAAACATAATAAACATAACTAACATAATAAACATAACTAACATAATAAAGTGTTCCTTATCAAATTACACAAATAACTCATTAGTTTTTTGCAGGAGTTGTGTTTATATCTCTATCCATTTCTTTTTTATTAACTTTTAAAAACAGGTAGTCCATTTTGCGACACCCTGTAGATGTTATAATTTGGTTAGTGGATAGTAACTCATCATTAAATCAGCGCCATCTGGTGAGATTGCTGTTTGAGGTTCCTTTTGAGCATGCGATGGAACGTTGACATTCCACCGTACACTGACATTCCCACCGGTGAAATGTAAGCATTTCTACAGCAATGATTTTTAGGTACCTATCCTCATTTTCACAAAGTTATTATCACTCTTAAAGAACGGCCATCAGATGGCGCTGATTTAAGTTTGTGAGACTAAATTTTACAGCTTTGTCGAAAAATGCCTTTAACAACATTGATGCTAGCAACTCCTTAAAAATGAAGTAATTTTTTTTCTCTATAAATAACTAATGGTCCAAGTCAACTGCTTCGGTATTCATATTTTTGAAAAGTTGAACGTTCTCTCTTTTATACCCGAGCGATCGTGATAGCTTGGTCTTAAAGGGTTAATATGATGTGCATTTGACTATTGTACGTCATGAAAACATCAATTTATATTGTTGTACACTAACAACACCAGTGCAAAAAGTAAGCACATAATTTGATGAAATTGTACAGAAATTTCTTACAATGTGTCTGTGTGGCAATCAGGTACACCTACTAATTCCTCATTTAAATTTTGATTTTGGCGAGGTTTTTTTATTTGGCGATCAAACCTCTACAACACCAAGGGGTGGTCGGAAGCATAAGGGGGCACCAGAAACGGATTAGGCTATGGTCGGGTAAGTGGGCTCCCCCCTGGCAATCCTGTTAAAGAAGCCAGGTATCGGGTGTCCCCAAGATGAAAAAACGCAGACGATAAATGGTCTTTTGTGTTCCATTAAAGAGGAAGAGTTCTTTTTTGTAGCCCATTGAATCTTCGAGGCACCAGAGCATGAAAGGAACGGCTGTTATCGGCCAATAAAATTGCTTATTTGTTTACTGTGTGCAAACGGTATCATCCAGTAAGAAGCTTGGGTTTTTTGGTGGGATATTTTTTTTGGCGCCTGTTTTTTGGTGGCAGATGATATTTGTGTGAATGCTTACATGGTTGTTATGGGGTGAAGAGCGACTATTGAGTTTTTTTTAGTGTACTCAATGTAAAATGGGTGGGATAGTTACCACAAATTGTGAATGGCAGATTGTTGATCGCAAACTAAATTGTGTAACTCGTCCACGACAACCGTCCTCGAAGTTAAAAATGCAACATTTCCTTTAAAGTGCAGTATCTGTTGCAATAAAATAAAAAAAAAACTTTGGGAATGAAACAAAAACTAACACTCCCTTTCGAAAATAGCCAGAACGCACTTTCTGAATATATTACCCTTCGATGCCATACACAAAGTGACTTTTATTACTCCACTGTAAAACTTTGGTGTAACTTGGTGTTACGTTACTCCATAAAACGGAAATAATTACCTACCATAATTTTTGGAAGCTAAAAGATTATATTAAAATACCTGCTCACTAGTGGATTAAAAAAGGCAAATTTCTACGTAACAATATTCACTATACTTTAGTACTATTTTACTATAGTAATATATTTGTATTTACACTGTAAAAATTTGGTAGAACATTATTCCATCGAACAGGTGGCAGCATATGGTACCACCAAGGCATATGGTATGTTTTCAGAGTAAACGTTCCACCAAATTTATGGTGAAACGCAACTCCGTCTTGACGTTAGAAGCTTATGCTGCCAACTGTGTAAGTTCCAAATAAATAATTTTTTTCAAGTCCAGTGTGTTTCAGTGCGTAATTATTAATTTTAATAAAATACCTAATTTTATTTCTTTAACAATTGTTGTTATTTATGCTAACACAGAATTTTTTCACTTTGGTTATTTTGCCCCTATGAGGGTATAATAACACAACTTTACTCCATGAAACTGGAGGCTGTCGGCGTTTTTGTAAAGTAACGTTATCCCAAATAAATATACAGTTGTAGAACAAATTGGTTAACATAACATAATTGCTTGCCCACATTGTATTTTCTTCATGCAATTAAAAATTAAAGTAGTCTTTATATGGGCAAATAATCATTATTACTTTCAAAATTCATATTTATACTAAACAATCAACCTTTGGCCTCTTCTAATTACAGATATCCTACGCTATAGAAAAAAATCCTTCTAAATTACCATCACAGGTAAAAGAGTTGTCATCAAAACGTGCTGTGAATTTACATATGATATAAACTTTATTGTCTGTTACCGGCAAAAACGTTTGCTAATTCACGGGCAGATGCATCCATCTTTTCTGTTTAGTTATTTACATGACTCTACACGTCATAAAAACATCAATTTTCCATGAAACAAACATTACTTCAATATGATGTAAAAAAATAACCGCAAAACATGCTGCAATTATACAGAATTTGTTTAAAGTGCATTCAATAATTTCAAAACAAACATTTTTATCAAATGTGTCGGACCCGATGAGGCGAAATTCTCCCAACAATGACTCATATTTTGAAAGTTATTTTATTTGTGTAAAGAATAACCACAAAATGTGCTGTAATTTTATAGATTTTTTAAAAAATACATTCAATAATTTCAAAACAAACGTTTTTATAAATTGTGTCGGCCCCAACCAGGCGAAATTCTCTTAACAATGACCAATGTTTCGAGAGTTAACCTTTCAATGATATAACCCCGCCCCTCAAAATATGCTGCAATTTTACAGATTTTTTTTACATCTTATTTAATAATTTCAAAGCAAAAATTTATATCAAATGTGTCGGACTCAACGAAGCGAAATGCGCACAACAATGACTCATGTTTTGAGAGTTAACCTTTCAAAAACCAACATACAAACTCCAGCAAACAAACAAATCAATGTCCGCCATCCAACAAAATATCTATTTTGGGTCGATCGACGTGTCCAACAATGCGCCCCCATTAGCGGTTGATGAGGGTACAAAGGGCTTCTTGCTCGGACCACGGCCCCATAGGAGCGTGGGTAGGATTCAAATGCAAATACCACTACAGTTGAACTCGTTTATAACGAGTAGGAAGTTCAGAGTGAGTCCCATACAGCTAGACCGCAGGTATGGGAATCAACATAACATCGAAATGAAACAAATTATTAACGAAAGAGTTATTTAGTTATTTAATATAAATTTTTTGAACTTTTGCCAAAAATATACAGCTGATGACGACACTATTTTAAAACTTCATCGATTAATAATTAATTAACTTTATGTTTAAGCGCAAAAGTGAGAGTTAAGTATTAAGTCAAGGCTAGTTTTGAAAACATAAAAAAAACTGTAAGCGTCCAGTTGAAACGAATTTCAAATTTCCGTACGACTTTAACCTTACGAATACTATCCTGTTGAAGCCAAGCTTGAGACTATTTTGAATGCTTTAAACAATCTTTATAAATACTTTTTGTGAAATAGCTCAGTTACACTAGTTGCATTATTGCTTAAAATTTTTTTAATATTTGTATAGTATTCAAGCAATGCTTTTTAGAGAGAAAGTTATCACGCAAGATTTATATAGTGTCCAGTTCTTTATATTTAAGACCGAAAAAATATTTATATTTTGTGATTATTAAATTTTCACTATTATGACATGCTCACAAAAATCTAAAAAACTAAAGCCTCTAGAAAATCAGAATATTTACAGTACTTAAAAAAGTGTTGTATTGAAATAAGAGAAGATTCTGTGGACCAGCAAATATCACGACTGAAACCAATTGTTTTACGCTTGTTGGCTTATGCTAATATTAACGAATTTTATATTACAAACTTCAGCTAGGTTGGCGAGTACTTTAGTGAGGTTGACCACTAAGCCGTCAGCGATTTAACCACATTAGCGATCAGCTTACGACGTTGTGCGTCTTTTGTGTGGGGGCCATTGAAATTCGGGCGGTTGGTGGCCCAGTGAATAGGGGGGTGGTAAACATCAAAATGTAAACACGGTTCGGTGATGGACCGATTGAGACGCTTGACAGCTACGAGTGGGGGGCTACTTAGGAAGGTGGAATGTTCGTCTTGTGCTGGCTGATGCTTATCTTCTGAGATGGATACAATTTTGAACAAGAAAAAAATTACAGTAGTAGTATAGTATGATGAACTTATTTGCAGAAATTTTTATTTACTATATTCATATATTTAGCATATTCTTCTTCATACAAGTCTGACAAAGCATCAACTTTTTTAGTTGGTGTACCCAAGTCTTCAGTAAATGATGCAGGTGTAACATCCAATTCATCTGATGAGTTTTCAAACATTTCATATTTCGGTCTTTTAATGACAGGTCTACAAATTGCATTGTCTTTTCGTTTTTTAACATTAATGGTACAAGAAAGACCTTTATCCTCCCCAATATCTTTCGTTTCAGAGTCCTTTATCTGCTTTTGAATGAAAGTCTTAATGTTTGAGCAATGCAAATTATCACAAACTGCAGCAATTTTTTTTTGTGTAACTGGTACATCAATAGGGCTACTTTCAAAATTCAATGTATAATAATGTAATTTTTTTTTAAATATTTAAAATTTTCTACATACTCTGTAATTTTTTTTTTTTGTAAAATTACAGCACATTTTGTCGTTATTTTTTTTACATCACAGTATAATGTTTGTTTTACAGCAAAGTGATATGTTCTTGGCGTATAGTCACATGAACAATTTACTACAGTAACGTTTAAACAGGATGGTGCAATTTTACATCACATGTAAATACACAGCTCAGAGTGATGATACCACTTTTACCATCTTATTGCGATTATAAATTAGACGGATATTTTTTAGCAGTGTTCATTGAAACAAATTTAAAAAACCTTTTTTACGTTTACGCCATGTTTCTATTCAGTTGGGAAACGTTTCCTTTATTTAAAAATCTACGAAGCTGAATGCCGCATGTGAAAGCTCAAAATGTTCCCTCCAATCTCTGACAATACGACAGGGAAGCCGGAAAAAAACGTAACTCTGCGGCCCTGAAAGAATTTTGAAATGCTTAAAAATCTTTCTTAATGTCACAAGAAGGGGTTTCTTAAATAATCTGAAACGTTTTTGAAAATTACACTCATTGGTAGCTATACCCTTACTTAATTTTGATAGGTGATTGGTTAAATTTAATCAGTTTAACAATAAGTTTTCATTAAAGTAAGAAGAACATAATAGTTTTAGTGATGGTAAATACTGATGAATGCTGTTTAATTGTAATTTGTAGTTCAATCAAAATTAATTAAACATGGATATAAGTACCCATATTTTTTTGGGAAATGTTGGGAAATACATCAAAACGTTGGTGATATTGATACCAAATGAAGTTAACCACTTTTTCTATCGACTTACAAATATATTTAAAGTTACTTAATATTAGAGAGCTTCCACTAGATTCACACGATCAATTTTGATTGTCACATTATTCTAATAATATATATCAATATTTACCAATTTTGAACTATTAATAACATACTATGCACTATTTTCCTACTTTTTTTTTTAAAAAAAAAAGACATAATTAAACAACCACAATTAAAAAAAATGGTATAAGGACAACAAATTCGTTCAAAAATTACTTTAAAGATAGCACCCGTGCAAAAAACATAAAGTCTGAAAATTTCCTATCAAAGGTCCCATAACCACGGCCGTACCTTAAATTGGCCTTCCACCAATCCTTAATTAGACGCAAAATTGCCTTGCTTTAGAGCCATAGAGGCATATCTCAGCAAACAACCATTTTTTTTTTACCAGTTTTAAATAAATGATGAATTCAACTTTAGTTTTATTCCTCTCATAAATATATTTTAAGAGTAAATGACCCTTTCCAGAGGAATTCGAAATTTCGAATTATATCGGTAAACATTGAGATGGCCTACAGTTATTGAGCTTTTCTGTGACGTTACAAAAACAGATTCACACCATTCTTGCTCTACGGTCCACAAAGGCTTCATTTCTCCAAAATGGGCGTTCCTATCTGCCAATCACCCGCACCAACCAATCGCAAACATCTCCATCCGACCAATGGGGGGATTCAGAGGCGGAGCTAAGTACCGGCTTCGTTTCACCGGGGTGGGTTGTGCATTCAACAGCGCGTGTCACTCCCAGCAAACGTCGCTCCCATGATGTGCCGAAGTGACCCGTCGTTCACGGCCCTCAAAAACGTCCTGGCTGAACAAAGCCCTTTCGGGCCGGGGGTCGCTAGCCCAGCGGCCGCTCTAGCCGAATACCAAAGACTGCAGATATACGATTATGGAAGATTGAGGTTTCATCCATTCGGGATCCCGTATGGGCTTGCGGGAGCGTTCCCGGATGCGACAACCGGACAGTATGGTTTCGCCAACCCTTTCGTCCGGTTCGACCCGAGAGCGGCGAGGTTCGCAGCTGAGGAACCCAAACCCCAGCACAGCTATATTGGTCTTATAGCCATGGCCATCCTCAGCATACCAGATAAGAAGATGGTGTTGTCGGACATCTACCAGTACATCTTGGACCAGTACCCTTACTTCAGGAATCGAGGACCAGGGTGGAGGAACAGCATCCGGCATAACCTGTCACTCAACGACTGTTTCATCAAGGCCGGTCGCAGCGCCAATGGTAAAGGCCACTACTGGGCCATCCACCCGGCGAACATCGAGGACTTCAAGAAGGGCGACTTCAGACGACGCAAGGCCCAGAGGAAAGTCAGGAAACACATGGGGCTGGCAGTCCCAGACGATGATGACAGTCCGGCACCGACCCCACCCCCGAGACCACCTCTAGAAGCACCCCCTAGCCTCATGGAGTCCAGCTTCCAGTCCAGCCAACTCAAGCTTCTGCAACATTCCCAGCAGTCGCCCCCGAAGTTAGGGCGCCAGAAACGGCAGTTCGACATGGAGAGCCTCTTGGCCCCCGATCCGCCCCACTCGTCAGGATCGCCCCCTCTAGACAGCCCCAGGTCATACCCCCATTCCCCAGGGGGCGGTTCCGAGAGCCCCAAAGAGTCCGTCTTGCCCTCAGGGTACTTCAATCCTCCCAGAAGATCAGCCATGCAGTGGACTGCTGTATCTTTACCCATACAGGGGCTGCCCCAGAGAATGAACTCTTTCACCCCCTTCGCCGCCCCATGCTGGCCTCAGACGGCCGCACTTCTGACCTACTCCAGAGGCGCCCCACAAGACATCAGCCCCACGCACAATCCTCTTGTCCACAGGTGGCAGGAATCTGTCAATAGGGCGACACTGGACAGTGACAAGGTGATAGAACAGTGATTAATATCCAATGTTGAAACTGCTAACTTTGATATGTTTCATTAGACTGTGAATAGGTTATCGTTGTTTGGACTCTTCACGCAACACAATCAACTAAACGACATGCAATGCGGTCCAAAAAGAGACAGATCAAAATGGACATCTGAAATATGTGACTGCTAAATCTCAACATGGACTAATATTTTGTCCTTACAAACATATGCCTGCCTATTATCACGGACAATTTCGTTGCCTTCTAAAATAAGTGATTGGCCTATCACAACATGAACAAGCATTTCATAATCTAAAACATGGGACTGCTTCACCTCAGCATGGACAGTCTTCAAAGGTAATTCAACCACTTTTAAAAAGCCTAATTAAACTGCAGGGCTGCAAAGTTAGTACTATGGCACTTCAGTTGACCATAGTACTCATTCTTTTCGTTAACAGTTAGACAGAAAAATGATATCGAACAAAGTGATAAAACATCAATAAACTATGTGATGATGACACATGTAAATAACAGTTGTCAATGTCATATTGTTCCAGTGGTTCTGTTGTCATAGCACCTAATTTCCCAAATTTATTTAGTTTAGTCTGGTAATTTGTCTGTATTTGCGGTAAGTTGCAGAAATTTTTAATTGATTTTCGGATCACCCTTAAGTATGCACAACTTTCCGTAAACTGAAAAGTCATATTAATTTAGTGATTTATTTTAAATGGATTCATCTTTTAATCTCAAGAGGAATTAACATTACAAAAACAACAACCTTAGCTCGTCTTCAATTATGCAGAAATTTTAACTAAATTAGTAAATAGTAAATTAGCTTCTTAAATTACAGTATTTGATGAATGTATCAAATTACGTACAGTGAAAACTCTTAAAATTTTTATTTATGTTTTTATATTTAAAAGAAATACAAAAAATGTAATCGAAATTCCTCACAAGAACGACTCATACTGAAATGTACAACGCTATGCAAATACCCCTTAAGTTAATCGTATAATAAAGCCTAATATAATATTAATTATTTTATTTACTGTTAAGGTTCTTAATATGGCGTATGAGTAGGTGCCTATAAAATTGTTTTTTTTTAAACATAAAACAAGTGTTTTTTTTTAAATAGCGGTTATTTTATTATTTGATTTTGGTACAAATGTTTTGTTAATTTTTCAAAACTTTTGTAAAAAAAAAGCGTTTGCGACACTTTTACAGATAAAGAAATATTAAAAACGATGATTTTAAAAAATAAAGTTTCATTTGTTTGTTTTTTTAAGTTACAAAGTTTAAAATTTTCATCGTTTAATGGTTACAAAAACAAAAGTTCTATTCATCTAAGTTATGTAGTGACAATGCTATGAAAACAAATTTAACTCATTAATTTCTTATGAATTACATTTTAATTATAATTAAACTAACCCTTGTGCACCATTATCTAAACTAACATTACTTTTAACAATTTTGTAGAATGCTTTTTAAGACTTATTTTATCGATGAATGACGGTTTTCAGGCAAATTTGTAACTTGACAAGGAGGTTTTTGCTGAAGGTTAGCTAAAAAAACTAAATACATATGCAATAAATGACGAGTTTTGAAATTTTTATGCAAGTCAAATTGAGTTACAGAAAAAAGTCATTTTAAAAACTTATATTTAACTTTTTTATTCTGAAATGAAGGAGTTAATGTTATTCTCAAAGTCGTCGTACATGGGTCAAGGAGGTGACAAAACACATCCTTATGGTCACAGTAAGACATTGATAACGAAAAGAAAAATGGTGAAACTGAATACTGGACAATCGAACATCCTATCACACCAAGAACTAAGTCTGATCAATACAATGCTCATAAATCTGAAGAAAACTATTGAACTTATAGCAGGATTTGAACGATATAAAATTTTCTATTGAAAACTGTAGTCTGATGAACTCAAAACAAGCACTAAGTCTGATCAATACAATGCTCAGAAACCAAAAGAAAACTATTGAACTTATAGCAGGACTTGAACGATATATAAAATATTTCTATTGAGAACTGTATAGTCTGATGAACTATGTATTGACTCTTACTGTTGAAAGACTGACTATTGCTATTGATGTCATACTTGCGAACTGAAGAACCAGCTTGTTCATCTCCCTGTGAACTGTAAGAGTTTTCTTTCTATTTATTACTGCAATATTGACTAATGTATAGATGAATGATATCGTATTATAAAATTTGATTGAATTAGCTAACTTGTCCTTCTTTTTAGTGTAGTCCTTAATTAAATGATTTCAGTAAATTACCATTGCAATTAATACTAAATTTGACACATTTTTCATTATTATGGATATTCATTGATCATGTTATGCTGTTTTATTATTATAGTTATATTTGAAGAAATCTGCAATATTTTTTTTATAAGAAAGTAACTTGAAAATTACATGAAATGTACAAAGTTTCTTCAGATTTTTGAACCTATTAGATTGTGTTAGGAAGTATGAAATCAAAAGATACATTTTTTACAAATTCAGAAACGATAGTTTGCAATAGAAGTACTTTTAAAAAAGCTTTAAAAGTTGATTTATAGTGTATGTTTCAAAGATACCCATAGTTAGGTCATATGTTGCACACTACAGTTGCAAATGCCTCAACGTATGGTATCCGATGAATTTACTATTTTAATCTAATTTGAAAACTCTGCTCCTAAATTTTGCTGAAGTAAAGAAATTAGAATAAATATATTAACCTTTTAAATAATCATGAGTAACTATAAAATCACAGTTTATATTAAGTAGGGAAAAAATGCATTAAGCGCTATCTGTGGAAATATTCCTAAGTTCAGTTATAGATGGCAACTGTCTTTTTGTTGAAGGAAAAAATGCCATTAAAATTTATTTAGAGTAGATTATCATTTTCAAAATTAAAAATATGTTTTTAAATATATCGATACCTAGGAATCACACACGAACATTTCAATATTCGTTTTTAAGCCTCTATATCTACTATGCAATGGACCAAAGAAATTTGATTATGTGTAATTCTCATAGGAATAATCATTGTTTGAAAATTTCAGTTATTTTATAGCATAACTACGCATGCGGTATAAAAAGTATAAAATGCATCGTTTTATAAATATATCTAAATTGGAAAGATTAGTTAAATTTAATGATTAGAAAGACTTTCTAAATTACGATTATTTATGTTTTGTTCAATTTTTAGTTAAAGTAAAGAAATTAAAAAATTAAAAAAAATTATTTAAACTGCAGGTAATTTCTATAAAAACTGAGAATATTTTGTATATAAAATTTAAGTATTTTATAAATGAATTTAGTTTTTTAATAATAATATTCTTTGTGGTTAGGTGAATTCCTCTACATGCTTATGAATTTCATCTGAAGAAAAAATAAACATTTTATTTTTTGCACACTTTTCTTCCAAAAATATTTCAGTAGCAAGCCAAAACTGTGAAAATTAGAGAACCTAATTCTAAAACTTTACCATTTGCTTAATATGCAAACACTTTAACTCTCTCTCTCTAACTCTCTTTCTCTCTTTATACCTCTCAAGTACCTATTCTAATTATATAATATATTAAAATTATTCTTTAATCTAAAGAACCAAGTCACTTTTTGTGAACTTTAGAAAGTCCATTTACTTCGGTTTGAACATCATGACTTTGTATTATTTTTGAATGAAAATTCTTTGGCAGTTGCATTTGTTAAGTTCTAACCATTGCGTTCAACATAATTTTAATAATTATTCCTTTAAAGAGTTACTTTCTATACTAGTACAATTGAGAGTGAATACAGCCAACATTTCATAACGGTTTAGTCGTCTTTTATTCCGATTCCAAACTTAGGTATTCAAGGCGTTTAATTGTGAAAGAAAGTGCTGAAAGTGTCAAGACACAAAGTGGACAAAAGTTGTTGCGGGTGGTTCTACATTTACAAAAACTGTAATTGCAGTAATCAATCAGGGTAGGTTTCTCATCGGAGAATCAAAAATTCGGATAATTAGATTTTCTTTCTGAATAGTATGTATTTTAATTTATGAATATTGGACGAACAAATTATTTCTAAACAAAAATAGCTTTTAATTAAGTAAAAAGGAAAAAAAATTACATGTTAAATGCGTTTTATAAAGTTAAAAATTAAGCAAAATGATACATTTGGACATCGGATTGTCACAGTTAAATTAATTTTTTAGTAATCCCAGCTTTGTTATCCACGCTATATGCACCTTTATCTGCTATTTATATATTCCTCAGAAATGGATAGAAGACATTTTTAATCATTTTTGAATATCGACTATCTTACGCAGAGACCGAGTGCAAACGTAAGTACAGCTGAGGAAAAAAAAAACGCTCCACCCCACGTTTCTCAGCTGCTATTGGGCAAGGAACTTTGTGAAAGGTGTCATTTTTCAGGAAATAGCGTAAGGAACTGAGAACTGGCAACAAAAATTGTATAAGGGGTCGTCTACATATTAAAATGTGTACCAACTTTGAAAATTCCAATGGCAACACCCAATTTTTTTTACATAAAAATGTTCAGCACCTTCAAAATACCCCATCTGTAAAAAAGAATTATTTACTTTGCATTATTTGCTGAGCTATAAGCATTCAAAGTTGAACGCCCATAATGTTAAAAAAGTTTCATAAACCTTTATTCATATCTCCACAAATAAAATGAATTAAATAAAGTTTTTTTTTCATTATATACTTCTTAATCTTCCAAAAACAAATCCTACAAGTTTTTTCATCAATTTTTCAGTTTTAATAATTTTTTATTTAAATTTAAATAATAAAAAATAAAACATGAATAGCAACCCCAAATTTTTTTTACATAAATCGATAAAGTAGATCAAGTAGAACCAAAATCCCAAATTTTTTAATTCAAAAACAATTATTTGCCGAGTTATTGTAAAAAAACTGAAAAAGACGAATTTTAGGGATCGTGTAAAAAATTACTTGGCGAATTCGATCCTAACTTGCATTATCGTTTGGTGATTGAAAAGCATTTGTTGATAAATGTTTGTTCAAATATTGATGTCTGAAAAAAATCAAAAAATCTTTTCTTATTTCAAGTGCATGCAATGTATTTTGTTTGTCGGATTAACTTTAAATTTTATCGATTACTATGTTTTTAAATATGTGTTATTTCCAATACAATTTCAAGAAGTGAGTATCAAAAATAAATATGCTAAAATATAATTGGAATTCGGTTTTCTGTACATTTTATTGTTACCACATTGCTTATTTAAAATTATTAGTGCCCACTTTCCTTGATTATAAATCATTGCCCAATCATTCTGAATAATTTTATTTTGCTTTCCTTAAATATCGTGTTAAGGTTGTAACCCTCGTTTTGAAATACGTGAATACTAAAAATCTTTAATACTAAAAATCTATATTACCGATAAAGGGCGACACATTTTTAACTAACTTTTTGCAGCAATATTAATGAAACAAAAATTTGCATAAAAAATGTGAAACATTAATGCAATAATCATGTAATCATGTAGTCAATGTGATTATAACGAAACGCATTTGAAAATCTGTTCGTTATAAATAACCGTATATGCGACTTAAATTAAAATTTAAATTTTTTATCTTCTAGTCTTTGTTTTATTTCTGAATTTATAATTTCAAAATAAAAAAAACATTTAAAAATCACAATATTAGTGAAAAAAGTTAAATTCTAGCATCCGTTGGCGAGATTATGTTAACCCAGTTAGTTTGTTGTTTTGAAAAGACGCAACACAAATATTACTGTTTTCACTTTAGAGATGTCCCCCTAAACGAGTTCAAAATTAATGCTTTAATATCTCAGCAAATAATGCGAACTAGATCATAATTTTTTATACATGGCATATTTTGAAGGTGCTGAACATTTTTATGTAAAAAAATTGGGTGTTGCCATTGGAATTTTCAAAGTTGGTACTCATTTTAATATGTAGACGACCCCTTATGCAATTTTTGTTGCCAGTTCTAAATTACTTACGCTATTTCCTGAAAAATGACATCTTTCATAAAGTTCCTTGACCAATAGCAGCCAAGAAACGAAGGGTGGAGCGTTTTTTTTTTTCCCCAGCTGTACCCTTCTCTTAATTGATACGCATCAATAAAGTTCAAAACGTATTATTCCTAATAAAACTAGTATGGTTCAATAAGTTTTTAACTTATTTATTCAGCAAATTTAATTTCTTGAAATATTTCGTTATGTTTTAGGTCTGACTGGCAAAAAAAATTTAATTGAATAATTTCTAAAAGTATGTAAATTAAATTGAATATACATAGAACTTAATATAACCACCGTTGCTTTGGCTTTAAATAAATTTAGAAAAATTCTTGTGATAAATTTGGGTAGTTTCATTTATTCTCGTTCGAAAATTCAAAAGTTACTTCTTATCGTTCACTGAATTAATTTATCTTTCAACGAACAAATATGTAATATTCCTCGCTTTAAATAAAAAGAAAACATTTCATATCAACAAAGCATCAAAGAATCTCTTTGTGAAATATATTCTACGTCATTTCAAACTGATTTATGTTACAAAAATAAATTTCTTTTAATTTATTATTTAAAAGAAATAAAGTTTATCCAAAGATTGTTGGGATTGGGAATGATGACTTAATTCTAACGAAAATAGCTTCTTGTGCTTTTTAAATAAGCATTATATTTTGCAATTCGAATTTCAATGTCTTCTGCCGAATTTTTTGGCGCATGAAAGTGGGTGACAGACGGATGGACTGAACGCTTACAATATCTTCCACTTTTTACGTTACAAACTTAGTGAGGAAGCTAAAATCAACGATTGCACTAGCTATTTAAGTTGAACAACAATATCAGCTACCCATTAGAAAACGATGTAAAATTTATTGTGTGGTATCGGTAAAAACTTAGTTTCACTGGCACAGTGATTGGCTACACTTATCTTCTCTGTTAAAACACTACTAAAGTGAGTTGTTCACATGACACCGTAAGTCATTAAAACCTCAACGTGCTGTAAAACTACGATTACATCACTGTGACGTATAAATGAACCTCAAAATGTGCTGTAATTTTACAGAATGATTTTACAGCGTAAGATTTTTTTTTAACTCACATTGTGAAAGAGCTGCCTGTGGCTTTTACTGGTAACAAGATGTCCTGAAAGAACTAAATTGTCTATCTTAAAATTGATTGAACACTCACTGCAATTCTTATTGAAAAACAAATAGGTTTGCAACAGTAACTATCACGTAGATTTCCTACCTCACAAGATTTATGCACTTAAGAACTAAATCACCAAAAACAGCATTTAAAAGCAAAAGCTGACATTAATTTTCATTCATTAGTTTTCACAAATTCAATTAATTTTCTTTATAGGTAGCTTAAAGAATAATTGAATATATAATGGAGTCATTCATACTGATATATATGAGGAAAAGAAACAAATTTCCTTTAAATATTTATTTAAGGTAGGCGAATACCCAAAATTCTAAAATCTTTACTATTGCTTTAATCTTTTCCAAATTTGGCATAGTGGTTTTAAATATAATGAGCAATGCTTTTTAAGCAATTTTTTTATTTAAATATAATTGATTTATTTTTAACGGCGTTTTTCACCTAAAAAAAAGGGGTTTGCGCCAACACTTCTAGTATAAAAAGTTTTGCATTAATTTACCTGAAATTTTTTGCAGATGCTATTTCAATATATATCTGTGTCATGAACCTCTAACATCTGGTGTAAATATATGTTTTTTTTAAAAAAATGTCCAAGTGTAAGTTAATCGAAAAAAAATCCTTTTTTGGTGGTTAATTTATAACATTTTTCTTAATAACTTCTTTTCTTGTAATTTGTATGCAACTCTAGAGGGTCATTGCATGCATCAGTTCAAAACGAAGAATTTAACACATAATTAATGTTTATAGGATGAAAATTCAATGTGGTAGACTTGTTAGCGTAAACCTCCTTTTTTAATAGAAAAACACCATTTAAAATAAATAAATTATATTTAAATTTTTTAAAAAAATGCCAAAATAGTATTATTCATTGTATTTGAAATCAGTATGCAAAATTTGGAAAAGATTAAAGCAATAGTAAAAATTTTAGAATTTTGGGGAATTTTAGGTATTCGCCTACCTTAAAATAAATACATTTTCTCATACGATCGCAATATGTTTATACAACACCGAAGATTGATGCTCTTAAACAACTCTTGTTCTCAAGTTTTAGAATTTATTTTTGCTTCATGGTGTTTGGTAGTAATTCTCAATTTGAAGCAATGCAATATCATATAAATGTTCTGTCCTGTTCTGTAAAAGGTCACACCTCTTACATTTTATTACAAATTTACTTTTCTCCAAAAATATATTTTACCTCACACACAAACATATATAGGGGAAATGACTTACGGCTGTTTTTTTTTTTGTGTGTGTTTTTTGTCAACCAATTTTAATTTTACCCTAAAAGTTTGTTTATCTGTCGGTAAAGTATTGTCGTAGTAAAACAAGTTTTACGGTATTTTGCACGATATGGCACAAAAAATTTTCGCTCGAAAAATCTGATTTTTTTTTTTGTTATTGTATCGAGAAAAAATTACAAAATAAGAAGAAAAAAATAGTTAATCGGATGATTTATTATCGAGTAACAACTGCAGAAAACGTGAAACTATGCAGTTCTGAGAAAAACGCGTTAAAAAAATATAAAATGATTTATTTCATTGTTATAAATAGATATATGTGGATGATATTCAAATGGTTTTATCTTCCACACTACGTTTATAACGTATAAATTGATATTTATTATAATCGTTCAGTCCGTCTGTCTGTCCATCACCCAGTTTCATAGCCCAAACTACAAATACTACTGGCAAGTGTGATAAGTCAAAAAATTCAGCGCATCGAAATTAGAATGCATTGAAAATTTTTGAAAAGAATTCGAATACGAAGTACTTCAATTATTTAAAAAAAAATGCAAAATTTAATGCTCATTTAAAAACCATAGGAAGCCATTTTTATTAGAATTAAATCACCATTGTCATTCGCAACAATCGCTTGAGAAACTTTAATTCTTTTTGACAATGAATTAAAATAAATTTATTTTTGCGACATTGATCAGTTTGAAATCACGTCAAATATATTTCGCAACGAGATTCTTTGTTTGTTGATATAAAATGATTTCATTTCATTTAAAAGCGAGGAATATTACATATTTATATGGCTGTCTGGCAATAACCCCGCGGTCTTGCTTTCCTTCCCCTCGAATTACTTTTGTTTTGGTTAATTTGGTTAGTTGGTAGACCTTTACTCAGGTTAGTGTGCTTGGTCAGCACACAAACATGATTATCTCTACCAACCAACTAAAACAAAAGTAATTCGAGAGAAATTAGAACAAGCTATTTGTAGATCCTCCGTGAAACAACCCCATTCTTTGATATGTAAATTAATTTTTGAATTTTCGAAATAAAATTAATGAAACTAGCCAAATTTAGCTTGTAAATGTTTAATGTAGAATAAATGCTGCGTTCGGCGCCTTTTTATATGTTAAACACAGCTGTTGTGTGGAAGCTGTTCAAGTGACAGATTCTGTTACAAGCCTACTTGTTTTAAATATAAATCCTAGTTAATATGAATGAAAAACAATAATGATAGCGGATTGCTTGACGATCAACGATGAAGACAGGGCTGAAACAAGAGCTCAGGTAAGCCCCATAGAAAATGTCACTTTTTAACAGAAGAACGATTTATCTTCAGAAGGCTGTAGTTTAAAACTTGTTTGAGACATACGTTCGAAATTCTTCTGAAAGGCATAGACTATCAAAATATGCAACAACAAAAAATCTAATTTTCTTCGGTTAAATCGCACCCTAAATGTTTGTTTATCTGCCTGTAAAGTATTATCGTAGAAAAACAGGTTTTACGGTATTTGGGTTTGGTTTGAATTATCGTCGCACTAGAGCTACACGAGGGCTATTGGCGACGGGCGTCGTATTTTAGAACCACACTCAGGTGACGAGCCACACCTGAATAGGCACCCAACGCAACCGTTAAGGGCGACATCGTACGCGGCGTTAGGACTTTGAAGGATATTTAACGTGCACTCCCTTACACGGGGTATTATTCGTCGGACATTTTTGGCTGCACGGGCCGTTTATAGGTCGACAGCTATTTTGGCGATGCCCGGACCCGAACCTGGGATCTTCCGAATGCTAAGCGAGTGCTTAACCGACTGGGCTCCCCAGCCCTCTACGGTATTTGGTAAATAGAGACTTTCATCTGATTCAAATTTATTTAGTTAAGTATGATGAAAGGGATATCTTGGATTTTGAAAATTAGATTTTGCAACTAAAATTGCAATTACCTTTCACCAAAAGTGTTACTTATTACAATCATACAAATGCAATCTATCTAAATATTTAATTAATCAATTAGTGATCAGCAGCAAGTATACTCAAAAATATAAAAGATAAAATAATTAGCAGCTTCTAATTTGTCGGATAGCATGTAAATAGAACGAGCCTTCTTGTTACTTGTATTGAATAAAAAATTTTGCTGGTTTGATTGAACAGTCATGGATGGACAAAAAAAGATGAAGATATTTTAGAGTACCGGCGAATTTGCTCAGTTGCTTTGATATTCTTTATGCAACCATTAGAGCCACAAAAAAAAAAAAACTATAATAATGTTCGGGCCATCATGTTTGTGGACATAATATATTTTCTAAGGAGGGCATAAAATTTTTTAGCGGATATGACGACAATTCATAATCAAGAATTTTTTCAAAATCAGGTTTAATTATTTCTGTAATTGCCATACTTTGAATTAGTAGTAATAAAGGATCAATGGGTACGTTTTCATTGTGAATTTTTATGGTGTAATTGAAAGAAATTGATTTCTAGAAAATGAACTCTCTCTCTGTTCCAAATTACAGACATCAATCAACAATTTATTTATTACGTGTTATATTAATTAGTAAGTCCCTAAATGCATTTTAAGTGTCTTATCATAAAAAGCATATAAAAAGACATCTTACATGCCAGTGTTGTTCGTATTTAGACATAATTAATTTTCAGCTAATTAAATTCAAAATGGTGTCTGTAATTAAAATTTAACTATGATAGATTAATCTTGAACCTTTTAAAAGTTACAAAAATGTTTCAAGCCATCTAAAACAAATAAAATGGTATCTTACATGCCTATTTTATTCATATTTTGATTTTTTTTTCTGTGTACAACGCGAATAATAAAGGACCATTATTAAAACAAGTCTATTATATTCTAATTTCTAAGTCCCAAAATGAATTTTAAATGTCTAAAAAGTGTTTAGAGTCATCAAAAACATATAAAAAGACATCTTACACGTCAAGTTTGTTCATGCTTGGAAATAATTATTTTTCTGCTAATTAAATTAAAAATGTCGTCCGCAATTAAAAATGGAACTCTGGTGTATTAATTTTAAAGCTTTTAAAAGTCCTGACAATGTTTAAAGCCATTGAAAAACAGATAAAATGATATCTTACATGCCTATTTTATTCATTTTTCATGTACCGGCTAATTAGCATATTTTAAACTTTGACCTTGAATAAAAAAAAATTAGCATCACTCAGAATCGTGGGGACTTTTGACAGGTCATTTATAATTATGTTCTTAAGATCTCCGCCAATTTTCAGCTAGTTGGGAATTTTTCCGAGGTTTGACCTCTTTTTTGACTATTTTGACTTAACTATTTGAGTAAGTTGTCAACTGCGGGTGAATTTTGAAACAGCAAAAATCCGTCACTTAGAACACATCCGTTCCCTTTGCTAATTGAATATTGTTAAAACCTCTCCAGAAGGAGAGACAGACGAACTGATGGTTATCTCCATCATATCAATACTTCTTTATTATTTTTATAAATTAGTTCGAATAAAAAAGGTAAAATATGTTTAAAAGAACATAAAACTATTCCTTTTCTTTCCTACTGAAGCAAATCATCATTGCCTTTGATGATGTCGTGTCCATGGATTAAGATTATATGGGACCGAAAGACTGTTTCAGCGATCTGCAGACAGGGTCCTCATAAATGTTGTAGGGCGATTTGCTGAAATTTTGTCAAGATGGCTGGACAACAGAAAAGATGTTTTGGATCCAGTTCCGAGTCGGGGCAGTTTTTGCAGCTGGAGTATTTCCTAGTTCCATCTTTTTGGATTTCCTTCCTTTTGAAGTGGCCTGTCCATAATCTAGTTAATTTGGTCGCAGTTACCCGATTGGTGTTTAAATGCAGGATTTAGATTAGCCAATCTCAGAATTCACCGTTCCAATAGAGCTGTTACAACAGCTCTTTGAGTGAGTTGTCAACTGGGGGGAATTTCGAAACAGCACAAAGCCGTCACTTAGAACAACTCCCTTCGCTAAGTGAATATTGAAAACCACTCTCGGTTGTTGAGTCCCAACAATTACCCTTGAATAGGCCGCTGTTTCGCTTGTTCATTGCCATGACACCCAAATTGTGGTGCTCAAAATCTCGGATGATGAAGACACTAGACTTGTTGTAATGAAAGTTCGTTTGAATCAATTGAAGAGATAACGTGGTGATTTAAAAAGTGGCGAAGAAAATGAGTTTTAAAGTTTTTTGTTTGCACTTAGCTGAGCTAAAAACTGCACTTACAAAAGGTGAAATATATACTTAATTTAAAATTCATGAAAAGGGACAATCTTGTTATTTTTAAAGGAGGGAACAACATGCTTATTGACATAAAAATATAATTTTTTTACTTAGCACGTTCTTCCACTACGATCAATTTTTGTGGCTTCTACACTCTTAAAGCAAACGAGCGATTTTAATTCCGTTTGAGTTAATTTTCACTCCTTTCCAGTGTCAAAAATGCACTTGTACTATAGGACTGGATTTCACTCTTTTGTTTTGTTATACCTCCGACAGGATCACTCCTGACGAGTCATTTTAACTCAGTCTTAGTTGTTAATTTTCACTCCTTTCCAGTGTTGAAAACTCATTTCTATTATAGGAGTGGATTTTTCTCTTTTGTTTTATGAGTGTACACTGGAAAAATTCCTAGAAGCAAATTAGCTAGAAAATATCTGAAATGCTACTGACAAAATAGATAGGAAGAATTTTTCTAGCAAAGCAATATATAAAATATTCGTGTCTAACAGATATTTTGGGGCTGACGTTTTCTCTTTAACGTACCCAGAAAATACATAAAATAGTTGTATCTAACGGAGATCTTTTCTGTATTGCTTGGTACTTTAAAAAAGAAAACGCCAAGCCATCGTCCGTATACGCACCCAAGTCGACGGCATAGGAGGCAGGTACTACGACCATGAATGGCTGCTGGAGAAAAGAATGCATACATGTAAAATTTCCGTTTCATAAAAAATGTGTTTTGAACAGATGCAATCTGTATCACTGGTTGAAAACTTTATCTGTTTACAGAGAAAATGTATCTTTTGACGATCTGATGTTTAATTAAAAAATAATTGGTATATTAAACAAACCAAAATTTTCTGTAAGAAATTAACTGAAGTATTCTGTTTTATAGCTGTTTTTTTAGAGTGCAGAATTTTCACAGCTCAGAAGTGCAATAGTGTTTTACTTATAATTATTTCTCTTTTGCATCATCTCTTAAAAAATGCTGTATATTAACTATTTGCTTTTCAAAAGAAGGAAAACAAAAATTTTGAATTTCGAATACATTTTGTGCAAAATTGAAAAAAGCGTCACTTCAATCATGTTGCGCAACATCAGTTTAAATATAATTAGAGGATTTAAACGTTAAACATTTCAATAGTAATTATTATGTTTCAGAGACTTTTTCCCACATAAAAAACATTAACGTAACGTATCACCTACAAAATATCCCTTAAATGCTACCAGAATTTTAGTTCAAGAGAATAGGATTTTCTTTTAATTATTTCGGTAATTGATAATAGTATTATTTAACAGAAGCAAGGATTTCTATAACTTTGCCTATTTTTTATTATTTTGTTTGTATTAAACCATATTTTTGATTGAGATGTTTTATCGTGAAATCTTTATTCCTAATTTTCTTCTTAACTATTCACTGCTTCAAAAATGTTATCGTAAAACACCCCAAAGTTACGATAAATAATTCTCAATTTACAGCACTTTTAAAGCCACAATTGAATTTATAACTACCCTGTGTGTTAATAAAAAATTCACAAATATTAATAAAAAATTAACATGCTTGAAACTAACAGAAATTCTAAGCAACTATCATCTACAAATAACACTAATACTATATTACATAACCTATAAAGACACATTTGGATACTTTGGCGCAATCTTTGAAGTAGCATTTGGCACCGGATGCGGTTGACACTTCTGATTGGCCGCTCGGGAAACGAAACAGCCAATTAAAAAGAAATATAGGTAAAGCTCTGTAATATTCTCACTGAAGCATGTCTGACTTAGAAGTGATGTTTTGACTACAGCGTATCAAGTCAGAGGATGTTACAATAGAAAGTAAGGTAAAAAAAATTGAGTAACAGTTAACTTTTTTGTTTCATAAAAGCAAGTGAAACCGGGGTCGTGTAACAATACACGATTTTCAATTGCCACTCATTAAGTCATTATCTTTTTTTTACATTTGAATGACGTTTTATGGTATCGGAAATATAATATCTTTAATAAACTAAAGGCGTGTAACATATTACACAAATTTCGATTACAAATCAATCAATCAATACATTTAACGATAATGTTATGCTTTATCAGTTAATTTCAATTGAAAAACCAAAAAGTTCTACTACAGCTACCCTTTGCTCAAATTTCAGCAAATTTATGGTTAAAAAAATCTAATAAATACTTCTACACTAAATTTAAAAAAAAAATTCAAACTGCAACAGTCGCAGATATGGGTGGGGAGTGGAAGTGATTCTGAAGTGTGAGTCTGAAGTGAGTCTGAAGTGTGAGTCTGAAGTGAGTCTGAAGTGTAACAATGAAGTAAATGCAATTTCAGCATCATTTGTTTGGCATTTTATACCTCATACAATCATAAAAATCTTCGTTCAGAAACAGAAAACATGCGTGGCCTTTGCTGCTGAGACTCAGTACAACATGGAAAAAGCTGCAATTTTACAGGTATTTTCACAGTGTTTATTCCAGGTAACCATCTTAACTCCAATATCATGTTTTTCGTTGCACCTTCCAATGTGATCAGGCCTCTTCTAAACATATTACAACGAAGTACAACATTGAAAAAGCTGAAATTTTACAGTGTTTATTTCAGTTAGCCATCAGAACTCCAATATCATGTTTTTTAACTGCACCTTCCAGGGATCAAGCCTCTTCTAAACAGAATACAACGAAGGCTGGACAACGAAGTTTTATGGTGATAGCTCAAGATCATGGTAAGCTTGATATTTCACGCATCTCAAACCCACATAACCTACAACAGCTTCTTAATTCCTGTTGAACCCCTTTAATCCTCCAGCTTACAATTTCTCGAAACCACACACCGCCATGGCAAACATTTCAACAACAAGCTTTTGTTATTTTTGTATAGTAGCCAGAGACCGCCAACAAGTAAGATTTTAAAGGTGATTGTAAGTACTAGTTCATTTTCTAGGAACTGGATTAGAGTGTACTTAGTGAGAAATCCTTAGACGGGGACAATGGCCCATTGTGAATGTAGAGTTACCAATGGGACGATAAGTGTGGGTCCAGCCATATAATCCATTGGTAAAAACGTCAATAGCCAACAGAAGCTACTAATTTTACGGTGTTTTGCAATACAAACAACTAATTTTGTTGTATAAGGATTATTCGTATTTTGTCGAGAGATTGTTTACAAAGAGGTTTTTAATTTTTTTAAAGTTCTCCCACTTGAAATCTGAGGGTAAATACGATTTATAAGTTCCGTTGGTTGCAAGTGCAGGTGTTGTCCTTCGCACTGGAAAACGCATAAAAACTTCGAGGCGTGCGCTGATGTGTTGATGCATTAAAGCTTATTCTGGATGCTAGAAATAGACAGCCAAAACGTTTAATCCAAACTAAATACTATTGGCCGTCCCGGTGGCACGATCGTTATGATGCTAGCCTTTCGAGCTGCTGCGGTCGGGTTCGAATCCCGGACAGGCATGGATGTTTGTGACGGTCAATAAATGTTGTTATTTGTCTATGTGTTTGTGTTGTTCTTTCTTTGTGTGTCTCTTGTGCCTGTAAAAAACTCTTTCTCGGTCTGTTCCACTTGACGAAAGCTAATGCTGAAATATATATGTACCTACCATACCATACCATACCATACTAAATACGATTGAGGTACCCGAGTGGCCTTGTGGGTCTGATAGCCGCCTATTACGCTAACAGTCTGTGCTCTGTACGGGTTCGATTCCCGCCTTCGCCTTGGGTGTACTTTCTCTCTCTGTGTGTCAAAAAAATTCTGTCTGTGTCTCTCTACTCTTAGACGAAGGTTTATAATCGGGCCTCTGATCAAGCACACAAGCCGGAAAATACATGTACCAAAATATGATTGATTGTGCTAGGGAAACAACGACTCCATAGTTAAAGAATCGTTCTAGGAGTAAGTGGCCAATAAATTATAATTGAAGGGTGCAGTTGCAAAACTCACATTATCTAAAGTAGGACTAAGATATATGGCCCGGTCAGTAAATTGGCCTCTTTTGATAATGGTAAATTCAATTTGACAATGAATGGATCGTCCCCTATATCTTAGTTGTGGTTAGGAGAATGTGAGTATTGCAGCTGCGCCCTTCATTGCTACAACGGCAACTAACAAACTCACTTAGAAGTGAAAAGCGATATAACCAAAAAACTAGATAAAATTTATGAATTTATGAGTTCAAACACTGCGGCAAAATCTTAAAGTACCTTTTATACAGGGTGGTTAGAAAATAACGCTCGCTATTCGGAGTGGTCTGTAGCTTTAATGAATAATCCAAATGCAAAAAACTTTGAGACACTTACTGATCAAGAAAGGGGGGAAAAAATTTATGATTCCATTCTTTTTCTCCCTTCTTGATTAGCATGTTTCTCAAATTTTGATGCATTTGGATTATTCATTCAAGCTACAGACCACTCCGAATAGCGAGCGTTATTTTATAACCACCCTGTACATACATTTGATTTGAGTGATATATACCTTTTTTGAAGTTACCTTATCTTCAGCAAAAAACTCTTCGATGCCAACTCTTTTTTTCACCAAAGACTACAATGAACGTCTTCACGAACATACAAAGACCACCAGCAAGGAGCAACATTTGGAGTACTAACTTCCTCCTGAGTCCATTTTCCTAGAAATGGACAGAAAAATCTCTTAAGCAAACTAGCTTCCTTTGAAACCATATTATGCACATAGACCTACTCTATTGTGTCCCGTGTTTATGTTTAAAAGGTTTGCTCCCCCGCATGTTATCCTAATCCTTTTTTCCTTTCTTCGTATTCATGGATACAACCTCTGTAGGTTATAAGCTGATACTATCTAATGGGTTGCTGTGTTGTGGTCGAAGAAAGAGGTGTTGAAAAGATGGTCTTTGAATAAGTCTCTCAGAACTTGCTGGGAGTTCGAGTTTGTTAACGGTTTATTGAGATGACCGTGTGCCAAAAGCGTGTTTTTTCGACAAATCTTTGAAATAAGCTTAGCCTCTTCACTCTAAAAAACGAATGCTTAAAAACGACAAAATTTTCCTTAATTTTGACGATTCTGTTACTGGCAAATGCTAAGAGTTTTCGTTTCCTCGAAGTGAGGAAATTTGAATCGTCATTTTTATGAGGATTTGAATGTCGTCTAATCTAAAGAAATATTTCGTCATTTTTGAGCATGTGAGTACAACAATGAGATTCAGTTTCCTCAAAATAAAGATACAGAATCGTCAAATCACGATCGTGAAAGTGAGGATTCGCGTTTACTCAAAAGTCACGTGATAGTTTGACGAAACAATCCTCAAAATTAACGAAATGAGGCTCGAGGATTCATGAATCGTCAAAAATGAAAGTGTTATTTCTGAGAGTGTTGCGACCTGGCGTCCCTATTCGGGGACTTTTTAAAAACCTCCAAACAGACAATTTACGTGTTAATTAGTACCGAAATTGACGCGATCCGGTAGAAAATGTTCCAAATATCTGTTTTCAGCCTTTGATTACAGGTATTAGTCATTTATTTCTATAAAAAAATGAAGCTGAACGAAGGTCAATACGATATAAGGGTTCTCAAAAAATAAACTTAAACTTCTTTTTTCAAACTTTTCAAAAAGTTATTTTAGTAGTTAATTTTAAAGGTATTTTGCGTTAAAACCAATGTTAAAATAAATTGTCAACTAGAAATAAATGATACGGCATTTCTTTTTGCATTTATAGCACAAAAAATGTGTATTTTTAGAGCTTAGGGCGTGTTTCTCAGTAACTATTAAACATTATTTAAAAAAAAAATACTTTGCAAAAATACTATTTAGCATATATTGTATGAAAAGTAGAATTAGTTTAAGAATTTTATGTGTAGAATTTTTCTCGGGTTTTGAGAGGTTAATGGCAATTGAGACCAAAGGACCACGGGTCTTCAAATAAGAGTGCTTTTGTTTTAACTAAATAGGATAAAATAATTTCCAAAGCACATTTCTCTGGCTATATTGAATGTTTTCTACGATAAATGTAGTTGACTTAGAGGGCTATATAATAAATTTTTTGAAATTGTTTCGAATCTGTTTTTAATGTTCAATAAATAATATAATTTTTTTTAACCAATTTCAAAATGTGGGGCTATTTAGAATGATATGGACATCAAATGCTTCGTTAAATGACAATAAATGGTATTATTGAGCCGTTGAATCAGTTAAAAGTAACGTTATTATGTAAGGAAGAATTATTAATTAAAGTTATATGTATTCTTTTTGAAATACTATTTGCAACTGCTTGCAGTGACTATAGGCAAGAAAAATTAAAAAATTATATTATGCCCTCCCAGAGATCAAAAACAGTCACGATTGTCATCAAAATTTGCTCATGTCTGTAAATATTTTTCCAAGTCCTGGTTAAATGGTTTAAATTAAATAAAGCGGTAGACATTCTCCAGTCTTTCTCCATCGGAAATTACTTTAAATGGTAGGATGAATTACTGAAGTTTAATTATCTTTTGTATTTTTACTTGTACTTGGGCTTGGGAAGATCTGATGTATTTGTTAAAAAAAATCTATACAAATATATATTCCGGCTCTACTTGCACATATACATCGAAAGTTAACAAAATGTGGGCAAGGAAATATCATTGAACCAAGGCTATTTTATTTTTGAAACTTGTTTTAATTAAGGGGATTTTTTATGTTACAAATGATAAAAAAAACCTAAAAGTCAACTAAAAAACATGTACAAAATTATTCATAAAACATTTTGGAAGTGAAAAAGAACTTTTTCCGTCATTAACTCTAAATATCTTTTTTTTTTCGACCAAAAAAAAAAGTACAAAAGTTCTAAACAATATTACTCCATTATCAATAACGAAAAAATTAAATAAAAAAACTTTTTCAGAAGCCCCGTTTCAACTTTTTTTTAACCTGATTATAAGACGTTAAAAAAACAACTTTTAGCATTTTTTACAATTGACTATTTTGCTTTATTTTCGCTTGTGAATGAAGCAACTAGCCCCGGATGTGATCAAATTATATCCGGGCGTTTCATAGTTTTCCTACACCTTAGGTATTTCATTAACAAATAAGAAGGAAAAAAAATAAAGAAATTATCTCTCAAAGAAAAAAATCATTTCATCACAGAATAAAAAAACAAGTTTTTTTGTCTCATCAGCACAGTAAAGCGTTTAACGAAGGGTAAAAATAAAAGTCAAGAGTAACTGATGCTAATGAACAAAAATAATTAATACTTTTTCGCGCTCACTTAATGCAATTGGTCCGTGAAACGAGACCTTTTTAATTTTCCGCTTTTTATCTTTGCGAATGAGAGGGGGTAGTTTTAAAACGCTGCAAACGACTATTTGGATCTGCTTACACCTTTCAGATTTCTATTTCTAACACAGTCCCGTAGAATCATTGTAATTCTGAACCATCAATGACTTTATAACCTTTTTCAATTTAAAAGGTTTGGTTGGTTAGTTGGTTCTTTTGACATATATATTCAGGCCTTGTGTACTTGGCCAGAAAAGATTTGACGTAGGGATCATGTTGAAAGTCTTTGTCTTGCTTGTAACAGAGGATGGTAAGATGTAATTTTGCCTTATCATATAATATAAGGTTTTGAAATTTCAGAAATAAAACCAGCGTTTAAAATGTTTCCACATATTTAAATGCTTAAAAAAATAAGAAGTCCCCAATTACGAATTGCTCCATCAGGCCTCTTTTAACCTTTCCTTAGGATAAATTGACGAATCCAACTGCACATGAGCTACAGAAAAAAAAATCATTCAATTTAAAAGCATTTATATTTTTCTCATTAAAGAAGAGATTTTTTAGTGACATTGATAATTATTTTGTTTCCAAGCGTTTTCTATACAAACTATATACTCTACATAAACTTCCGGCCATGATAAATGCATTCAAAATTATCATAGACCGATATTTGACTCAAATATATCAGTTACAATTTTGACAAATCAATACAGAGACTGGTTGTGTGTTTACAGGGCCAACAGGAAAACGCTGCCCCAGAAAAAACACGCCCAATTTTTTTTTATATCTACGCCCCCTTTTTAAGTTAATTCCTACGCCATTAGCACTCGTTAACAGCATTTTTTTCCAACCTAATTCTAAAACAGAACCGGGATCGTTTTTAATTGGTTAGACGGACATTTCTAAAATGTAGCGATGAGTTTGTGTTATTTTTTGATCGAAGTTGGATTCTTTCTGTTTTTGTTAGAACAAAAGTTGTTTTAATTATTGTTTTAGTTAAATACTTTTATATAAAAATGGATATGTTTTTTAAAATTTAAATTGTTCTGACTCGACTAATCTAGTTAAAATTACTAAACATAGTAATAATAAATACATTATTTCAGAAAAAACGCTCCAATGTTAATATATATATATATATATATATATATATATATATATATATATATATATATATATATATATATATATATATATATATTATATATATATATATATATATATATATATATATATATATATATATATATATATATATATATATATATATATTTCAAATACATTTTTTCTTCAGAGACTTGTCAACAACCATATCAATTGGTGTCGAGAAATAATTCTGAGATAGCAAGTATTTGTAATTTTCCTAAAACTACTATATTATTCTTGACATTCGTGCGACATTCTATACCAATATGTGGTTATATTCCCGATTAGACGGACAATAAATGCCAGTTACTAAAAAAGTATTTCTTTTAGAGATAATTTACATTAAAATTTATGAAAAGCACTTTTCAGAGACTTTTTATTCATTAAACCAATTTAAAAAAACAGGTTAACAACAACAGTTACTTCTACGATTATCATCCTTAATTTGGCGCCACGTGAATCCAAAAAATGGCTTCTAATTGGCGCCAACGGCTTCTTTTGTTTTTCGAAAGCTGCATCTCGATGACAACGGTCCTTTGTTTCGCTGATGTTACTTCGACGCTCATTAACTGTATAATAACTTGAGAGAAAAAAATAAGTAGTTAAGAAAGGAGGGTTCTGCATTAGGTGGGGGAGTGAGGAGTAAGGGTTCATCAGTGCTTGTTAAAGATGTGAAGGTTGTCTTTGACTTGAAGGGTTAAAAGAATAATTTGCCGTGCAAATGTAAATAAAAAGGATTAGCTCTTTTCGAGGATGATAATAATCGTTGCTATTGTTAAAGTTAGCAATCATGATAACTAAATTGGGTTCATGAGTGATTTAAAATACATAATTGTCAGTTTAGATATAATGTATAAAAATTAACTAAATGTAAGATATATCTGTAGTATCTTATTTTAAGGCCATAGTTTATGTACTTATATCCAAGTGATTGGTTCGATAGGACTACTTTAAATACAATTAATGTTAAATTGCACAGGCCTTTTCTAAAGCATGAGTATCTCATTGCCTTTTTTACAAGTGAGACATTCTTATAGTAGTCCACGTCAAAACTATTTTTTACATTATTTACTTAAAAAAATTCAGCACATTTTCAGGTTACTTTTTGCATTACTGTGTAGTAATTTCTCGCTCCCGCGATATTTCCGTACTAGATGTTCAGATGTAACGAGCCAAAATGAAATTAAAACTAATCAATCTACTTAATCAACTTAAATCTAATAAATGGCATTTTTATGACCGTTTTATTGAAAATAATCCGATCTGAAAGGCTTTAAAAAAACTTGACACCTTCTTTCTTTACAAAAGAAAAACTAACAATCCCAAATCTATTGTTCCTTTTGAATTTATCAATGTGTGCTAACATACCGCGATCACACCCTCAGAGGGGTCAATATGTGTGCGTGTGTATATAAAACCGTTTATAAAACAATATATCGTGATGGAACACAATTACCTCTCCTCTCATTGGTCATTCCTTGTGTGTGGGGCCCCATCTGCAGTTGGGCCCTATGAGATTCCCAAGGGTCCCTTCCCAACATGATCGGGCACCTAATAGGGTTTGCATCTTTAAAGGGGATTTTCGGTGTGACGATGGAGTTTGTGTAACGCTTTGTATTAACGGTGAACTACACGAAAGATCTCAAAATCAAATTGCGTCTGTGTAAAAAAAAGGTTGGAAAATGATTTTTTAAGTCACATTTCTCCGTCTGTATTGAATATTTTTTACAGTTTTTTTACATGATAAATGTAGCTTACTTGGTCTCGATAATCACACTATTTGAAATTGGATAGAATATTTTAAATTTTTAATAACAATTTTAAAACTAAATTCCCAAACCAATTAAAAAAATAAGATTATAAATCACTGTAAGTCAGCTAAACTTATCAGATAACAATGAATTATCATGTAAAAATATTCAATACGGCAGGAGAAATGTGGTTTAGGAAATCATTTTCCCCCTGCTCGATTTGAACAAAGACACTTTCATTTGGAGACCATCTGCCATTCGATCTCATTTGCCCTCTAAGGAAAGTGATTTTCTCAACTCCCATTTTCATCTAAATTAGAAATTTTCTTCTTATAACTTATATGTGGCATTTATGAAAAAAATTAGAATTTTTATTGGATCTGATAACAAATGGACTTGTTTATCAACGACGATTAGCAAGAAAATTTGCCCCATAAAAATAAACTTTTTGCTTTAATTTTATCAAAATTATCAAATAATAAGACAAACGAGTAAGACCATACTTCTGAACTTATATTTCTCGTCTTTTGCTGTTATATTTTTCGTACTGATAGGAAAACATCATTTGGGACACTAAATGCAAAAAAAAAAAGAGTTCGAGTAAAATAAAGTTTACCCCACTCCGCTTCTTTCTTAAAATTTAAGTAAAGATTTTTTATTTTAGTATTTGTGTAAAGTACGTTTTAAGAGCTTTCCAACGATGCTCTTTGCATGTCATTTCGAGAATTTGAACCTAGTTAAATTTTAATTCAAATATTTCAAGTATTTTCATAATGTTATTTATCCTATTTTCTCAGAATGGTGTTTTTCCACATTTATGTACCTTTTCCTCAAAAACTATTTTATGTATTGATCTAAAATTTTTACAGAATCATTGTTTCAAGGTATTTTGCTTACTGAAATGATCATTTCTGAAAATTTGAAGGAGAAGAAAAAAATATGGGTAATTTTGTGATGTAAAAATGCTTTTAAAAAAATAACATATGACCGTAAATAATATTTTTTAAAAGAAAAACTGCTTTATTTATTGATGAAATCACATTTCAGTGTGTTGTTCAAAGTGCATATAATGCACATAATTTTTTTTGTATTGTTTTGTATGTTAGTTTCATAGAAAAAAAGAACATGAAAAAGGTCAAATTTAACATTAGCCGTATACAAGGTGCTGACCTGCATTAAGTGATATTTACAGTTGCTAAGCACAGTGACAAATTACAGTTTGGTGACACTTTAGTAAAAAAAGTTTACAGTAGTCTGCCTTTCGTGGGTTTTACTTCTCAATACATTCAATGATTTATTAATCTACCCAATTTTCTGTAAGGAAATGCACTATCAATAGGAGCTTACTATTTCTAAGAAAATGTGTATGAATGTTTCATTGATGTTTGGATGCTTGCGGCAAGGAAGCTGCCAATCACATACCAATTTGGGCAACTCCTTGCTCACCAATAACTTGTTTTACTACTGGTTCCGTTGGGAGGTCATGATCTATTGGTGAAGGAAAACATGGGGCCTTTCGTTGATAAATATGTCAGTTGATCAATGAAGAAGCTAAATCGAAGAGCTTAGCGGAAGAACGTGCTAAGTGACAAAAAGGTGAAAACGAGAAAAGGAGCTTTAAATATTTTTGTTTGCAATTAGATCCGTTGAAAACGGTAATTTCAACTGGCAGAAAATATAATTAACCAAAAGTTTATGAAAAAGGGGAAACTTGTTACCTTTAAAGGAAGGAATAATATGTTTATTGACACAAAAACTTTTTTTTTGTTTTTATCTTCCAATAAGCTCTTCAATTATAGTGGTAATACCCAAAAGAAACAGTCGTTATTCACCATCACCTAAAATAATATAAGTTTATTTTGAATTGTATAGTGTATTTTATATTTTTATTTAACTTGGCATTTCCGAGAATAATGTGTAATGTTTATTTTAGATACTTTCAATGTTTTGAACGCAATGCAATTCGAAACACATTCAAATAATTAGCGACAATGCTATAATTTAACAAAATAATTACCTTAGGTGTCAAGACGTGCTCCGAAAATTTCAACTTACTAGACCGGGAATAATAGGTAACATTGCAGTAGGATACTTCAGGAAGTCTCAATCAGACTCACTCCAAATAACCATTGTTTACCTCCCAAGCTACATTGACCCTCATCAAACCCATGAAGGAATGAAGTTGAGTGAATATTGCATAATACAAATCATACAAGTCCTTGAACATGGTGGCGTGAAGTCATACATCTCTGCTACTTTGCAATCGGCTTGTTTCAGGTGACGTAGTTCTCTTCAGCTTTCATTCCCACATTTCCTTCGATTGGTCCAATGTTTAAACGTGACACTGATTCACCAATCAAGGCTTGGGAAATAACTACAATAAAAAAATTAAAATAACAAGAAATCATCTAAACCTAATAAGATAATATGTTGAAAAACTATGCTGCTATTTGTAAAACTAATTTTGCACTCTACCGCAGTTTAGGAAATGGTTATTAAGGTCTTTGAGGCCCAGTGACTTAGAGGCAGTGCTTCGCATTGCCACGCCAAAGGTCCGGGGATCGAATCCCGGATTTTGCAAGGTTGCCCCATCCTTTTCATCGCTTGGGTGGATCGATAAATTGGGTACCAAGTATGATTGAGCACTTACTGGGGGTTCCGCGTGAGGCTGGCTACCTTACCGGGACATATATCTAGCACCCCAGAGCCCTAGGTCACGAAAGCTGAAATGGGCACGGCAGGCCTTGGCCTACAAATGAGCTGTTGAGCTGAGGAGTTTAGTTTATTAAGGTTTTACCATTTATGTCTTTGTTTATGTAGTTGAATTTCCTACACCAATTAAAACCACGCAATCAATAAAAGAAAATAAGTTATTTGTTGAAACAGAATAAAAACTGTTTTAAGGAACAATGAAACATCCGAAAGCAGTAAGTTTACAGCTTTTTCTGACGTTCCTATCTATTTGGGAAATCAAACCAGAAACCAGCAAAAAAATTGTAGAAACAAGGAATAATCACTGTTAAATTCTTCTTTGCTTTAAATAAAAACAAAACATTTAGATTTGTTGGAATGACAAATTTTGCGCCAAGAGTTCCGGATACGTAAAGAGAGGAAATAAGTTAATTAGTTTCATTAATTTGTAATCCAAGTTTTGATTAAATAAAAATAGTAATAATGAGATAGAAGGGAAATGAAAAATTAAAATTACTGTTTCGAAAGCGAACTGTAACATAATGATAAATTTACCGAAAACTAATATCAATCACAAATTATATTCTCCCTAGTTTTATTTTTATTGCTTATGTTTTATTCATCAGTAGTCATTCATTACCAACTTATAGAAAATCGGTATTAATAGAAAAGAAATGCAAGATTATTTTAGATTTCCATTCCGTGCAATTTATTAAACTTTATCGGTTTTGATACGATTAAATTTCAACTATGAAAAGCATTACTAAAATGATAATGTCGTCAGAATACTTCGATTAAGATGATATTTTGTCTTATGCGGTAAAATTAAGCAAATTTGTGGCACAGCAATATTTAACGTGATTTACGAAAAGAGGGCAGACCCGGAAGCACAACGGTTAGGGAGCTAGCCTTTGGAGCTTCTGGATTCGGGTTCGAATCCCTGTAAGGCACGGATGTTTGTGTTTGTCAATAAATGTTGTTAATTGTCGATGTGTTTGTGTCGTCCTTGTGAGTGTCTCTTGTGACTGTGTCACTTCTGCCGAGCAGGTTAACGGGCTATAAAGCAAATGCTCCTAACTTCCAGAAGGAGCCTTTCAAGTTATGTTATGTTATGTTAAGAATATCGACAAGCTTTTTAGACGTTTAAAAAGAAAAGTTTGTACACAACATTCGTTTTAGTAAGGTGAGAAAACATTGTATTGTTCAAGATAAATGCAATTCCAAAAGCACCAAAAATTTAAGCCAAACTTCTGGAACTGTTGCCCACTTACGATGTGAAACATGCCCGTGGGGCCGGGATAGCCTGGTCGGTAAAGTCTTGGACTGGCATCCCTAAGGTTGCGAGTTTGTTTCTAAAAATTACATGGCGCCATTTACGTGTGTGGGCGGACGTGTTGTACTTGACTAAAGTTTATAAGCGGGTTTCTGACAAGCACCCAAACCTGAATATATATGTCTACCAACCAACGTGCCCATCGATATAATCTAAAACAATTTACAAAAAGCTCCTCCCACCTCATGAAACCTCCCCAACTTACACGAGTTTCAACAGTTTCGACAACACGCGAAACACGATCCCACACCATCTTCGAGTGAAATAACACTCGACCTCTCGGATCTGTTTGTTTTTCCTCCCGACCAAAGACACACAGATTCCACAATTAAAGGTTGAGGATTGGAGTTATTGATGGAGAGTTGTTATAGTTTGCTGATGACATTTCCATCTCTGATGATGCTCAGTGTAGAAAAAGCAAAATAGGAATTCAGTAGGAACGTCTCAGGTATTGATGTAGAACATTGAAACAGGAACTCAACCTAAATACTAAACAAGAAATCAACAAAAATGCCAAGCAAGAACTCAACAGAAATATTAAAAACAAGAACTCGAAAAAAAGCTAAGCAAGAACTCAACAGAAATTCTAAACAGGAACTCAACAGAAATACTAAATGAAAAAAAAAATACTTTCTTGAGCCTCGATTGGTGAATCAATGTCATATGAAAACAGTGCACCGATCGGAGCCATGATTAAGGGAAAATGAAGAATACAAACTAGAAAAAATACCTCATCTGGAATCCAATTATAAAACAATTTCTTATAAATACAAATAATTCACTCCATGCCTACTTGTCTTGTCTCAAAGGAAAATGACTCACTGAACCTTAAGCTCCTCCAATGTCGTTGGCTAGTTCGTTTCATCAATTTTCTCTAAGATTCTAGACATGGAATGGATTTTTTTACCAATGGTGGACAATCAAACAGATTTCAATATCTCACAAGTTGCCCCACAACAAAATTGTTTGCTTTCGTTAAAAGAACTCTTAAAGGCCTACACCACCGACGATAACTTGTTGTACTAATTTGTAACTTAAGTTAAAACAATATCAGCCTATCTTAAAATGGACAATTCGAAAGGAGTGGAGCATAGTTGTGGGTTATGATACAATGTTTGATGTAAGTGTGATGTCACTATAGGCTTGAACGAATTTGATTGAAGGATTTAAGACAACGTTTAATGTATTTGTGACGTCACCGTAAGCATGGTCCTTCCAATTTGTCAATTATGTAATTTGTTTTATTCCGTTTTCGATGTATGTCGAAATATTTAGCTATCGAGTTATTTGCTGAACATCCTACAACGTGATATAATATCACTTGGTTTTTGTATCAGACATCCCTAAAAGAAACACCAGCAAGCGATTTCTGGAGGGGTGTGCTCAAAAGAAAGCACTTCTTCCTCGATGCCAACGGAAGCTGCACCCTTTTTTCTAGCTTCTCGAGTGCGCAAACAAGGATTCGAACTGCTGCCGAACAGACACTCGAAAAAGGTCGAACTTGGTGCAATTCAGGGAGGACTTTTAAATAGAGAGGATTGTATAGATCGAGTGCTTGTTTTCGGTACGTTGGGGCACACCTTTTGGTGAATGGCATAGAGTTGGGAAGGAGATGGGGATGCTGTCTGGAAAAAGCATAGATATCATACTTCATAGGTATAGTATTAGATCGGCAGATCACGTGACCTCAAATGCTAACGACGCTCATGGAAACTAAAATTCGAAGGGTATGGGGCCAGTGTTGCCACCACGTTAAGGATAAAAGTGCTACGAAAAAATAAAATATAATTCGAAAATTAAAAAAAAAATCCCCATAAAAATTTGGAATATTTTTAATGACTTAAAAAAAAATTTGAAACTCTTTTCTAGTAATTTTATAATATTTTTTTTGTAATTTTAGAACTAAATGGTATTTTTTCGTAGCTTTTTTTTTTATCCTAGTGTAGTAATAGTTTCCGACTGCCTATTACTGGAATCCTTTAGGAGCTTTAACACAGCCAATAATGCCTCGTAATTTAGAACCCTGGTCAAGTGGCGTTTTTTCTCCTTAATGTTGTGGTAACATTGGCCCCATGCCCTTACAATTTTTGTCTCCATGCATGTGCGTCCCGTCGTTAGCATTGGTGGTCACGTGATCTGCCGATTTAATACTTTAACTATGATATCTATGGAAAAAAGCTATAAGGAAACCAATTTGCCAAGTGAAGCCATCGATCGTTCTGCAATAAACCAAAATAAACATATTCGCCAAATTATTTGGCGCCATTCTACTTTGGAGTTTAAGCTTATGACATTGACTTGGCGATCTTTTGACTTGCTAATAAAACTATAATTACAATACATTTTTCTTAATTGTAAAGGGAATTACTACCATCTTGATTAAACTCAGATTTTGTGCTACATACTAAATTTGCCAAAGAGTTTTTTTAATCAAGGCCTTTTAAAGAATAAAATGCTAAGTTTTACATTGAACTAATGTAGAGTAAGCGGTTTGTTTGGGCTTACTAGGGTTGTTTGGTAAATTTCTTACGTCTTCATATTTTTTCGCGCCAACAACTTTAGATTTCCCCTTAGCTCTATGTTAAATTACTATCATTGGACAGTTTTATTGCTTTATAGGCGAACATCGATTAACTTAAATGACTATGTGGCTGTGTTAAAGCTCTTCAAGGAGGCTACAATTAGAAAAGTGGACACGTTCTAACCTCACCACTCTAAATGATTATGAAATTATAAACATATTTTTCATTGATTTTTACATTGCTTTAGAGTTGTACTTTAATGGACTCAAATGATTCTGATAATTGAATCTTCACCTGTTATGGACACAGTAGTCCGCAGAAGAATTTCCCTATTTATTTTCTTTAAACATTTGAGTAAAACAAAAGGTTCTTGTGGAAATATTTCTATGGACTTGACCTCTTATTACCTTTTACGAATTAGGAAAAAACAATTTTATGTTGTACTTTAATGGACTAAAATTACTTGTTCAATAATTTTTATAATTATCATATGAAAGGTTTTAATTACATCCTCCATGGTTTAAAGCCATTTCTTTCAAAGTTATAGTGCTTTAATGAAACGAAAAATGAGATTTTCTCCATTACATAACTGTTTTATTATATTAGAAAACTGTTTCATTATATTAGAAAACTGTTTCATTATATTAGAAAACTGTTTCATTAAAATAATTTGTTTACAATTCATTAAAAAATTTGCAGTTAAAAGTTCAAAGTTAAATTAAAAAAGCCTTATTACTTTTCTATCTTCCAAAACGAATAGAATGTAAACAAAAAAAATTCATCCATTAGAAACACAAGAAAATATAATAAAAATTAAAAAAACTTCACCATTATAAATATCAACACAAGAAAAATATAATACAAATTTTTTAAAAAATCTTTGCCATTATAAACACAAGAAAATTGAATACGGTTAGAATTATTCTCCATTATAAATACAAAAACCTTTAAAAACAATATTATACCATAATTACTAACACAACACTACCTTATTCCTAATGAATAAGCTATTTAAATGTGCACTTTCTGTTTTCTTAACATCGTTTTTGTTACTTCCGAAAATTTTAACTACCACAAAACTTTAAAAAGAAACGCATTCAAAACTGAGAAACAAATACTCCAGTTTCCTAAATGCTAAGAACTACAAAACTCTTTTTATTCAATAGAACCACCCTACTGAATGGTACACAAGATATTTTCTCAATGGACCCAGTTGCGTATGAAAGTTATCCAAATTCTTTTCTTCAGTTCCGTTCACGGTCAAGAAATACAGGCAAGTATATTATTGGCCTTACACGTATTCTGCTCAGATGTTGCAGAAAACTCAGGGTTGCCGAGATAAAAGGTTAAAAAAGTTGTTGAGCGAGTGTAAATGGTCGCCAAATATTCAGGAAATTGATATCTGTATCTATGTACAATAAATAGCATTTTGTTCAATGTTAAAAACTTCACTGTTGAAAATTTGGCGCCTGTTTTATGATGGTGGTGATATGTTTCATCATGTTTTTAACCATTTATCATGCTTTATTTCCAAAACCAAAAAAAAAAAAAAAAATGGTTCAATTGAATGCTTGCAACACAGTCGTGGAAGCTAGTAAGAACTATAGTTATGGTGAAACCAAACACAATTTTATTTTAACATTGCAGCACTGTAACGGTGGTTTTTACTTTATTTTTTTAGAGTCAAGACATTAAATACTTCTAATTGGGATTGATAAATAAATTGCTTTGGCAAAAAAAATAATAATAAATAAATTTTCGTACTGATGCATCCTTAGATTCTTTATGGACATAGAAACACAAGTGCCCAATCACTTTTCAAAAATATCAATCAAACTTTACATAAAGTATTATGTAGGTCCATGTTTAGAAGTAATTAACAATTTGCTATAGTATAAAATTCCCCTTTTCTACTATTCCCTTTTTTATGAAGCTTTCAGAATTAAATCTGAAAAATGAAAGGCTTGGTTTCACTTCCGGTTGTTTATTTCCAACTTGAGATGATCTTTAACACAATCACATACACTTCGTAGTTTTGAATTATGGTCAAACGACTGAAAGAAAGGTGTTAACCAAACTGTAATTGTTTTTTGGATAAGAATTCATAATACTTCGCCTAAAACTGGCGATTTATAGCCAACCTTGGTCGGCATCAATAAAACACGCTTCCAACAAAGGAGTAAGAGGGTCAAAAAAGGCGGAACACCCTCCAATTCCTCTCAAAGGATCGACCCTTTAAGAAAAAGAAAACGTTTGTCCGACTCTTCGGAATATTTCGAAGGGAAAAGAGAAATAGTTTTTATTCGGAGGCGGGAGAGGAACATTGGAATTCTAAAGAAGATCCTTCTTTTGAAGAAGTATAGAGATGTGGATAGGTGTACATTTTTAAGACGGTTGAACGTTCAATCTGTTTTTAAAGGCCCGGAAGAAAAACTTCGTTTGCTGAAAGTCTTGTAAATAACGTTATTCGGGCTTTTTGGCTTGATGAAGAATAAAGTTATGGTAAACCATAGACTTAAATGAATAAAGTTATGGTAAACCATAGACTTAAAAGAATAAAGTTATGGTATACCATAGACTGCTACCTGCAATTCTAAAAATTTGGCCCTTGTTTTCACGAAAAATTCAGTTAATAGTAACCGCAAAGGCTGTGTTGTGAAGTATTTTGACATATTTTCGCTATTCGTTAAACCATTTCTCGAGTTTTTTTTTTTCAAAACCCGAAAAAAGGGTGATATATTTCACCACACAGCCGTTGCATTTACTGGAAATCATTATTATGGTGAAACCAAGCACAACATTTATAACAGTGTGTCTCAATAAGTCAGAGATTTGTCCGAATGGATTGACTTTATGTCACTATAATCTTGGAAAAATATAGTTTGCAAGCAAGAAGTGGTGAAAAAACGCCTAAGTAATCCAGTGATTAAGATTGTCAGCTATGGTCGTACAATAAAATATTTCATATCTTTTTCCCTAAATATCTGAAAGCTGTATTTAGGATAATCCGATACAAAAATGTTTTTGTTCGTTGATAAAATATGAGCCAAGATCTTACTGTGCCAAGCCAGCCTTCGAAGTAATGATGTATGGAAAAACGAAGTGTGAACTGTAAACTGTTACAATTTTGGCGAAGATTGCACTGGAATTTTTTTTAACTTTCTAGCTGCCATCACTATTTGGAGCGTGAATGTAGAGGTTTTATGGTAAATTCGTACATTATATGATCCTAAAAAGTAGTGAACCCACGATCCAAATAGTGGTTGAAGCCAGGAAGTTCCAGGATTCCGGTGCAATCCTGCACCACTTTTAAAAAAGTACACTGTACTTAAGTGCATACACACTCAAAAATGAATGCTCAAAAACGGCGAAATTTTCCATAATTTTGACGATTCGTTTACTGGCAAATGCTAAGAGTTTTAATTTCGTCAAAGTGAGGAAATTTGAATCGTCATTTTTATGAGGATTTGAATGTCATCTAATCTCAAGATATTTTTCGTCATTTTGAGCATGTGCGAGTACAACAATGAGATTCAGTTTCCTCAAAATCAAGATAAAGAATCGTCAAATCACGATCATAAAAGTGAGGATTCGCGTTTACTCAAAGGTCACGTGATAGTTTGACGAAACAATCCTCCAAATTAACGAAATGAGACTTGAGGATTCATGAATCGTCAAAAATGAAAGCGTTATTTCTGTAAAGTTGCTTATCTTGCTATCAAAGAGCAAGTAAAAATATCACATTTCTATTTTCTTTTACGTACCTCTATCATGAAAGGCTGGCTAGTCGAACGGAAACTTTGTTGGTGACTTTGTAAGTGTATATTTCCACTTTGCATCTGTTTCGACACCGAGCAGAGGGGGTGGTCACTCAAGGGATGTCGAACACACCCTTCGAATTCTGTATTTTTTTTATTCGAATGTTCCCAGAGGTGTTCCTTTCGTCTTGTCCTTCTGTTCCCTTTATATTTGATATGGAAAGTTTTGTTGGCTGCTTCTTGAAATGGGTTTCTTGTTGGAAAAATTCCCTTTCCGGAAATTGGTGTGGGTGACGGTTTCAGGCGTTCTAAAAAACAGTAATTTGAAAGTCAAAAACTCCTAGTCAAAATCTAATTAAAATTTTTAAGTTTTTTTTACCAGACATGATTGTTACTAGTTATACGAACTATCTTTAACCCAACAAAATCTGTATACTTTGTACCTTTAGTGCCCCACTTTACATTTTCACAAATGAAAAGTGGAACAAAGTCAACTCTGCTCTGTTACTACACCTATAATTTAGTTATTTGCTCTAAAACAATGATATTGAAAAGGAGTGTCAATACAAAAATACGTTTAACTGCTCAAATACAAATGCTTAATAATAGATTTAGTGTAATTCATGCAACAGCGAGTTAATCGAGATTCGTAAAGTTATACTACCTCACTAGCGTTTTTAGTTAAACTCGACCTTATTAGAATGACCTTTATATCATAATTAAAATGCTTTTAGAGTCTATAGTCTGTTTTGCAAGCACCCAAATCAGACTGAATTTTAACGAGATACGTCATTTTGGCTCTACTCACTTGTTCCATTATCCTGTATCCTCAATGTCTTTCTCAACATAAATTGTTATCTCATCATCACATCTTACAGAAAATTTTCCATTTTTTTTACAATATAGTTACATCTATAAACACACTTTAAAATAAGAAACTTATTTTACTTACAACCAAATCTGTGTATCAAACAATTGATTAATGCTGATCAATTGTTAGAATACACAGATTCTAACGTGTTAAGATCTCTTTTGCAAAACCCTATGATCTAATTCAAAGCAACTCATCCAAATATCTGACAACTTTACAAAGGCAATTTAGAACAAAAGTAGAGAAGCCTCTCTTTCGTCTTCAGAGTACAATTCGCACTATACGATTTTGATTGAACTTTTAATTGAATTTAACTCAAACTAATTACTGGAAAACGCACCCAAGCAAACAGAAAAGTTTGAAAATTTAACCCCTATTGTTCCATCCTCAAGAGTTCCTCGATTTAAAACAATTGTAATTCTCCGGATTCTTTATCCACTTGATTGCAAGTATTTAATTGGAACCACTCTCTAAAAGTTTCAGATCTTTTCATCGGGTGTATTCAAGGCCGTGTATTCAAAATCTTTTCAGTTTGATTTCTCAAGTTTGGTTACAGGTGCACAATGGGTTGCTTGAATGAATTGGTATGTAAGATTATTTAATTCTTAATAACTGTTGAGGTTTAAATAGGACATAAGATGCATGTACATTGTACAGTGTTTTAGATACAGTTCTAAGGAAAAAGGGGTACTGAAATGGAAAATTTTAGAGTTTAAATAGTTTTAATGCGAAGGCAAAATTTTATACAAGTTCGTTCTTAACAATCAAAAATATTTTAAATAACCGAGAACAAATGATAAAGAATCAGAATGTTAATTTGCAATTGGATATTTTTACTTGATGTAGATTCATTCCTGATTTCATTTCAGGATTCCATTGATGTTTCAATGATTAGGTGAAATGACATGGTAACATCTGCCGGCTTAATTGATTAACCTATTGAGAACTTATTTCCATTTGCTGGATAACTGTCAACACTCAAGACGTGAAACATGCCCATTACAAGGGTTTTGGTACATTTTGAAAGAAAATGGGGAAAAAGAGTGATAAAGCTAAAAAAATATTCTAAACCCTGACATTTAGTTATAAACCTATCCATAATGATGCTAAAGACCCCGAAGAATCTAAAAATTGGGTAATGGGTGTTTTGGTAGCTGAAAATATATTAAATCATATATATTTAAGTAACGCTTTCAGCTCCCAAGACACTTTTTGCCAAAGTTTGTGACTCATAAAATTCCCCCAACAGCAATCTCTCTGCTCTCAAATAGATATTTAAAAGTTTATATTTTGTGTCACATTCCTCATTAATCACGAAGATGTTTATTTGCTTTGTCCTTTTCATACCGAATCAATCAAAATCCTGCAAAAAATCAAAACTTAAACTAATTGTGAACGTATATCTTTCCCCATCCAGTTTCGTCCGTTGTAACGAGACTTCCTGCTTTCCCACTGCATTGTCCGGGAAAAAGAGGTCCCGGATCCAGCGATCACAACACGGAGATTTCCTGGCAACAAATTAGCCCGGTCCTTTACGCTCCCCGGAGAAATCCCGCTTTTCCGGTTGTCCCGTAACGAGTCCAAGGGACGCAAATGCAGTTCCGAACCTAGGATTTCAAAGGATTCTCGAAGTTGTCCTGTTCAACCTGAAAATAATTTTGTTCAATTTTGATTTAAGGTTTTATACAATCAGAGTGACATATATTTTAAATGTGGTTTTAGTAAAGCTTCTCTTCACATTTTTGTTCACTGTGAAACCAATAAAGCTACACTAAGGGAAATACACAATGATTATAATGATCATCATCATAGTCTTTAGATTTTATCAAAAATATAATATCATTGCTATCACTATCACAGTTGTCGTCACCACCATCATCACAATTCATTGTGATTTATAAACACCATCAACATCTAAAGTATCAGCAAGTCCTCCTAATGAAAACCTCCATCATCATCAACAACAATAAACGTGAGAAAACGAGCAAGAAATAGAACAAAATAATAATTTATTTAAGTTACTTAATTTTAATCAGTTTCATTCCTAAACGACAAGTATTATTAATAATTAACTAGATAGAAATTTTAATACTATAATTTTCAATATTAATTTTTCTAGCTCGTTATCCGACATTTTCGAATGTTCCCAGAATGCCATAAATGCGGGATACAGAATGCCATAAATGCGGGATATTATAACTTGGGTTATATTTTATTTTCATAATATTATATTTATCTCAATATTATATATTTCAACATTTTTATTGCCTTAATATGTCAGTTGTAACGGTAACGGTTAGAATTAAATAACTAAAAAAACAAGCCTTTGACCGTGTCCAAATAATCCGGATCGGCAAATACGCGATGAGGGAGGGTCCATCGGGACAAAAATCCGGACAAAAAAAAAAGGTCCACATCAGGAATTGCGTTAACAGAAAAGACACCCATTTCCGGACAGCCGGATTCCAAATAACGAGGACTCTGATTTCAGCCAGTTTTTTCTGTGTGTGCCAATTGGTCGCCGGAGTATTGGCCCTCTTCGCCAATCGAATTGCCAGGACCGAAATTGGAAAAGGAAATGCTTTGTTCGCTTCCTTTTCGGTGGCTTAACTGGAGTGCAGAGGGTTTTCAGACGATAAATAGATTTGGTGGGGTATTACTAAGAGTTAGGCGCAATTTTTGTGATCGAATGTACACTGGTGCAAAAAGTTTCTGTAAAAATATTGCAATTTCGTTCAGTGTAAAATTAGGAGTTCATTTTTACGTCACAATGTTGTTAAGTTAGTTATAACAATGATAGAACTTTTGTCATCACCATGTACTGGCATTACTCTGTAAATTGCTTTTATTACCAGTGCTGTAAAAACAATATAAGTCAACCGTGTTTTGGCTAATAATAACATCTTTCAAGAAATCGCATATTCTCACACCACGTGTTCGAATTAGCGAATGTTTTATTTTATTTCATAATAATCTGAGCAAACTAAACCTAGTTCTCACGTGCATTCTTTTAAGGGATAATGGGACCGGTAGCCGGATTTTCAAACTGATTTGACTGAGTATATTATTTTGGTTAAACTAAAGAATCGTGGCCGGAAATTGTAGACCAGATTTATAAAGAAAGTGGAGCGTTAAAATGCCGAAGAATTGATTTAAAAAAAGTAGATAAATATTTTAAATCATTAAGCATATAATTAGTAAAAGATTAGTATAAGAAAACTTCAGAATAAATTATATGCATTTTAGATTTAAATAGATTAACAATTAGAAATTGTCATAAGATAATTTAACCATACAGATCAATACATCAATAATACAAACAACATCGGATTCAATAAGATTCACTAGATATTGGCTCTACTATGTAATAAATTACACAGTTTCCCACCTTACTATTAAATATTAATACTTATTTGCGAGATCCTTTTTAAACACTATTTATTACTTTCCACTAAATGATTAATTTTTAATAATTCCTTGCAAAACCCTCTTCAGTCGCTAATTTTGTTTAAATAAACAATTTTTCGCTGCATAAAAAACTATGTCAATAATGGAACCAGCAAGTAAAAAAAATCATAAAATTAATTATTATCAATTATTGTTTTCGTAGAATCAGTTTTCTGTTCTCCAACCTTCTTTTATTTTTGAAAACACTCGCTAAAAACCATAACACAATTAGAAAATCGTCCGTACTTTTAATTTTAGAAATTATACCAAGCATTTACAAATATCATTATTTGTATTTCGTTTCAACACCTAAAACATTATTGCCACTTAAAAAAATATAATTTTTTAACACGTTAAGTAAACTTTGAACGATGCAAATTTATTTAAATGATGAGAATAATTTAGAATTACTTTAAAAGATTACTCTCGACGGAGTTTCACTTAAGTAAATTCGAGTCAAGATCTTTTAATTATTCGCAATTTTAAAAAAAAAAAAAAAAACATAATAGATTTTAAAAAATTAATCTTTTTTTAATGCTATTTCATTAGCTTGAGCAACGAAGTTCATCTGATTTTTTAAAAAAATTCTTTGTTCTGTTCTAAAAACACGTTCACGTTTTCGAAGCGGGAAAACTTACTCTAAATACAAATATTATCTTTAAAAAAACATAAGCGCTTCACAAAGAAATATTAAGTAAAGAATAACAAAAATAACTTTGTTGCTTAGAATGGAAACGTTGTATTCTACTATTATTTGTATCGGTTTGAATCTTTACAATTTAAAACTTTGGTGGAACAACTTCTTCGATTTTTCGGTGTAACATTATACAACATTACTCCACAAACACGTTGACAGCACTTTTGAAAGTTTTTACCGCGTTTACACTACACAGTCAGCAAAAGTTTTACATTGTTCGAACGATTTTAACGAGCATTTAAACGATAAATCATAAAGAAATTGAATTCCAAGCTTAACGTTTTATAATATTTTTATAATTACATGTAATCTGTTATCGATGTACAGTTTATATGTTTCTGTATTTTTTTTTAAATTACATTTACATAATAATACTAGCGATTAATTTCTACCTAAGCCAATAATAATAAACAAAATCACGTTAATTCACCTTAAAATATTCCGACGACTTCCTTTTTCAATTTAACATATGTTACCGTTAAAACCCGCAATCAGCTAGAACTGGAATTAACTAGTGAATACTAGTTTTAATTGATGCCATTAGTTAATACTAGTTTCCACTAGCTAAAACCAGTTACTGCCAGTTAATACTAGTACTAGTTTGACGAAATAAATTGGTTTAATCTAGTTTTTAACTAACTACAACAAATTTACATTAGATATAAACTAAAGTAAATTGATAGAACGATTTAGGATGATAGGTTTCGATTAGTTTAGTTATTGGGCTTAAATACAATGAAAGCATTTAGATATTGGAAGACACTCCATTAAGAACCATATTACAGTTTTTTAAAGGACTCTATTGTCGTTAATAAGATTATAAGATTAACGTTATATTTGTATGAGAAAAATAATAAAAATTTGTGGAATGTTAATGGAAAATGTTTCTGACTCGATCCGAAAACCGTTTGTATCTCTGAACAGTTGTGTTCTGAAAAAAATTTATGTCTACAAGTACGCTGACTAGGGCTACAGAAATAATAAATCTGTATACGCTATCGCTTTATTGTTTTATTATCTACGACCCTCATAGTCTCATAAAGTGGAGTGGAATTATATAACTTTTCCCCCCTCTCTAATGGAGCTGCAACATTGGCGGTCAAGCCTTTGCAGACTCGGCACATTCCCCAGAACAAAGAGCCATTTTTTTGTGGCACCTAAGCGACTCTCGCAACCAATTTCAACAGATTACATGAATATGAGCTCTCTGTGGACGTTAAAGTATGCCGAGATTTAATTTTGCCGAAGAACCCAGGAAATTACATATCTTCTTTTTTAGGAAAAAAAAAGCAATGCTTCCTACTTACGCATATATTAATATGGAAGTATATGGTTTTTATCAATAAAGCAAATAAATAGAAAAGCTTTGCTATGTTAGGATGATGTGCACTTCAACTAATTTCGATCCTCTGCGTTAATATCTATACCATTTCGAAAGTATTTTTTGACTAAATATCAGTTAGAAGCTTATCATATGAAACGAGTAGCTTATACAACTTGTAAAGAAACTGTATTACTCTCAAGTAAAGAAACTGGCTTATTACTTGTTAATGAGTTTCAAACTGGGCTGGAACAAAGCCCAGCAATTATTGTGACAAAACTCTAACCAACATTTTTAATTGCAAAATGTTTTATATTTTTATCGACCGAAACAAATATTATATCATCAATATAAAAAAACTAATAGTTATTTGTTTATGAAAAAGCATTGTGAAAATATTAAAATTTTATTTCTTCATATGCCTCCATTATATTTATTGTTTTTTGTTCTAGTTTTTGGCAAAAATTGGCTAATTTTCAGTTAGGATTTTCTCAAACTAACGATGGTATTTTTTACACTCCTGAAAGAAACGCTTCTTCATAATACTTCAACAGGAAGACCCTTGTTTGATTCGATTAATCCACCTGTGTTCGGAATTTTATGCTTTTTTTTTCCTGGACCTGCTGCGATAACATATTAGGAACGGAGGTTTTAATTTTATTATTCTTTATGTGCCCGGAGCTCTTTTTTAGGCGAGAAAAATGTTTGGTGGTCGCTGCTTTCCCGGTTAATTCGCTTACCACCTTCCCTTAAAAGCTAATGTACAGCCTGGGTCTTCTGTTGGGGCGAAACCGTGAAAAAAAATGGCGTCACGTCAAAGTTTGTTCTTAAAGCGCCGATATATAATCTAATATATTACGAAGAACAATATTTCAAAGTGGTCTAACTCAAATGAAAAAAAAAGAGTCATTGTCAGTTCTCAAACAGTCATTGAGATATTTCCGAAAATGGGGCAATCGTTTTTTCATTCATAAGTTTAGAATGTGATGAGAATGCGTTAGGCCTAATTCTGCTTGATCAAAAAGCAAGATGCATGTGTTTTAGCCAGTTTAGCCAGCGCCTTGTAGTAGAGAAGAAGGTTTCTACTTACTCTCTCAGGAAAGGACGTGTATTGTTGAAGAGCAGCATGGCATACTCAATAGCAAAATATCAAAAAAATGATTATGAAACTTTTTTAAAACTTTTTAATCCTTGAACGATTTTTAAAATGCTATGTTTCATTATGGGAACTTGATGGATAAGAATGCGATGTAACGTTTTTAGATCGAGTAAAAATATTCTATAATTATTTTGCACTTTTCATGACGTACTGCAAAAATACTTAATTAATTTTAATTATATTTATCATGATAAGTTAAGGTTAAAACGTTTACTTTATTTTATTTGAACTCCGTATGACCTCCTCGTTACGGTTATAAAAATCACTTTCACTGGTATGGTAGTATTACAACACCTCTTTGGAAATTTTACGAAAATGCCACCTCCTTTAAAGGGTTAAAGTAGATTAGTATTATTGATTGATTGAAAAGAAAGCTAACTTCGTCAATTATGCCCAAATGTAGCTTGTGCAGAGGTTTTCTTTACGGAAAGTGTAGGTTAGACCATTATTAATATAAAATACTTCATACAAGAAACATAAACAAGTTCAAGTTCTTGATGTCTGAAGCAACTAGATGGCCAAATGCGATTACGGACAACACTTACTTCTAGGCAATAGAAGATTACCTGAGTAAAGAGGGGCATATAAAAATGTCGGCATGGGCATTAATATAAGAAAAAATAGAGGTCAAAATACATTAAGTAAAAGTAGTTGCAGTAACTTTAGGTATTTGGCAGGTTATTTCAGTGATATAGTTTTTGCAAGCACTTAGTTGTTGTTTTGCCTTAGTTGTGATGGCAATTAGAAAATGCTTTTCTGAAAGATTTAATAAATTTTGATTATTTATTTCTCGCAAATCTGGTTATGATGTTGGTTTTTTTAGTTGAAAATAACTTCGAGTTATTTGTTTTGGTATTTGATATGCTTTTTTTTCCTGAAACTGGCCCTGATAATTGTGTAGCAGTGGGGTTTTTTATTTTTCGTGCACAAATATTTTCCATGTTTTTTTTCTACAATATATTTGCCCAACAACAGCTATTTTTACAGTACACACCCTTTCTATATTCCAATTCGAGTTTATCGAAAACAACAATAAATACCCATGCAAAACCACGCCTTCTACAAATACAACAATGCCCCTCACAAAAAGCACCAACAATCAACAAATCAAACATTGAGAAAACATCAACCAAAAATAAAACTCCACAATGGCCCATGTCCCACAACAAAATAGGGACCGAAACAAGAAGCGAAAAGGGGGCGTAAGCTGGTCCCTGTCACCTTTGTCCCCATATGACAGCTGCCTTGTCGCAGAAAATTGGGCCCCTTTTGAATGGATGATTGGATTACGCTGACATAAACTGCACTTGATAAGCATCCACGCTTATGGTAAGTGGGGCCTTATCCATATTTCTTAAAAGGGATTAGAAAGGATAACAAAAATAGGTAAATTGGTTGGTAGGGTGGTTGCAGAACACCAAGGCGTGAGGACCTCACTAGAATTTGACGATTAAAATTATTTGGCTACTACGATTTATAACTTTGGTAAAAGTATATAGCTGTCAATTCTAGTATTGTTCAAGGTCCTTCAATGCAGAAGAATGTTAACTTTTTAATTTTAAATATTTTATATCGCAGTAAGGATATCTTTACCAGAACATAATGAGTACCCGGACGTCTTCGAATATGGTGGTCTCTACACTCTTAAAACAAACACTCCTAATTTTACTCCGTCTGAGTGGATTTTACTCCTCCAGACTGGAAAATGCACTTCTCCTTTTGAAGTGGATCCTTTGTGTGTTAAACCTCCGACAGGATCACTCCAAACGAGTGATTTTAACTCAGTCTGAGTAAATATGCATCTTTGCTTTATGGTGTCGAAAATGCACTTCTCCAACTGGAGTGGATTTCACTCTTTTATTTTAAGAGTGTAGTGCAAAAGATAATGATATTTGGTTGTTTTAGTTATAAAACTTCGAAATGAAGTTCCTTGTCGCAGAAAAGGGGTCCCCCTTTTGAAGGGATGATTGGATTACATTGACATAAACTGCACTTGATACATCCATCCTTAGCTTATGGTAAGTGGGGGCCTTATCCATATTTCTTAAAAGGCATTAGATAGGATAAAAAAAAATACGAAAATTGATTTTTGGGGTTGTTGCTGAAAAAGAAGACGTTAGGACCCCACCACAACATGACGGTTAAAATTTAACCACTAACGGTTTAGAATGTATGGTAAAGTATATAGCTCCGATTTTGATTCTTTTAAAGTTCTTTAGAACAGAAAAATAAATGATTTTTTAGTTTTGAATGGCAGTTTTGGAGGTCGTTATCAGTACAAAACTTACAGTGAAGTAATCATAGAGTTCTGATCAAGCATACAAGCCGGAAAATACATGTATACCAACCAAGCAATCCCCGAGTATAATGGTTTCCAAGTGTGAATGATAATGATAAAATATTTGGTTGTTGTAGTTACAAAACTTCTTATTAAATGCAGCAGAAAAGTATATTCCTTTTAAATAGGTGATTGGTACCCAGATTACCCAGACATAAACTTAAGTAGATCCATAATTCTAAAAATGCTTTATGTCCACATGCAGGGGCTGTTCTTCCATAAGGCCAGTAAGCTTTTTAGGGGCCTTTTTAGGCCTCTAAAGTTGTCTATTATGGTAAATGCTGTGAATCCCCAAAATATATGGTAACTAAAAAACAAATTTTTGATGCTCCATTTTGTTTTGCTTAATTTTCAGTAATAAATTGACCTAACAATGATTGTTTTTATAAGGAAGCCTATAAAATTGTAGCAAAAATTTGATACATAGGTCACATAGCAACATCACATTTCTGGAAATCCTGCACAAAATTTTCCGTGAGGGGCCCCTAAAATAGATGGTGCCTACAGTGGGAGATTTCCTAGAACTGGAACTGGTCACATGGACTCGTTTTACCTTTCTGTGTGTTCCATGATCATTTTCCTATTTCCACTGTAGTGTTTAACAATTCTTCGACTATCCATATTCTGATTGATTCGCATAAAATTCTTAATTAAACTCAAGTCATGAAATCGAAATTGGTAAGTTCCTAACTTTTAAGATTGTATAGCTATAAACCATGGTCTCAATAGAACCGTCTCGTTAAGAAATAAAAACCTTTCCAGAAAACCATAAATAATTTTATTCTTTCGATTTAAATGTATTATTATATATTTAGTAATAATCGCAAAAGTTCTTGTTATAGCATTTGCAATATAAAATCCATCCTATCAATAGGCTTGTTATCTGATTCCTCTTTATCATGCTCAATAAACAAAACAAAACCCAAAGTTCAGCTTTAATACACCAGCGAAAAAAAATACGAAGGAAATATTAAAGCTTGAAAAGAAGGAGAAATCGTTTCGAAGGATAACGGATAAGGAAAGGATATCAAATGCAAAAAGCGATAAAGCGAATTTTATTTTTAGAGGCTTAATAACCTTCATTAAATCCCTCTTCACCATTTTATTCCCTATCTTTTTCCCCTTTTTCTACCAATAACTCGGGTTCTGATGCCACATCTGATAAAAAGTAAAGAGACGGTGAAAAACGATAATAAGAAAAGGAGGTAGGGGAATTTAAGTTATCTTTCTGGAGCGGAGACTAACAAATATTGCACTGCTCTTTCATATATACATTTTATGTGCAACATATTTAATGAAATGAGAATAGTTTAAGTTAAATTGAATTATGGTTTAAGTTTAGTGAAATCTTCAATAGTTTAAGTTAGAAGAACCGCTTATATCATTTCGTCAAGACAGGACAAGAAAGAAAGAATTTCACACAGTACAAATGAATGAATAAACACAAAACATTAACAAATTTTGTGACGCGTCACAAACATACCTGCCTGAGGGATTCGAAACGACCCCCCAGCAAAGGCTAAAGTTCTATCTCTAACGATCCCCCCCGGGGCGGCCCAATTGAAATATAGTTTAAGTTTAATGAAATCTTCAATAGTTTAAGTTTTATTGAATTTATGTTTTACGCATCTTAGCGTTAGACCCGGATTTTTCCGTATTTCATGCAACAGTCTCTTTGTTAATAATTTTTTTAATAAAAATATGATTTTGTATTGATATTTTACTATTTTCATTTGGAAAAAATATTTTAATTTTATTTCTCCACAAATAAACCTAATGCTTATATTTTTGTAAAAGTTATATTTAATTTAAAATTTATGCGAGGAAAACCGCAGTACAGTTTGCCCATTCAGGAGCTCGGAAAGTTAAAATTTTCTGTTTCACAACAACAAAGAAAAATAAAAAAAAAACATATGTTTTCGGAATGTGCACAGATTTTGTTAAGGTAATTAAAATTTCTGACGCTCTTTTTCACTATTCATGCTTATTGAAATCATGCAATCTGTAAGTTTCGTATATAGTAAAAGCAAATAAAAAGTTAAAATTTTCTTTGAATAATTTTGACAAGTTAAAATACCATGAACAATAACAACCAGTAGTTTTTGTTTTGAGTATTGAGTTTAGTTGAAGTTATGGGTTGCTTCAACAGTTGGTTCTTACTACAGTTGGTTCTTATCTATTGAAATCAAAATAATTTTTAGTCGAACTATGTCCAAATTAATTTCAGTAAATGAGGAATTATCTGTAGTAAAAAGAACAAAATATTGGAAAAGAAATAACCGGTGGAAGCAAAGGGCTTGATGCCATTTTAACATCCTCAATGCAAAAAAAGAGAAGAATCTCCGGAAAAAATCCAAAGGCAAAAGATTCCCTTCTGGAGAATCTGGCAATACCAAGACACGCCCACCGGACGCGCTTTGCATTGGTTAAAAAACTCAGACGATACTTTTTTATTCGAGAATAAAAAAATCCCCCCGTTCTTTTCAGAATTAACACACAAAAAAGAACACTGAAACAGAATTGAATTGAGAAAAAAATGGCGCACTACCGTTTTTAAAAGGTTTTCCTCCCTATTTAAGCATTCAAAGCGAGCCTTTTTAAACACTAAATAGTAGTTCCACAAGGGGGAAAAGTCGCCATTAAGGCTTGTTTTAATCATGGCGGGGGAAAATTGGAACGCTGGCGGCATGTAAATGAGCACGGCGTTCTTAATTCGATAATTAAAACACTCGGTTATATTTAAAAATAAAGGGAGAGTCACCTGAGACTCTCCTGATTGCGTTTCAGTCCATTGTCTAATGAATCAGATTAGCATTTCAATGGCATTTTTAAAACAATTATCTCCTTACGGCGTTTGAACAACGATTGCGTTGCATGAAAGGGACCGCCTCGTCAATTAAAAATCGTCTGCTTTTTTTTTAATTATTTATTTGTTCTTTTTTTTATTATTTTCTGTTCTTGTTTTCTTTTATCTTTTCGGTGATTCGTCGATTGGGTTTATTATCATTTCCTCTTTTATCGTGCGGGTTCGTGCTTTTAATTATCGTGAATGTGACTTTTGAAGTGAAGAGATTTAATTATTGCCGGAGTTGTGTCGTTTTGTTGCTGATTTTGCAATTGCGGGATTTCGATAGACTTCGTTGATTTGACTTTTTTTAGTTCTATGAATTTAGTTGATTTCATTAACGTTTCACGAACCATATATAAGGATTTAATTGTGATTTTCCTAAGATTTATATTGCCATATATTCAGACATTTATCCATCTAGTTGCTATTTTAGTTGTTTTTGAAATAATTCCTGAAACCGATGTGCTATATATGAATATTGTGGAAACATAGATTCGCATTATTATTATGAATCGCTTTATCATTGCATTTTTTATTACAACCGTCTTAGTTTATTTCCCTAGTAACGCAAGACATTATGGAATTATTACAAAAAGTACTAATTTACATGGTTACTGCACAGTATTGATATCCCACTAGTTAATATAAAGAATAGCACGTTTCAAACAATATCGTCGCGATGTCAATACACAGCATCAGATGTATCGGCATAGCTTATGCAATGTTTGTATACCTAACTGTATTGCACGTATACTGATGATTTTAAATCTGCACTTTTGAGTGAATTGCAATACGTTAATAATTTCTCTATAACTCATTTTATATTGATAGAAAATCTGTATAAAACTTTGTTTCTTTCTGACTTAATAAAAATTTCCAAACAAATCTTTGTCTTTGTGATTTATTTTAGAGCCAAAATATTAAAAAAAAACTTTTCAAGTCAAATATATATTAATTTTACGAAACAAATAACTAAAAGAAGACATTCTATCTCCCCGAGGCTTGTATTCAATCAAACGCAAAAACCCGATTAACAAACAGACCAGTATCCTGTCACACACCCCAAAAAGCACCCAACGCAAATCCCGAAACCGGACACCCCTAACCGTTTGCACAAAAATGAACACCCCGTGTAAAAGTGCTTATTTACCCCCACCAACACATCACACGAAGCGGTCAATCTGTTTGATGCAACCGGAACACCATATTATTGATGTAAAGGAGAATAACATGGTTTTACATCATTACCCGCTCTTTGGATTTTCAAATTTTTCTTAAGGAAATACACTCTTAAAACGAACGAGCGATTTTAACTGTCTGATTGATTTTCACTCCTCCAGTCTGGAAAATGCACTTCTCCTTTTGGAGTGGATCCTTTGTGTGTTAAACCTCCGACAGGATCACTCCAAACGAGTGATTTTAACTCAGTCTGAGATAATATTCACTCCTTTCCAGTGTCGAAAATGCACTTGTCCAACTGGAGAGGTATTCACTCTTTTTGTTTTAAGAGTGTATATCACCTGATTGTGGTGCTAAATTACGACGCTCGTGTAGCTCTAGTATGACGATACCTCAAAACTATCATATTCTTCTGAATGAAATACCTTTACTTTATAAAATTTTTTAAAACTCCTTAGTAAAAAGCTTCGGCGCTAGAATGGACTGAAACGCAATTATACCATTATTTAGAAAGTGTGTACTTACCATTTTACAGTGCATCAAAGTTAAAGTTTTACCACAAAAGTGGTAAAAAAACATTGGAATAGTGGTGACGGCTAGAAAGAGCTAAAATTCCGGTCCAGTCTTACATTAACATTTTAATGGTGAATTGTGATACACTGTCATAAATATATATCAATTTTCCACTACAATAAGTAATATCTCATTTTGCTGGTTAAAAATAAGGTGTGCAGTCGTTCCAAATTTTGTCGCCCCTCTGTCACTTATTTGACTAACCTTTAACACGACTATTTCTAAATTATAGCTAGAAGTGGTACAAATTTGGCATTGTTTTATTTAAAAAAAAATATGGTGATAGTTCCATATTTTGTAAACAGCAAAGTGACACTAATATTTAGACTATATTGACTATTTAGTTTTTACAGAATAATCTTTTTTTAAAAATAAAATACAATTGGAACATGAAAGTCACTTACAACCAATGCAATATTTTTTAGAATATCCTTTTCATTATAGGTATTATTAGAAAACTCTTACTAAAAAAACTTTAAAAACCCTTAAAAGAATTATTAAAACGTAAACAGTAAAGGCTATTCCCGCATAAGCACCACTTCCCACCAACCCCAACCAGCACCTTCTGAATAGAGAAAAAGGCCTCCTCCTATTTACGACCCTATTCCCCCAAAGAGCCCTAATTTGTGGTCTCCGATGAAAAGCCCCTGTCCCGTGCGGGGGTGTCATCTTTCGCGCCCTTTTCCGAGGGGTGTGCAGATGGGTGGGTCCTCTGGGGTGTGTGGAGTTGAGATGTATCGATCGTCTGCGGTGTGCCGGGCTGAAGGTGTTGAGGGGGCTAACTATGGGCACCCACGTGTTGTGGGGCTCGGGTGGTCGGCAATAACAGAAATGAGATATGTGGCGGTGTTGGAGATTTAATCACTGTTATTTGTATTTTAGAATAGAATTTACGTTGTGTGAAAGTTATTTTCATTTTTTTAAATGTTGTTTTCGTTATTCGAATGTTATTTTTATTTTTCGAATGTTATTTTAAAAATTAGAACATAATTTTCATTATTCAAGTGTTATTTTCATTTTTCGAATGAAAATAACATTTGAAATAATGAAACGTTGTTCTAATAAGCACAATAATGAAAATTCTAATAATAACATTCGAATGAAAATAACATTTGAATGAATGTCGTTATTCAAATGTATTTTCGATCATCGAATGTAATTATTAGATCATAATTTTCATTATTGTGCTTATTAAAACAACGTTTCATTATTTTCCAATTTCACTATTATTAGAATAACAATGCATATCATTATTGATTTTCCGAAAATCGTGATCTTTATCGTTATTATAAGAGCATTAATGTTATTATTTTATGATTCTGATTTGGTTAGATTCGCTTCGATTATTGCCAATAATAATAATAAAACCTTGAGAATTAATATTGAAGTTATTAGCAGTACTAAATTTTGATGATGCACTTACAACTGATACATTTAATAGCACTTACAACTATTACTACTATAGACATCAATGGACAAAACCTGCAACTATCATTACATATGCTTTGCTCCATATTATCGCTTGATTACAAAGGGTGCGAAAACCCTTCCCTCCTTCGATTATTCGATTACTGTTCCATTTTGACAGACGATCGCAACCTAAAAGCCCCCCTAATGCGCTCAAAGCACCCTTTATTAGCCCTATTCATGGGGATAGGTGTTATTTTTTTTTATTTAGTTTTAATACTCTCGCGTTACGTTTTGGAAATACGTTCCTTGTCAATGATTGTAGTATTTAGTATTCAAAATCTATACAAAGCGGTGTTCCCATGCTATGGGATTATAAGATTGTAAAATAACTGTTTAGGTTGAGGGGATTTGATAAAAAATAGGTTTGTGATGGTAATTTCAAAAACGCTTCTACGCACGATTTATGTATTTTTAAACTGAAAGTAAGGAAAAACAGCAATATATTTTAATTAAGAAGCAGTATAAGATATTTAAAACATATTTTCATCTAAAATTATGTGCTAAAATTCTAATTTTAACTGATCATTGCTTTAGTTATAAATTTGTAAGAAAAAATCAGTATTTTTATTTTAAATTAATTTATTTACCACTTCAGCATCAATATATTACAGTGGCAGTGAAAAGTTTCTAAAGCAATCATAATCAAACGTATTAATTTCTGTAATCTATAATATCACACTATACGAAATGATATTAGAGCTTCAAACTAAAGACCAGCTAAACCCTTTCATCAATTTTATTTTAGCTCCTTTTGAAATATTTTAAAAAAATTACCCTTGAAAGAGCGAAACAAAAAAAATAGGTGCCTCGGTAAAAAGCGTCGCACGAATAAATAATCTTTCTTGGAAAAACCTTACCTTGATTTTATAGAGATATATAGATTTGAAATTAATTTTCGCCTCTATAATAGGAATTCACATACTTACGCTCAAAAATACATCTAAATAAACTACAAAAAAAAACAATAAAAAGAAATCCGTACTTTTGAAAATAACGTCGTATAAAAAAAGTTCTCCAAAAAACACCCGAAATTGATAATACATTGATGAATAGATTTTCAATTAATTTTGTCTCTTTTAAAAGGTTTTCAAAAATTACTCTTAAAAAACATCTAAACAAACGACAAAAAATGCAATAAAAAGAAATCAGTTCTTCTGATAATAATGTCGCATAATTTTTAAAAAAAAAAACCCCACCTGAAATAAATTTTACATTGATCTATAGATTTGCAATTAATTTGGCCTTATTTAAAAGATTTTCAAAAATTACTTTTTAAAAAAATACCTAAACAATATTTAAAATAAATACAATGAAAACAAATAAGTACGCCTATAAAAATAACGTCGTGTGAAATAGAATCCTTATGGAAACACCCTGTTTTGATTTCATAGCAATAGTATATAGATTTGCAATAGGTTATTATTGTTATTTGCAAAATTATTTTCAAAAACTACTCTTAAAGAAAACGACTACACAAACTTTTTTTTAAAAAAAATACAATGAAAACAAATCAGTACTTCTGAAAATGACGTCGCATAAAAACAATCTTTCTAAGAACTTTTTTTTATCTTTCTAATAATCTTTCCTTGATTCTAACAATCTTCCTTGATTTATATAGTGATATATAGCTGCGTGCAATTGATTTTTGCCCCTTTAAAATGCTTTTTAAAAATTGCTCTTAAAAAAAACACCCCAAAACTACAAAAAAAATACAATAAAAACAAATCAGAACTCCTGTAAACGACTTCGTATGAATTTGAAATCTTTTTCGAGACAATTTACGGTGTCATTAATGTTTATAAATACTCTTGAAAATGACGGCGCATAATAACTCCTGAAAATGACGTCTTATACAAATAATCTTTCTAAAAACTTTCTAATAATCTTTCTCTTCCCTGATTTTATAGTGATATATAGATGTACATTCATTTTTACTTTTTTAAAATGCTTTTCAAAAGTTACTCTTAAAAAAACCAAACAAATTACAAAAAAAAAAAAAAACAATGAAAACAAATCAGAACTCCTGAAAATGGCGTCCCATAAATTGGAAATCTTTGTCGAAACAATTTACGGCGTCATTAATGTTTATAAATAAATGCCAAGAGCGAATCCTTTTCCATGTCGTCACTCGACAAAACAATCTTCGATATGACACGCCCTAGAGGCATTTTGCTTTTTATTCGCACTCCATATATTTGGGGGTGGTATACTTGTTGAGGTTATTATAGCTGAACCGCTGCTTCCGTTTATTTGTTTTGAAAGGTATGCAATAGGCAGGTTTTAGAACAAGAGTGTAAATAGGTACACATTTTAAGTATACTCATTAGATGAGAATTATGCTCCTTTAGATATACCAAGCAATTAGCCTTGCAATTATATTCCCTCAGAGAGACCAAATGATTAGTTTTGCATTTTAATTATGTTCCATTAGAAACACCGAACTTTGCCTTGAAATTAGATTCCCTCAAAGAAACCAAACGATTATTTTTTTATTTTTATTATATTAAATCAAGAATACCACAAAAACGATGATAACTTTTTATTTCAATTATATTCCATCAAGAATACCACAAAAACGATGATAACTTTTTATTTCAATTATATTCCATCAAGAATACCACAAAAACGATGATAACTTTGTATTTCAATTATATTCCCACGAAAACACCAAAAGATTATCCTTGTATTTTAATTAATGTTCCATCTTAAACACCAAACTTTGCCTCGAAATTTTATTCCCTCGAAAAAACCAAACGATATCTTTATTTGTATTTTATTATATTTTTGCAGACACACCAAACTAGCATTTTTGTATTTTTATGATATTTTTTCAGAGACACTAAACGATTATCTTTTCATTTTAATTATATTCCATTCAGAATACCACAAAAACGATGATAACTTTGCATTTCAATTATATTCTAACGGAAACAATAAACGATTATCATTTTATTTTAATTATTATTCATTCAGAAACACCAAACTTTGCCTTTAAATTATATTCCCTCGGAGAAACCAAACAATTATTTTTGTATTTTCATTATATTTCTTCAGAGACACCAAACGATTCGTTTTGCATTTTAATTATATTCCATCAAGAATAATCTCAATAATTCCACAAAAACGATGATAACTTTGCATTTCAATTATATTCCCACGGAAACACCAAAAGGTTATCATTGTATTTTAATTATATTGCCTAGGAAACAACAATCGATTATGTTTATATTTTAATTATATCCAATCGGAGACACAAAACAAGTAACTTATAATTTCAATTATGTTCCTCAGAGACACCAAAACATCAACATGGATTAATTATTGAAGGATACCTTGATTAATGGGATTCTACATTAATTGTGGTTTTTCCATTATCTAATATCAACATAAAGTAAATTCAAAGTTCCATTTTAATAGGCCAAGTAATGTTGTCGATAAACTTTTTGCCAATTTTGGATGCTTTCTTTACCATTTTTAGTTTATTCATTAATGAACAGTTGTATGTTTTTGTGTCGAGTGTCTCGCCTTGCCGGAAAGACCGTTCTACAGAACTTAATGTCTCCAGAGGAAAACCACTTGCAGGAATCAGATTTTTTTTAAATGCGTTAACGCAATGTTTCTTTTGCGAAGTTAGTGAATATGAATGGTAAAAATGTATAATATAACTGGAAATGGATTGTCATAAGCTTAAAACTTACAACTAGAAAGGTGTTAGCTTTTAAAACTTGAGTTAAAGATTTAAGGTAGGCGAGTACCCAAAATTCTAAAATTTTTACTTTAATCTTTTCCAAATTTGGCATAATGATTTCAAATATAATAATCAATGCTTTTCTGGCAATTTCTTTTTATTTAAATATTATTTAAATATAATTGATTTATTTTAAACGGTGTTTTTCAACTAAAAAAATGGGATTACGCTAACACTTCTAGCGTGAAAAGTTTTATATTAATTTACCTGAAATTTTTTTACCAGATTTCAATATATATATGTGCCATGAACCTCTGACATCTGGTGCAAAAAGTTTTTTTTTTTTAAATGTTCAAGTGTAAGTTAATCGAAAAAAAAATCTTTTTTGTGTGGTTAATTTATAACATTTTTCTTAATAACTTCTTTTATTGTAATTTGTGTGTAACTCTTAAGAGTCATTGCATGTATCAGTTCAACACGAAGAATTTAACACATAATTAATGTTTTTTGGATGAAAATTCAATGTGTTAGACTTGTTAGCGTAAACCACTTTTTTTAGTAGAAAAACACCGTTTAAAATAAATAAATTATATTTAAATTTTAAAAAATGACTAAATAGTATTTTAATGAAAAGATTAAAGTGATAGTAAAAATTTTAGAATTTTGGGTATTCGCCTACCTTAAATCGGCAAGGTAGGTGTTAATAGAGTTCAAAAATGGTTCGTTAACGGTTTACGTTTCCAATTAATTTTTCTCATTCGGATGAATTGCAAAATTACCACCGCTCTAGAATTTTGCAGCCTATTTTTTGCTTAGCCCTGTATTAAAAATTTTAATTTACTATCACAGTTTGATGGTAAAAGTGCTGCCCTGTGCAGTGAATTTGTAGATAATGTAAAATTGTGTGGCATCAGCGAAAACGTTTGCTACTTAAACGTCATTGGAATAAGTGTTTCATGTGACAATGAACTTCAAAGAACATCAATTTGCTGTAAAACAAACATTACAACACTACGATGTAAAACATACCACAAAATATGCTGTAATACTATTACATATTTTTTTACACTGTAATCTCACCACTCTTAATTTTAAAACATAAACAGTTTCGAAGTTAAATTCCCAAGGCTTTTGGGACTTATGTACTCTGAGCCATTTTGAGTACGTCAAATACTCAAATTTGAGAAAAGTTAAGAATTCATTATACTTAAACTGATCATGGCTTTAGTTTTAAATTTATAAGTTAAACCACATTTCAAATTTTAACTAACTTATGTGCCACATAAATAATTCAGCATCAATATTTCATCGTATTTTTTTTACACAGTGGTTCACTTTAAAGAATACCAGGTCAAAAATACCAACTCATGACTCCCTTTTTCCATATATCCCGTCGGCAATTGATAAAAAGCAAGGGTGACACGCAGATTGCAACATCGACGAAAGAGCCGAAACTGCCGACGGGTTTCAGCTGCAAAGTGGGTAGCGGGGGACGGGTATATTGACGCCGCCCGATACAAATTGTCGGCGAGATTGAAAACGAAAAAGCCCCGCTTTTTGGCTCTACAGGGGCTTTCTATTCCTAAATAGAGTAGGGGGCGGAGTTTTTTGGTGTAAGTCTTCTGTTCTAGACTGTTAAAAAAGTATGTTGTTTGTACAAAAAAAAAAGTTGGCGTGCCAGAAAAATATCGTAAAATGTACTAGATATATTGTTTATTTTTTACGAGTATTTTGTAATTTTATCACAAAATCTGTTTTTAACAGATTAAAGAACGACAAAAAAAAAATTGAGATTTGAAACAAAAAGAGTCCCGCTTTTAGTCTCTACAGGGGCTTTTTCTTTGTAAATATATAGGGACGGTTTTTTGGTGTAAATCTTCTGTTCTACATTGCAACAAGAAGTATGTTGTTTTTACAAAATAAACCTATCAGTTGGTGTGCCAGAAAAATATCTAAAATGTACAGAGTTAATTTGTTTATTGTTTTATGAGTATTTTGCAATTTTAACGCAAAATCTGTTTTTCAACAGACAAATTTTAAGGAAATAAAATAAATTGATATTGGAAACAAAAAGAATCCTGTTTTTTGTCTCTACAGGGGCTTTCTCTTCCTAAATATAGCAGGGGAGTTTTTTTTGGTGTAAGTCTTCTGTTCTACACTGTAATAAAAAGTCTGTTGTTTGTACAAAAAAAGAAAACTCATCACTGGTGTGCCAGAAAAATATCGTAAAATGTACAGAGATAACTTGTTTATTGTTTTAAGAGTATTTTACAATTTTAACGCTAAATCTGTTTTTAGCAGACAAATTTTAAAGAACAACACAAAAATTGAGATTGGAAACAAAAAGTGTCCCGCTTTTTGTTTCTCTAGGGCAGTGGTTCTCAACCGGTGGATCGCGACCCCCTGGGGGGTCGCAAAACGTTTTTAAAAATAAAAATATATAATTAAGTAACGTTTTATACAATATTTTTACAACTAGAATGGAAGAAAATTTTAGTTCTAGGACGTTACGTTGCAACAAGCTAATGAGAAACTTGTGCTTGTCGGAACTTTGCGGAACCTTTTAAATTCGTAACATAAATGGAAGTTTTCAAAATTAGATTTCTTAACTTTAGCATCATAAACATTCAGTTTCTTTAAGAATCCATTAATTTTGTCTTCGGTTTCGATTATTGTTATATTTCGACCTTGTAGCTCGGTATTTAGCTCACTTAGGTGCATAAATTTGTCTGCTAAGTATGAAAGTTGAAACAACCAAGTTGGGGTGCTAAAAAAATCCGGTCAATTGGTTTAGCATCTTGTAAAAATATCAACATTTCAGATCGCAGCTCAAATAACCTGTTCAAAACCTTCCCACGGGACAGCCATCGTGAATTTAAAAAAAAACCACAATTACCCAAATATAATAAAGTATACCGCATATATAGGACGGGGGGGGGGGGGGGGTCGTGAAGTTATTTAGTGGCATTAGGGGGTCGTCACCAACAAAAGGTTGCGAACCACTGCTCTAGGGGCTTTCTCTTTGTAAATATAGTTGGGCCGGAGGTTTTCGGTGTAAGTCTTCTGTTTTACACTGTATGTTGTTTGTACAAAAAAAAAAATGATCAGCTGTTGTCCTATAGAAAAATATCGTAAAATGTACAGAGATAATTTATTTACTGTTTTACGAGTATTCTTTAACTTTAACGCTAATCTGTTTTTTAACAGACAAATTTTAGAGAACAAAAAAAATTGAGATTGGAGGCGAAAAGAGTCCCTCGTTTGTCTCTATATTGGCTTTCTCTTTGTAAATATAGCAGAGGCTGAGTTTTTTGGTGAAAATAATCTTCTGTTCTACACTGTAACAAAAAGTCTGCTATTTATACCAAAAAAAAGATATATATATATTAGCTAGTGTGCAGGAAAATATCTTACTACAGAATAACTTGTTTTTTATTTTACGAGTACTTTGTAATTTTAACTCAAAATCTGTTTTTTAACAAATTTTAAAGAACGACAAAAAAATTGAGATTGGAAAATATAAATACCCGCTTTTTGTCTCTGCAGGGGCTTTTTTTTTGTAAATATAGTACTAGCGTAGGTTTTTTTTTGTGTAAGTCTGCTGTTCTACAGTGTAACAAAACATGTTGTTTGTACAGAAAAAACCCTTTTCAGGTATAATTAAAACAAAAATTATTTAATTCTTCAAAAGACATGTTTTTTCCATCTTATGATTAGTACGTGCGAGCTCAACTTAGAAAAAATCGCTGATGATTCTAAATAGAATCATGGGGGGGGGGGGGGGGAATGTTTTAACCATGCTTTCCCCTAATTGTTTTTAGCAGTGCTTTTAGTTTACTTTATGTCCAGCAAATAAGAAAAATAAAGTAAAGCCCTACTTAAAACAACAGCTTAACAACAGAAAATTAAAGTTTGAGAAAAATATTCCTTCCAAAAACGCAATTTTGCTACAATTTCCCCATTTAGCTTTTGTTTCTCAGCATGCTGCCACCGGACGATGAGAAATGTGTACCGTTAAAAGATATCGATGTTGGAATGACGCGATAGGATGGATGAGAAGTGTCAATCCGACCAACCGGCTGCGAGAGGGGGCGGGGCTAGAGAGATGCTGCCATTTCCGATGTTACGTTGAAAGGGATCAACTCTCTCATTTAGTTGTCATTGATGCTGAGGGATGGAGTGATGGTGAGAAAGGGATTGAGAAGCGCCACAAGCAACGTGCAAGGCTTCTGCATGTTTCAACTGTCCTGTGGTAGGGTGGCCATTATATTTTCAACATCAATGCAGTACATTAGTTAAAGAAGCAAAACAAACACATTATTTATCAAGTTCATTTTGGTGTAGTATAATCAATTCCAGCTACCTATTTCTAGCCTCCATTAGGAGCTTTAACACAGCCTACAACACCTCGTAATTTAGAACTGTGGTCAAGTGACGAGGTTGACACCTGAGCGGGCACCCAACGGTACTTCGAGCAACATCGTACGCTGACGCCGTCGGGACTTTGGACTCCACAGATTAAAGGAGCACGTCTGTCCCACGAGTCCTTCCGTCACGAGTTGGGTTTTCCACTATTTCCCAGTACAGATATCCGATTTATAGGATGACTAGCAGTAGGTGGGATTCGAACCCCCGCACTCCTGAGGAGGCTGAATCCTGAGGCAGATGCCTTAAACCACTCGGCCACGGACGGACCAAGTTCATTTTGCAGTGTTCATCAAGTTTTTTCCATCAAGTTCATTTAAAGGCATGTAAAAGATTCCTGGAAGGCCCATTTGGCTTGGGTTCTCTCGGCAAAATTAAATATCGGCATACTTGAACAAGAACATATACACAGAACTCAGATTCATTGTAATATGCGCGTCAAAATTGGTAGTCGAGAGTCGTCTAGATGGTGCCACAAAAAATTTCTATCAGTTCTGAGGAAAATACAGAGTCTGCAAAGGTTTAACCGCTAATGTTGCAGCCCCAATTGACAAAAAGAAACATATTTTGCGACAGCAAAATAAATTTAGTCGCAGTTATCGCACAACTACAGTTTATCACAAAATATTCAATACTAACTCTTTTATATCGTGGTTTCCAAGAATCCCGCCAAATATAATTACATTAAAATAAGAAAAATCTTCATCGATCCTAATTTTTTCCAACCATTGTTGTAATCATATAATCACAAAAATGAGGTAGTCCTAAAATCGAACTACATCGATCTACAAATTGCGAAATTTCGCAAACTTCATAAAATCTTGTGGTGATTGTCAAATATGTATAGAAACTCTGACAAAACTTAAAACATTTAGATGATCGTAATATCCACAAATTTTGGGTGCAGTAAATTGTGATTTCATAAAGTTTGAAACTCCAGTCATCCTAAAATGGCGAAACTCGTGTAATTCCATATAAAATCGTGATCTCCATTGACTCTATAAACACGCAAGTCCGGTGATTTTAAAATCGTCCAGCTTCAAAAGTTTTTTTTTTTTCACAAATTGAAAAAATGCTCCTAGGTAATGTGTATTTGCTCCTAGTTTTTTAATGTTAGTCGCAAAGTTTGCTCATAAACTTCTTCAGGCATATTGCATTCCATAATATCCACAACAATATTTCACAGTTAACTTTCACGATAATTCCAAAATTTCTGACAGCAGTTCCTTTTTTCCCACAGAAAGTTAATTTATTGTCTTTGAATTTTCAAATTCATTTTTTTTTTCCTTTTAATGTCTATTTTTGTCCCTTCGTCTTTTACCGAAGCTTTTATTTCATCTTCCCACTACTTAGGGAAAGGGGATAAATCTGTTTCTTAGTTTTAATTCAGTATATTTCCTAATTTAGGATGGAACTATGGCAGTCGAACTATTTTTATGTTGATGCTTAAAAAAAACTTGAACCTTTCGTCATTTAGCCTCAAAACAAGCCCATTGTTAACAGAACGGATGCAGCAGGATTTTACCTTTAATTACATTTTTAAAGCAATCAATTTTACTTCATTATTCTTCGATTTGCAAATAAGTTTGACAAACAATAAATAAAATCAATTAATCTGCTATTTATTAAATTTTATTGAATTTAAATTGATTAAATTTCAAGTACGCAAAGCATTATCAAAACGTCAAAGTTGATGGAAAAATTCGGTTTAAATTATATTCTGTCGAATGTGCAGATAAATTAAGCGAACATTACTTCGGGAAAATAACTTAACGTGATTCACGAACAGAGAAAAGTTTTAGTTAATACTGAATACCTTGTTAATACCTTGTGCACAACATTCGTTTTAGTAAGGTAAGAAAACATTGTATTGTTCAAAACAAATGTTGTTCCAGAAGGACCAAAAATGAAAACAGCACAGCTAAAACTGCTGTCATTAACGACGTGCATGATACGTGCCCATTGAAAAAAAAATTAAATGTTTCTTTTGATGATTTTGCTATTGTGTGTTGTAACATTATATATGAAAATTAACAAAAGTATTTGTCCTCGCAAAGAACAAATGTATAGGCTTTTTGCGGTTAATAAAATAACCAGCATGGTGAGATAAAAGATTAAATTTTTTAAAAAAATGATAAAAAATTTCGAAACATATGTGATGATCTCTAGAATTATACATGTATGGAGGTATATAATTTACAGCGCAAATGAAAAATTACAGCTGCAAAAATGTTATACCTAATTTTTTGTTGTTGAAATTATAGAATCTTGCAATACACTATACTCTCTACTATTCGCCCTGAATTTCAATTACTATCTTTCGTAGAAAACAATAGATAGTTCTATTCTGCCTATCATGTCCATTGCTTTCTCATTTGGCGTGGAACAATTGAGTCTGCCTCGCAGCGGTTATCAGCATTTGCAAACGAAGCCACACGTTTGTTCCCAACTCTAGTTATTTCTGTTTGGTATTCTGTGGTCGAAAACTATTTGCTACGAATTCTGCTGCAGCCATATTTGAAGGGTTAATATCAACACTGGTCTAAGTAAACTTTGTCTTGATCAGGGAAGAAGTGTGATGCTATGATGCACCAGAGGGACCGCTGCATCTGGCTACATTTTCAGATGTGAGAGTATTATCGAATCAATTAATAGATTTTAATGTACAAAGTTTCTGAAAATTGTCTTGTTGATATAAAATTCTTGTCGCAATGATTTTAGCATTCTCTCTATTGGGATGCATTTCGTATCTTTCAGGTTAAAATTTCGAAGTTGTTACTGGTCTTAAATTCTTTGTAAAAGCGGCATTTTAAAGACTTGCATCACATAAAAAAAGTTTACCACATTGTCCTGGTTCAAGTTTTCAACTTTAAATCAAATTTTTTTTCGGAATGGTGTGTTTTCAGGTTTAGCTACCTTTTTCTTAAAAACTGTTTCATGTGTAGATAAAATTTTTACAGGATAACTGTTGCAGGGTGTTTTGCTTACCGAAATGAACATTTCTCAAAATTTGAAGGAGAAAAAAAATATGGGTAATTGTGTGATGTAAAAATGCTTTTTTAATAAAACCTGACACATTACCTTAAATAATATTTTAAAAAATACTTTATATATTGATAAAATCTCATTTCAGTGCATTGTTCAAAGTGCATATAATTCACATAACTTTTTTTGTGTGTTAGTTTCAAAGAAAAAGGAACAAACGGTCAATTTAGCATTGGCCGTATACGGTACCGACTTGCCTTGATTTACTGAAAGTTTGTGGGTCTGCAACATTTATCATAATAGAAACTAAAATTTAGTACTCCTGGACCATGGTGTAAATTGGCTTATGGTATATAATGCCGATCCACGGCCTTATTGTCCAAGCCCAAGAGAAATGAGCAAAGTAAAAGTTAAACCACTGTTCAAATAAACCCTTTCCATTCATTCCTTAGTTCGCCATCAAAACGAAATCAACTTTGCGTGGGAACACAAGTAGAAAGAGAACGATAACAAAAAATATTCTTTTCATCTGTATTCTTATTTATTGTTTTTATTGTGCTATCTTCTTTTGGAGAAAACATAGTGGGAATTTATTTCCTTCGAGGAGTTGCTATTTTTTTTTCTACTTTTGTATAAATATTAGGTGGCAACCTTTCATTCCGGTTTATTTCCTAACGAAGTGGCTCATGGAATTCTCTAAGTGCTCGCAGAAACAATGTTCTGTATTCCATTACTGGCGAAGTGTTCGGGGGCCGGGTACTATTTAAACATGGAATAGAATGGAACATGAAATGTTTATTTTTAAAACTATTGTCATTAGGTCAGAAGCAGAGGACAATAAGTCAAAAGCTCTAAAATTGGGTACATAATAAATGAAAAGGAAATTTGCAAGTTTTCTACATGTTTGTTGGTTTTTGAAAAAAAAAAAAAAGAATAAGAGCAATGTGAAAGCAAGGCCCAGTGGCTTAGCGGTAGTCCTTTCTATTGCCAAGCCACAAGTCCGGGAATCGAAACCCGGATTTAGCTAGGTTGACCCATCTTTTCATCCCTTGAGAGGGTCAATAATGGGTACCAAGCATGCTTGGGAACTAAACACTGGGGGGTTCCGCGTGAGGCCGAACACCTTACCGGGACATATGCCTAGCACTCCAGAGCCCTAGGTCACGAAAGCTGAAATGGGATTTGGCTCAGCAATGGGCTGTTGCACCAAGGAGTTTAGTTTAATGTGAAAGCACTTTTAAATGACAGTAAATCAAAGTGTAAATACATAATAATGTTTTAATGCTGAACTATAACTATCATATTATTAAACATTACATTACGTAAGCGAAAAAAAAATGGATGTTACGTAATAAAATATCTAACTAAGGGGTCATCTCATCAAAAGTAAATCTTCTAAAAAGAACAGCAAAGTATTCGTCTTGAATTTTCAGTTATATCTACCTATCTAGAGATTCAAGGTAACTAGATTTTTCTACTACACATTCGGCAAATGCTATTGTCTCAATCAAAAGCGCACAGTGTTTTAGTTTAATAACGCATGCCTCACATAGTCAAGAAAGCCCAAGTGTCCAAGTGTGAACAACAGAGTTTATTAAAAATTTATTCCTCAAAATCTACTGACAGTATCCGGATCAGAGGTGAAGAACGAGTAAAGTTCCATAAAAGAAAGAATTTGTTATCCACCAAGTCACTTTGAGAAAGCAAACCTCTTTGTTCATCAACGAAGAGACATTTCAAAAACAACGCCGAAATATCCTGTATTCTTTCTTTATAAAAATTAAAGCTTTTTTTACAAAGGCCGTTGAAATGCTTTTTCAAATTTAAGCTGTCATCGCTTTTAAATGGCTGCCACTTGGCTTAACAAAGTTGTAGCTTCTAAAAATTCCGCCAAATATTTTAAAAAAGAATTTAGGTTTGCGTACATCAGGAATTTAAAGTATTTTATTCTCAACTGCTCATTATTAGGAGGCTCGTATGGTCGAGAGACCAAGAATGGGCTTTGGATAAAGAAAAGTAAGAAAAACTGTACTATCTGATATACATTTCATAGCTTTGCCGGATTAAAATAAGTAGAAAATAAAATTTAAATTCAGAATCATTCTCGTTCAGATACCACTACCTCGAGCCAACACAATAAAATGTATTTTTTTCCCTCTTCTCAAACTTTATTGAACACTTACTTTGGTAAATTGTTCTCTGAATGGCCTTATGTAAATACAAACCTTGAAAAAAATCCATTGTAGAGCAGTCAGTCTTTAATATATCTTCGATCTGATCTGTAATCGAGCATAATTACTGGAATCCTTTTCAATTGTTTGGTACTGTGCGTATTATGACTGAAGTTCACTGAGGTGAATGTTAAAAGTGAATCTTTCCTAAAAAAAAATTTGAATCAATCTCTTATCAATGACAAAGGGCAAATGACAGTGAGTGCGCCCTCTAGAAGGAAAGAGCATAGGCTTTATAGCCCGTTATCAAACTCGCCAGAAGAGACAGTCACAAGAGACACACAAAGAAGGACGATACAAACACAGACAAATAACAACATTTATTGACAAACACAAACATCCATGAATTACCGGGGTTCGAGCCCGAACCAAGCATCTCCAAAGGCTAGCACCCTAACCATTGCGCCGCCGGGTCGGCAATCTCTTACCAAACTAACCAACTTTAACTATTTAACTTTACAACTTGAATATTTTATGAGTACATTTGACATATGTGTCACAATTAATTAAATTAATTCAAAATGTGAGTGTAATAGATCTTTATTTCTTATTTAATGAGTGCAAATCAGATATATCCTACAAAAAGAAGTAAGGAAGGCTTTTGGACACACATACGTAATGTTTTGCGCTATTTATTTGGACATCTTTGCCGGACCAGAGGACATGATCAGAAATTGAATAAATCATGCTATAGAAGATAGGTAAGAAAACATTATTTTTACAATAGAGTAGTCAATGAGTGGAATGCTTTACCAGAATACTTTGTGTAAAGGGTGGAAGATTTTAAGAAAAATCTCGATAGCTATTGAAAACTGGTAAGGAATTAGATATATTTGGACCAACCTTGCTGTGCCTCTTAGTCAGGTCGCCAAACCCCGATTTTTGGCCGAACCCTGCACTGAGATGTTAAGTTTTTTTTATTGATGATTCTTATAGATTCGAGGGTGTAGATTACGAATATGGAAGGTACTTTTTTGGTACCCTTGAGCATTTTTAGTTATTCAAGATGGCGTCTCCGCCATCTTGAATTTTGTAATCTTAATATTTGACGATCTATTCGACAAAAGTGAATAGTTTTTGTCTTTATAGATACATTTAACAATAAAGATTCACAATTATCAAGAAAATTTCAAAAATAAAAAATTCAAAATGGCGGAATCCGCCATATTGGATTTTTTCACTTTTAATATTTTTGTTTTATATTTAACCCAACAAAATATATTTATTTTAACTATATTTTTCGTACCTAGTTACTATAGAACATTACTTTGAAGAAAATATAAAAAATCAAGATGGCGGCATCCGCCATATTGGATTTTTTCACTGTTTATATAAAGCGATCCATAGGTCCTAAATTAAAAATTCTTTTTATTTTAGTTATATGTTAATTTTAGTTTCTATTTCAGTTTTAATGTGTAGATTATGAATCTAGAAGATATTTTTTCGCTAGATTTGAGTATTTTTTTATACTTAAAATGGCGTCTTCCGCCATATTGGATTTTTCTTCCTAATTCAATTTTTCGGGTTCTTTTAGGCCAAAATTAATATTTTTTTCTTTTATAGGTGCATTTTGTCGTAAATAATTACTTAAAACTCAAAATATCCAAAATCAAGATGGCGGCTTCCGCCATCTTGGATTTTTCACCTTCTAATATTTCGTGATCCACTGGCTCGAAGTTAAAAATTCTTTCAGTTTTACTTGTATATTTCATTATAAAATGCATTAAAATCATCATAAAGTTTTATTTAAACACTTAAAAAACCAAATTCAAGATGGCCGCTTCCGCCATCTTGGATTTTTTTACCCTCTAATATTACTATCCCATTGGTACGAAATTAAAAATTCTTTCATTTTTTTTTTTTTGTATATTGTGTTTAAAATACTTTAATAATTTTCTTCGACATTCATGGTTTTAAAGATGTTTTCCACCATTATGAAGTAAGTATTTGAAATATTTTGTTATTCATCAGGCAAAATTACTACTACTTTAAGAGCCCTTCTCGTATAAAATGCTTCCTCTTTTCAAACAAGATTACTCTTAAGTAATGGCAGGAGGAGTTCATAAATCGAAGTAAAGGCTTTGGACTTGCTGAGATCTCGTGGAGCGGAACAATTATAAGAATATGGGATTAAGAGTTAATAAATACAATTTCAAGAATAAAAAAAAGAAGAAATGTCAAAAGCCCTACCTTGCAACCTAAAGATCGTTCATTTAATCTTGAAAATAAACCGCCTGACTTTTGAATGTTCTTGAATATAGCAGAGTTACCGCTTAGACTATTATGTGATGGAAAAGTTTCTCTATACAATGCTATAGAGATAAAGATTTCAAATTCTTCAAAGACATTCTCAGAACGTTATCCAGAGTTGAATAAATACTTAAATTGGCCAAAAATATGAATTTCAGATTCAACCGGGAACTACTGTAAAGTATAAACCACTGTTAGACACGATACCTGATTCTTATCCAGAAAACAGATACAACCATGACATCACACCTTTAGCAGAAGCCCAAGGACTCACTAAATGAGCTAGTCAAGAGTTTGCCATTTACTTGGGATCATCAGTTTTGTAGGGTGACTTTGCAAATCATCATGTTGATAAGTTTTATAGGTGTGGGGTTAATATTGGGTAGTGGTGTATCCAAAGGGTTATGCCTAGTGTGTTTGTAGGAGTCCCACAGATGCAGAAAGGGAAAAAGTTCCCAAAACTTCAGGACTTCAAGAATGCTTGCAAAATAAGTCATGCGGGATTTATATGAGGAATCTCAGCCAAACTGCAGCGGAGATCTTCGGTCAGTTTTAAAAAAAAGGCGTGCGAATTACAACACTAGTAGAGAATCGGTGAACTGTTTATTGAAACCAGTTTTCTTCAAGATGTGGGAGCCGGAATGACAGGATATTGGCCCTTCATATTGAAGGTGCTCACCAATTCTACCCTATTTGTTTGCGTCTGGTCATCAAAACTATGAACGATATGCATTATTTTATTTGAAAGAAATGAAAAAAATACCCGAAAATGTGTTAAAGAACTTTTTTAAACTCGGATCACGTTATGCAACACATGCCGGAGTTTGGAGTGAATTAATAGTGGATTGAAGCTACATAAAAGCACAGGCCATTGTCCAAAAAGGATTGTCAGATAACTTTAAATCCAGCAACTCCAAGGGACATAGCAACTCTTAAGCAACTTGGTCCCTGAGTTTACATATTTGTACTCAGTAAGAAGCATGGCGATAATTCTGTTGTAAAAATATACCTAACATAGAAAGAATTTTTAATTTCGAGCTCATAGATTGCCTAATACTAATGTTAAAAAAAACTAATAATGAGAAAGATTCCATCTTGAATGGCCATAAATTCAGATATTTTGCAGTTGTGTTCCCCATTTATGTAGTTTAAACCATTTGTTACTAAAAAATAGAACTAAAGAAGAAAGAATTTTTAATTTCGTACCAATGGGATAGTAATATTAGAGGGTAAAAAAATCCAAGATGGCGGAAGCGGCCATCTTGAATTTGGTTTTTTAAGTGTTTAAATAAAACTTTATGATGATTTTATGCATTTTATAATGAAATATACAAGTAAATCTGAAAGAATTTTTAACTTCGAGCCAGTGGATCACGAAATATTAGAAGGTGAAAAATCCAAGATGGCGGAAGCCGCCATCTTGATTTTGGATTTTTTGAGTTTTAAGTAATTATTTACGACAAAATGCACCTATAAAAGAAAAAATTATTAAGTTTGGCCTAAAAGAACCCGAAAAATTGAATTAGAAAGAAAAATCCAATATGGCGGAAGACGCCATTTTAAATATAAAAAAAATACTCAAATCTAGCGAAAAAATATCTTCTAGATTCATAATCTACACATTAAAACTGAAATAGAAGCTAAAATTAAGGAATAACTAAAATAAAAAGAATTTTTAATTTAGGACCTATGGATCGCTTTATATAAACGGTGAAAAAATCCAATATGGCGGATGCCGCCATCTTGATTTTTTATATTTTCTTCAAAGTAATGTTCTATAGTAACTAGGTACGAAAAATATAGTTAAAATAAATATATTTTGTTGGGTTAAATATAAAACAAAAATACTAAAAGTGAAAAAATCCAATATGGCGGATTCCGCCATTTTGAATTTTTTATTTTTGAAATTTTCTTGATAATTGTGAATCTTTATTGTTAAATGTATCTATAAAGACAAAAACTGTTCACTTTTGTCGAATAGATCGTCAAATATTAAGATTACAAAATTCAAGATGGCGGAGACGCCATCTTGAATAACTAAAAATGCTCAAGGGTACCAAAAAAGTACCTTCCAGATTCGTAATCTACACCCTCGAATCTATAAGAATCATCAATAAAAAAAACTTAACATCTCAGTGCAAGGTTCCCCCCCTTGGCGACCTGACTATCTGGCCTGTTGTTGGTCGACAATTTTTGTATTTGTAGAAGAAAGACCGCCAAAATATAATCTCGCTCCACATTGAAAACGTCTTACGGCCGCAGCTGATCCATGCCAAACAAGCCAACAGAAGCCAAATTTAGCAACCCCAAAGCTTAAAGGGGGGATCAGAAGAAAATGGACCCACTTAGGTCTAATTTGCATGTTCTGTTTTTAAATGGCCGCGGCGTGTCACTGGATTGGCCCGATTTGCACCTATTCGCCCATTTAGAGGGGTGATAATTCAATTCCGATTGGAATAGGGGAAGGGGAGAAAAACTTGATTATATACGAAAAGAAGAAAACTAACACTGGTGACCCCTTAGTCATTAACGGCTATTTTGAGTTATTCAAATACACTTAAGCGTCATAAATCGTACCTAGTTCTACTCATAAATTAACTCATATTGAGTTAAAATCGCTCGTTTGTTTTACGAGTGTAGAGTATACCTAAATATGTCTAATTAAACAATTAAAATACACTTAAACATCCCAAACCGTACCTTAAGTCTGTATCTTAAGTTGTAGAGTATACCTTGATATGCCTAAATATGATGTACCAAATAAATTTTTATGTATATGATACTTAAAATGTGTACAATACCTAAAAATATGCATGATATCTAATAGAATCGCCATGAAACTAGAGCGTTTTCATCTAAATTTTTCCAACACTACAGTACTAGCAAATATGACTTAGTACACTCTTAAAACAAAAGTGTGAAATCCACTCCAAAAGGAGAAGTGTATTTTCGACACTGGAAAGGAGTGAAAATTAACTCAGACTGAGTTCAGATCGCTCGTTTGTTTTAAAAGTGTAGAGTATACCTAGATATGCCTATAATTATGATGTACCAAATAAATTATTATGTGTATGATTTGATACCTAAAATATGCACAATGCCTAAAAATGTGTATGATATCTAATAGAACCGCCACGAAACTAGAGCGTTTTCATCTAAATTTTTCCAATACTAAAGTACTAGCAAATATGACTTAGTTCTACTTTCATAATTCTATTACCTATTTTTTAAAAAAAATCTTACTGTGAAGTTTTTAACTTACTTCAGAAACTTAATAGACTTCATAAGTATGATGAATGAAATTATTAATGCTCAGGCGACACTTCTAAAAGAAATACTGATAAACTAACAAGAGGTTGGCTTGTAGAATCATTAATTCAATCATTCCCCAATCCTCGAACAGCAAGCAGTCTTTTAGAACATCCAAACCAAATCAAACATTCCATTTGATGTGACAAGAACAATGGCTGATTGTGTTCGAATCTTCTCTCTGGAGAATGGTTATGGCGGCGCTTTGCAACAAACACAAACGAACAATCGGATGTCGGGGCATTTGTTTGATAAAGTTGTTAACGGTATTTTAACACATTTGCTGCTGAAGAAGAAGTTTCCGCTCATGTCGTAGAATAAGTTTGTTCAGTTATGTAAACACACATTAAAGCTTATTTTTAGAGTTAAAACAAAAACTTGAAGCAGAATCCCCAAAACAAAGTATATTTTACTAATTCCATAAGCCTCAATGTAAAGTTACTGTGAAATTTACATCACATTTTGTCCTTATTTTTTACAATTCAGTGATGTAATGTTTTTTTAGACAGCAAAGTAATATTTTCCACAACTTACTCCAATAACGTTCAATAAGAGAATATGAGTGCATCCAAACACTTAAAATTAAGCAAACGTTTTCGCCGGGTGCCACACAATACATTTTACATCATATATTAATTATCTGCAAACAGGATGGTGGCAGCACTTTCACCAGCACATGGTGATGATGATGATGATGATGATGATGATGATGATGATAATTTATTGATACAATAAAAAAAATTTACAAAATAAAAAAAAATAACCTTGATGGGCAGCTAAGGCCCTACAGAGGTATGGGATTTATTAAAACAAAAATTGTGCAAGCGGAGAACAAAAGAAAATAAAAAATAAGTTATGCAGTGCATAAATACACAAACGAAAAGCTTTCAGAGGAAAATCTGGACAACCAGCCCTCGAAAAGAAAAAATGTACATTTGTAAATTAGAGCATTTTTTTACAGTCAAAATAAGCGCATCAACAATGATACTTCAATGATTATACAATGATTATTGCTTGTAACATTACTCAACATTTTGAGTTAGCCAATAACTAAGTAGAGGTGTGGTAAAAAGATGTATTTGCAATCGAAGGAATGCAAAATAGGGTCTTGTCTTTGTAAAATGTTTGTCTTAAGAATAAATTTACAAAAATAAAATCTCCATAGAAGTTTCACACTGATATGTGTACGGTTATACTCCATCAATAGCATTTTAAATAATCCACAATGAGAGATACTGCTACTGTAATTTACTACAATTTCATGAAAGCTTACTTAATTTTTTGCGCTTCAAGATGTAAAATTACTCATTTTTAACGTTACCACCAAATGTTTCATATTTCATTTCCAGCTTCATCAAACTAACGCTGCCGTGTTTCAACGTTCGAAAACGTCGTTCCAAACTCATTTTCGATTTCCCTAATTGTCCACCCATTGTCAGAAGACGTTAATATGCTTATGAAGCGTCGCAACGATTTGCTTATCGCCGAATGGGAAAATTGAATGAATACCCCAAAGTGGCGAACGAAAAGCTTTTCGCCATGTTTGAAAACTAGCATTAGCAGGATGTCATGTTTAGTCGTCCGCAGAGAATACTTGTCTGCTGTTGGTGTATTTTTCTTTATATAAGTTCATCAATTATTCGTAGCGTTAATGGGCAATTCTACCATAATTTTTAATTTTATGTCCCTTGGGCATAACTTTTAAAAAAATTAATATTTCTTTAGGGGTAAGTGGTGTACCTTGGACGTATGTGTACCTCGAACCTATGCTGATTCTAGCTCGATTAGCTTAGATATTGAAACAACACCACATGCAGTTAAAGTATTTGCTACCAGGGATCTCAGTGAAGTTCTATCTGTTTGTTTAAAAGGTCAATTTATTAAAGAGGTTTCGAAAAACTAAATTCACAGTTCAAAAGTAAATTTTTGTCAGATACTTTAGTGTATTTTTATACTCAAAGGTGTAGTGTTTATTCAGAAACGATGGTTAAGCAATATAAAGCAAAGTTTTAGCTATAAAACAGTGCGCTTGAAATTAAGTTAAGTCTAACCTTAACATGGTGATTAACTATTTTGTTTTTAATATCCAAGTGGTGTACCTCGAACCTAATACAGGTGGTGAACCTTGGACTGGTCCAAGGTACACATCTATAGGTCTTATGTGCTTCAGATTGTTGAAAACCCTTTATAAAATTCAAGTAATTTTTTTCCTTTGAAAAATTAAGTATTTTACGCTATTAATATGCAACCCTGATTTGTAAAATTATGTAGAATGGAAATTTGTAAGAAATTTTTATATGGTGTGATAAATAATTTTTCTGTAGTTAATTATTTAGATTTATGGTAGGCCTATAAAACTTTAACCATATTGATATAATATAGAAAATAATTATTGCATGCACATCTAAAAATATGTTTTTTATAATAAATATCTAAGCAGGACATCCTTTTTACGTTTAGGACTAGTTGAATGAACATAGGGGGAAATATTTGAGTTTTTTTTTTTCAAATTTAGGACAGAAAGATAGCCAAATGTTTTCTATGGCATGAAATAACAGTTTAATTTTATGCTGCAGTTTAACGAATACACCCGAGAAAGATTGTATTGCAGCTGAAAAAGCCAAAAGGGCACTAAAAAAAACTTAAGGCAATAAAACCCCTTACTGAGCCAATTGACCTAACATAACCAATTACTACAATCTTGGCTAGAAATAAGAGTAGGTTGTAAAATGTATTTTTGAATTTTATGTGGCTAATAAATATTGGTTTTCGGACTGTAAATCGAGTCTCTCTACCTGTTAATAATTGGTCCAAGGTACACTACCGGTTGGACCAAGGTACACCGCCGGTGGTGTACCTTGGTCCTAATTACAATTTTCTGTATTTATTTTTTTTATAGTTGAAATCATTTAAATAACATGTTAAAATAAATATATGTTGTATATAACAACATAAAGTATTCAGTAAAAATATTTTTATTCACTTTTTGCAAGTAATTAAGAAAATAAAAATTGAAAAGTCAAAATAGGTCCAAGGTAACCCACCTTCCCCTACCATTTTTTCTTATTATACTAAAAGACTGGTCCTTTTATAATTGCAAAACGTAATTTTAAAGCAAAGAAACTCCAAAAAATTTTTAGAACACAAAACAATGCAGAAAAGTCCTTACCATCGTGTGTCCCGAATGTCAAATTTTAAGTTTAGGGCCCAATCTAATACTTTTTTTAGCTAAAAATTACATTCATTTGGATTTTAAATTGAACTAATACTGTAGCTTAACGATTTCCTTCCATTGAATTTTGGCTTTTAACATTTATAATGCGTTTTTCTCGTCTCCTAACTTTGTCCCTGGGTTTTGGTACATTCACTGACCTCATTCCAAAAGTGGTGAAGAGAGGCACTGGATTGAGCTACAGTGATTCTTCAACCTTGAAAACTGTATTGCAGAAAACTCACTTTTCAGTTAGTAGCCACATATTATTGCTAAAATTCACCAATAAGCCCAAAATTTAAAAAAACTTAGTGAAATTGCCTGCGAGGCTTTATTGCTTTCCTTACAGTCTCCCAGGTTTAAGGTTAATTTTTGCTTGATAATTGAATTTTTTTTTCTATAAATATGTTTAAGTGGAGTACAAGAAGTAAAAAAATCCCTTTTTATTAAACTGGAGTTAATTTCAACACAAGAAAGACCGGAAAACAGCGTGAATGTCCTTTCCTTCCGTTCCTGACCTTCCGATCCTTACCGTCGTTAGAATCTAGGGATGGAAAATCGAAACCAGTTTTAAGACTAACCGGTTTTTTACTATTTCGGTTTCATTGATAAACAGTTAGTTTCGTGAGGCCGGTTTCTTTAGAATCGGTGTTTTTAAAAAACTGCCGTCCTTATTATAATTTTTTTGTTTTTTGCAAATAAGCTTTGCTAAACTTTTTTTCGTAATTCTAGAACAATTATAAACCTTTTGATAAACATTTAAAGTGATTTTGAAAAAATAAATTTTACAAGTTTTTAATACCTGAAATTAAAAATTATGGTAGAACTGCCCTAATATTCAGCTGTTTAAATCAAAATAGACAAAGATAATTGAATTTTTGAGTGTAAAAAAGAATCAAGTCCTCTTTAGAATATCCTACTTCTTAGTTTTAACATTTTAGTATAAAAAAGTGTGCACACTGCAATTTTTTTTGTAAAATTACAGCACATTACAAATACAAATACAATACAAATATCGTTCACCAACAACAGACCAGAGGTACAGCAAGGTTGGTCCAAAATATATCTAATTCCTTACCAGTTTCCAGTAGCAATCGAGATTCTTCTTAAAATCTTCCACTCTCTTCGAATACACAACATATTCTGGCAAAGCATTTCACTCATTGACGACTCTGTTGTAAAAATAATGTTTCCTTACCCCCCTTCTGAAGCATGATTTATTCAATTTCTGACCATGTCCTCAGGACAGGCTATTTAAGGTAAAACCTAAGCGTTCCATGTCTCCCTGTTTTATGAACTTGAATAACTACGTTACTTTTTTTACGTCACAATGATATAAAGTTTGTATTACAAAAGCGTTTTAACTCAGATGATGTTTGCATCTCTAAACACTGTCACTGAAGCAAACATTTTCATCGATACACAATAAATTTTACATTGCACGTATGAAAATTCACAGCACTGTATGATGGCAGCACTTTTCCCTTTGTAGTGGAAATTAAAGTGTAGCGCATATTAGTATCAAAATTCCAACTAAATATAAATTCTTGCTGTAGGAATTTTTTCGTTTTTATTATTACAATACGTGAAGCACTATCGTTCCAAATGGTACAAACAATGCAAATATCAGTTATAGCAGCCCCGGTGGCGCAATCGTTATGACGCTAGCCTTTGGAGCTGCCTTGGTCGGATTCGAATCCCTGTCAGGCATGGATGTTTGTGACCGTCAATAAATGTTGTTATTCCTTTCTTTGTGACTGTAAAAATTCTTTCTGTGTCTGTCCCACTTGACGAAAGCTTATAAGCGGTTCTCTGAACATGCACACATGCTGGAATATATATGTAAATACCATACCATAACAGTTATAACTTTACAGAAAAAGTAAACTAAGATAACAAAACTTTATAATTAATTAACCAACTGATACAAAGCACCAAATTGTTCCATCTTCCCCACCGTGTGTTGACGCAACCGATTTAATTTGTTGAATCTTTGAAGAGCGGGAAGGTAACTGCCATAATTGACGATTCTGAAAAGGCCTTTAAGCATTTTGACATTTGGCCCCGGCGCTAATGCTATTACAAGGGTAAGTAACACGCTGTCAAGTTGGGCTTTTCGGCAATGGATTACGTCTTAAAGGCGTGTTAATTTTGTAATAAAGTGTTTTACGAAGTTGAATCAGAAACACTGTCGCTTTTTGAAAGCTTATTTAATGGTTTCTTGGGCTAAACGTATAATTAGCATAATGGTGAGCAATCGAAACGGATGGCAACAATAAAAAAAGTAATTTTTTAATAATAAAATATTTGCTAAACTTTTCCATTGAGTTCAGACTATGACAAATAATGCCTGTGGGCAGTTTTAGTTAGTATAAATCCCAATAAAATCCTAATTTTTTTCTTATAAGAAATTTTGTTTTTTAATACTAGTAGCATACAAAATACTAGAATACATTACCATAACAATTACTAGAGCAAAACACAAAATAAACTATAAATTACTGTAAAACACAAAATAAAATCATTATAAAGAACATAAGTGCATAAGTTCTGTGAAAATAAAATGTCCCACTGATTTTCATCGGGTCCTAGTATAACGTATTCTTGCCGGCCCGCTGGCGCAATGGTTAACGTGTTAGCCCTTGGAGCTAATGGGCTCGGGTCATGGTCATGGCATGGATTTTTGTGTCCGTCAATAAATGTTGTTATTTGTCCAAGTGTTTGTGTCGTCTCTTTCTTTGTGTGTCTCTTGTGATTGTGTCATTTCTGGGGTTGAATACAATAGACCTAAGGTCGCAGTGTTCGGCGAACTTTCCCCCCACCAAGAAAGTCATAAGTCATAACGTATTCTTTAGCATTTATATGAATGAAGAAGGAAAATGATCTTTAAAAGCAGAGATGACAACAGTACTCTGCTTTAATGAAAAATAATATTTATAATAAAATATTTTAATAATAAAATATTTAATAATAAAATTTTTAATAATAAAATATTTAATAATACATTTAATAATAACATATTTTTTTAACTTTTCTTCCTTGTTTCCACATTTGCATCATCTCCAATCCGTTTTGTACTCAATATTTTTGGTTTTGGATCCAAAACAATAATTTCTTGAAGGAAAATGTCACCCTTTAAAAGTAGAAAATACAAATAAACTAAATTATTTAGTATTTTGGAGCATTAATATTTTTGCAAATTTGGCTACAATTTGGCGGGTTAAGCATTTTCAAAACTCAGTAAAAACTCCAAAATTGAGACCGATTTTTTACTAAACAACTTTATTTATTTAACGTATTTTGTATTTTCACCCTTATCACCCATTAAAAGTAAAAAAATAACAATAAACTAAATTATTTAGTTTTTGGAGCATTACTTTTTTGCAAATTTAACTACAATTTATTGGATTAAGCATTTTCAAAACTCAGTAAAAACTCCGAAATTGAGAATGATTTTTATTAAACAACTTTATTTAGCGTATTTTGTATTTTACCAATAGAATTTTGTTGAATGTAAAGCAAAAAAAAAAAAATATTGTTTAAATTTTTGTACAAAATTTATGTGTGTGTAAAATGTACAAAATAGTACAGTGCATTGAATGTTGTAAAGGGCATTTCAATGTTTGCCAAATCAATTTCCTCTGCCTTTTCATAAGATCAAAGAAAATAAAGAGCCAGAATAATATATTTTTTATTTCTCAATTTACCTTTATTCATGTCTCATTCCGAAAGACATTTTAAAACAAAAAAAAATCAATTAAAAATTCAATTTCCAGGCTTCAATTGATATAAAAGCTAAAAACAATTGGACAAGTAATATCAATTTACTTTTATTCATGTCTCATTCCGAAAGACATTTTAAAACAAAAAAAAATCAATTAAAAATTCAATTTCCAGGCTTCAATCGATATAAAAGCTAAAAACAATTGGACAAATAATATCAATCGCAATGAACACAGTCAACGACAAATCTCCTTGACATTTATTTCTAAGAATTCTCTAAATTGAAACCAACTTTATTTAAGAAAATAAAAACTAATTCAAACTCAAATGCGACTGTCGTGATATTTGAGTTACCCAATTTAACTTTCAATTTATTGTATCGCATTTAATTATGCAATAGAACGAATGTAACTTAGTTTTCAATTTAAATCCGGGAAATTGAAATTTACTGTCGAACGAGCTAAGAATGTTTTTTTTTATCTTTCAAATGTTCTAAGTGGCGGGAAATGTTAGAAATTCCATTACATTTTCGATTTGGAGATGTCTCATAATATATTCTAAAATGTCGGAAAATACAATTTTCATCTCAGTCGCATTATAGATTATTTTGTCAATTTATTCGTTTATTATTTCTCGCAGCTGAAAAAGATTTGTAAATGTTTAAAAAGATAAATTAAGATCACCATTTAGAAATGTAAAAGATTTCTCTTGTCATGTAAAAAGGGAGCTCGACAAAGAAAATGATATGTTTGAATAAAAAAATCATATTTATTTATTTATTATGGACTTATTTTACTGGTTACTTTACTAAATTAAGACTATTTATTCAATTTTTTGGTCGAAGCACTGAGGTTTGAATATATTAACATACGTTGACTTTCATATGATTATAAATCATATAAAAGATGCCCTAAGTACATAGGGCTTGGGTTCTCTTGTCTAATGAAATCTTGTATTTTTTTAACTCTTGTTGTATCCGTATATAGCTAGTATTATTTTAAACGTCAACATTGGTAGAGAAAACGTTTTTGATAGTCGCTCAACGATATTCAAAGCTGATCTGTACAAAGTATCCTTAAAATGAGTGTTGAAACTTTGTTTATTTTATGAAGTTAAAGTATTAAAAAAACGATTAGGGTCAAGTGGGGTAAGTGTGATTGGGGGTAAGTGTGATAAACAGCTCTTGTAACTTTGGAAATCATTCTAAAAATCTGAAAGTTTGCAATATATAACATTAGACCACTTGTAATTAAACTAAAAAGAAATATTGACCTTATTTTTTGTTTTAAGAAAGTTTTGAGCTTTTGAATTTAAGTGCAACTGTCGTCTTTTTATGTGGGTTTTCCTATGTGGGGTAAGTGTGATAAAACAGCAATGGTTTTGAAATGCAAATTTTGTACACTTAAAATTGGAATTCAAACATATAATTTTTTTTCTACATATGTATGTTTCTTATAATAATTCACTACCAATTTCAGGATTTGGAATTTACTTGAAGCAGAGAACGAATTTTCTTAATGAAAAATGCAGAAACCCTATCACACTTACCCCACTTGACCCTACTATTAGCAACCTTGATGATACGTTATGACTTTTGCTTATTAAAGAGTGTTTACACTTTGTTTTTATTTTGAAGATTTTTGAATGTAAGTATTAGTTGAACCACAAATTTTTCTATACAAGAAGTAAAATTAGTGTAATATGTCTGAATAGAAATCGTAGAAAACCTAAAAAGAATTCCCATTTATTGTTCAAAGAGTTAAGTAATTTCAAATACCAGCTGATAGGATTTCAAACTTACTCTATGATATACCCTCACATAACATATATACGTTCTACTATCAATTTACAACGAACCATATAATGTCACAAAAAAAGCTAACACACCACCCTCACAGTTTAGCAATTCCATTCCCAACACCTATAATAACCTACACAACTCCCGCCAATCCCATCTCAATTACCGATTCAATTGGACCAATCACCGGCCTAAAAAAACTGAGAGTCTTCCTGTAATTAGACGCAGGAAAAGGTGATAGGGAAAATTAAATACGAAATCTATTATGAGGAGGGGACGATTTTTGCTCAACTTGAATCTAATCTGGGGGTGATAGAAAATCAAGCAGCAATTTAGTTGTAAGTGGGTATTGTAGATAAAAGACCTAATATGGCCATGTGTTGCTGTCAAGGAACAGTTTCTCCTGTTTCTAGTTTTTCATTAATCCTTTCAGTCCCAGTGATACCATTTGGCATCATCATGTTTCAAATCTTAATTAAAAAAATAATAGGGCTGACATCTATTGGAATTAATTAAAAATATTTTACAATAGAAAAAAGTTTGAAGAATCGAATGAAGTGCTTTTTGATATCATAAATGGCTATAGGACGATCAGAAAAAAAAATTCTAAAATGATGATGCCAAATTGTCATTGGGACTGAAAGGGTTAAAACATTCCAGACTGTCTGTATATGAACAAAAATGCATTGTTGTTTTCGCTTTTCGCTGCATAAATGTTTAATTTTTTTAATAATTAATATTTGTTCATGAAATCATAATCATGTTTATTTTTTAAGATATGATCTTTAAACTGTCTCCAATTGAAAAAGAAGAATATCGATAAAAATGTATTTTTAAAAATTTTGTTTACTGTTTAAAAAAAGTGTTCATAAATTATTAAAAAAGATTTAATGCTCAGGAGGTTAAAAAAAAACAGACCGATGTAAATCCCTTTTACTTCACTAATAACACTCGTAAGATATCCATTGATTTTTATCCGATATTATTCTGACATTCAGAAGTATAGTCAATGCTTAAAGGGGATCGTAATGTATATAAGAGGCTACTAAAGTAGTTCGCTGTTTTTAAAATTATCAATTTTAATGCTATTTCCTTATGGAGTCAACAAAATATTGAAAATTTTTAGAATATGGTAGGTTCTTAAAAAACTTTTAATGTTTGAAATATTTGTATCGAAATTAAGGCAAAAGATACTATTTTAGCTATCTTGTGGGAAAAATCGAACATATTAGTGAAGGAGAGAAAATTTATTAAAACAAAACTTTCTTCAATTTATTGATGATTTGACATTATTAAGGAGTGAAGGGTTTTCATCAGCGGTGAATGTAAGATTCTTTTGTATCTGTTTACGTTAAAAAGCAGTTCAAAAGAACACGACATTAATTTCTTACCAAAACTCCAAAGCAGAGAAAATAGAACACCGGGAGAAGGAAAGAGGGGGGTGTAAAGTGGTTTACGGTGGCCTTTTCGGGCAAAACGGGCGGAAAATTAGCCACTGCAGTTTTCAATCGGTTCTCTTTTATTTGAGCGCATTTTTATTGGGGGAGAGCCGATTGTGTGGGGATCTCCCCTGTTCCCTTGTGGCGTTATCGTCTGCTTTTTAAAAGGGGGTCTTTTAGAGTGAATTTAGAACTCCCCTCCTCTATTATTTTCGGAGCTTTAGAGTTCTTAGGACAATAGTGATTGAAAATCAAATGGTAGCTATTCCCCCCACCTTTACCCTGTTTCTATGTAATGGGGGTGTAAAGGTTTTTATAGAGAGATAGTGTTTTTATGGTGTATGAATGCATATGGAGCTTAAGTTGTGTTTGTATTATTTATTGGGTTGGAAACGGCTGAACTTATTTTTTTAGTTTAGGTTATGTTTGTTGACTCAATAAATGCAAAGATACAACTAAATAAAGCGAAATAACGTTACATTAATCTAAATGAATATGAAATTATTGTTACAATTTAGTAAATATAACTTAGGAGCCTTCGCTTGGAAATGAAAACAAATAATTTGCAACAACAGAAAGCGACAATTGACGATAACATGCACCGAAAGTGACGTCGCTACAAAGTTATGGAAAAAAACTGTTGTAAAATGTAAATTAACTGATAAAAAGCGGTTCAAGAATTTAAGTTAATGCTGTAAACCATTCACAGTTTTTTTTAAACCTTTCGCAGTTTACAACCGCATTTTTTTAATATCATTAGTTTTTGTTTAAAGTAAGGATTTAAATCATTTACAGTTTTTTAACCGTAGCATGTTTATTTTGATTATTTACAGTTTACAACAGTTAAAAAGTACGGTTGTAAACTGCAAAAGAATTATTGAAAACAACGGTTTTAGACCCTAAACCTTGGTTTTAAACTATCAAAAGTACATGAAATTTCCGTTTAAAGAATATAGATTATATTTCCAGTGCACCACAACACACAAGAACTTTCCTCTCCAAAATATACCCCACAAAAAACATATCCATTAATCTCCATGACATAAACGATAAACCTCTTCCAGTAACAGTGCACACGCGTCTCGTAATAAGGGCACGAGGTGTTTTTCGCATGTAAATAATGTCACTTTCAACTACTTAAATATAAAATTAATGCTGTAAATTAGTTAATATAATTATGTCTGATAGAGGACAAACTCTTGGAATTTATAATGAATAATTTACAACAATAGAAAGCACCGGTTTTAACTGTTAAAGATAACACTCAACCAAAGCGACGTTATTGCAAAATTTGAAAAAAAAATATTGTAAACATTAAATACATTTTTACAAAAATGGTTGTAAACTGTAAATGAATTGTTAAAAAAAACTCGTTAAAACGTTGCTCGTTAAAAAAAAACTCGTTAAAAACCATAAACCAAGATTTTTCTGTAAAAAAAAAGACGTCGGTTGTTGTTTCAGTATATCACAACATACAAGAGCATCCAGTCTAAAAAATACCACACAAAAAAGCATATCCATTAATATCCATAATCTCCATGACATAAACGATAAACCTCTTTCAGCTACTAACAGTGCCCACGCGTCTCGTAATAAGTGCACGAGTCCGTCGTTTTCGATCACATGTTGTCCGGAAATGTTCCGTTCGCATTTCATGGACCTCGGCGTGTGCCCAACTTCCTACTAATCGGTTGTTGACATGCCAGGCGGTCCATAGCGATTAATTACTGTGAACCAATATGTTGTCAATAGCCCGCCGAATATGTGCTGTATTTTCCATTACAAAATACTGTAAAACCTGTTTTACTACGATAGTTGTTTATCGAATGTGAAACAAACATTTAGGGTATGATTCTTTGAATTAAAAATAATGTAAACTTGTTTTACTACGATAGTTATTTACCGACAGATAAACAAATATTTAGAGTAAGTTTTCATTGCAAAATACTGTAAAACTTGTTTTACTGCGATAATTGCTTATCGGCTGTAAAACAAACATTTAGGGAATGATTCTTCGATTTAAAAATAACGTAAAACCTGTTTTACTAGAATAATTATTTACCGGCAGATAAACAAATATTTAGGGTAAGTATTCACGATATTTAAAAGAATAAAAAAATGAATGAATAAATTAATTTGAATAAGATGCAATTAACTGATTTAAACTACCTTGTTTCACTCAGATGATTGCTTACCGACAGATAAACAAATATTTAGGCTAAAATTTAACTTGTCCGAAAATGAATCTTGCAGAAAATTCTGGAAATGACAGATTGTACAGTTAACGAATGCTAGGCCCCGTGTGAAGTGTACTGTAAAAATATGTTAAACACATTTACAAAAAAAATATTTTATTTGAAAAGTTTTTCTTGTAAAAAAAATTGCTGTCTGAAGAAATTAAATTTTTTCCTTTTTTTAACCGTGTAAAGAGGGCTATATGAATAAGCATTTTAGCTGTTTGTGGAAACTATGAGAGCTAAAGCAGTTCAGTTGGGCCGCGGGGAGCCTAGTGGTTAAGATCTCAGAATCGGAATCGTCCCGGTCCTTATATCGAGTCCCGATGCCACTGAAGACCCACCGAGTATATGAGGAGTACGTGCTCGTTAAATCTGCGGGTCCGAAAGTCCTGTGGACGGTCATGGCACAGTTTCCCACGGGTACAGATTCCTAAAGACTATTTCTCTCCCCTTCAGGGACTTGTCTAAATTGCGGAGGTGACAATAGATGGCAGTATATGTCACGTATGTGTGTTGTGTCGGTCTTACATGACGAGGGTTTATAAGCGGGTCTCTGACCAAGCACACAAACCTGAAAATATATGTCTACCAATCATACAACCAGCATCTGAGGGCTAAAACATCTGAGCCATCTGAGTGTTAAGAGAGTGTTGGATTGAGAATCTAAAGGTCAGAGGTGTGATTTCCCGCCAAGTTGCTTCTGTAAATGTTACGATATTTTAGTGTGGCTTTTTTACAATATGGTAAGCAAGAGACTCATAATTTTCATTTATTCAACTTATTAGTTTATAAAATGTTCGATAACAACTGAAAATATTATAATAAACATAGAAGTAATTAATAACGTACTTTTGCTATTAAATTTTTTAGAAAATGGAAACATACTTGTTTCTTTGTTGATAATTAAACAAAATCTCTGAAAAAATAATAAAACCGTTTGCATTAGTAAAAGATTATTTGTTTTCAAACATAGGTAATTGAAAAAGATTGCTTATTATACCCCTTATTCACATTTTAAAAAATATTTTTACATTAACCAAAAAACTCAAACAACATGTTGTCTTCGTGCACCAACCATCCATACATTTGTCACAGCTTGTTGAACAGCCCTAAAATAAAATTTAAAAAAAATCAGTACAGCAGAAACGGTTAATGTTTACGTTTAACAGTTTACACTTGTAAAAGATTATTTGTTTTTACACATAGGTATAGTTAAAAAAGATTGCTTATTAAAACCCGTATTCACATTTTTAAAAATATTTTTACAATAACCAAAAAAAACTCAAACAACATGTTGACTTCGTGTACCAACTATGCATTCATTTGGTCACAGCTTGTTGAACATCCCTATAAAAGAATAACAAAAAAAATCAGTACAGCAGAAACGGTTAATTGTTACGTTTAAGAGTTTAACAGTTTACGCTAGTAAAAGATGATTTGTTTTTACACATAGGTAGTTGAAAAAGATTGCTTATTACACCCCTTATTCACATTTTTAAAAATATTTTTACAACAACAAAAAACTTAAACAACATGTTGTCTTCGTGTACCAACCATCCATACATTTGTCACAGCTTGTTGAACAGCCCTAAAAAAGAATAACAAAAAAAATCAGTACAGCAGAAACGGTTAATGTACATCGTAAACACGTGTCACATCGCGTGCCGGCTATGTTTAGCCGGACAGCGTACCTACCGACAGCAAAATGTTATGGCTAAAGGTTTTCGTCGGAGACAGCCATAAACAAGATGGTTTGGTGCGATCTGCTTTTTCATGCGACTTGTTTGGCTTGACAAGGTTCTATATAATTTTTTTGTCAATTATTATCTTGTATTCTAAGAACCTATGTACTCTTTTTTATTTGCGCATTTTTAATATGGCTAGAACAAAAATTCAGTAACAGTTGCTGTTGATAAAAAAAACTTTTAAATGAATGAATTCAAACCTTTCCTAAAGAGTTTAAACAATAAGTGACAAACGTGAACATTTATTAGCAAACATAAATGCAAACTAGGTATTGGTTAGATTTGAGCAACCGTTCCATTTGTAATAAAAGGAATTTAACTTTAATGTCAACTAGCTAAAGTTCAACATGAATTTTTTAAACTTTAATAAATTATATTTTTTTTAATTTAAATTAACAATAGTCATATACTTTGGAAAACCGTGTTATTAGGTTTGACAACTAGTTAGTCACAAATCAATCATTACCTAATATATGTGATTAACTATGCGACGTACCAAATCAAGCAATTACTTTTACCGTAAATTATACCATTATTTATAATTAATAACTGATTATCACGATTTAATGGTAACACTGACATTAATAAAAATAAACATACTCATTTTAATAAGACAATAAAGCAACTTTTGTTTAAATGATAAAATATATGCTAAAGCAGTGGTGCATGTCATGCAGTCATGCTCATGTACATCAGGATAAACTCAACTGTACCCAATGGAAAAATAAAAAATTTGGATAATGCTTTTTTTTTAAGTACATTTCAATTCATTACTGTTACGCTTGTTGATTACTGGAGAAAATAGCTTTGAGGTATACAACAAGTTTATTTAGACAAAACTCTTGTTACTCAAAAGGCGCGTTTGCATGAGCCATCAAATCCATATAATGCCAAAATCCACATAAGGAGAAAAAGAGGTCGAGCAGGATTTCTAACCCAAATGATAGTCTGTTTCCAAATCCATAGAATGAAACATCACACCCTAACTCATTGGAGGGTTTGCGAAACCCCCAATGAACCCATCAACTCCGGTTCTGTCTGGGAGAAAATCCCCAAGAGGGAAAAATTGCTGAGTTTGCTCTTCAATCCATGGATTCAATCGCTCATGTAAACGCGCCTAAAGGGTAAACTAAACGAAAATGCAACACTTTTACATGCTAAGAGTAAAGATGGCCGAACAGATGTAGCATAAGTAATAGTATTGTAATGAGAAGAGTCAGAGTTCGAATAATTAGAGTATTGCTGTTCTCCCTCATCTATTTTTTATGTTCAACGAAAATTTACTCCAGCATTAATTAGCTTTCACTTAGAATTTTGTCATGCTATAGCAGGTATATATAAGATTAGCGTGATTTCAGAATATCGTGATATGAGACAGTCAGTCAAAAGTTATTGACTTCGATGTCCTGTTGAGTTTTTAGGCATTTTTGTTAATGTTTCTGGAGATGTAGAGAAGGGCTTCATAATAATGGCATCAGTTTGCAGAGTAGTCGAAAATATCCGGATTTTGAGGGAAAAATATTTTATCTTTGTTCTTTTACTCAATAATGATTGTAGTTATTGTTTTTAAAATATATCAGACTAATGTGATTAGTGTATATAGTGTTTGGTAAAATATATCAGACTAATGTGATTAGTGTATATAGTGTTTGTTAAAATATATCAGACTAATGTGATTAGTGTATATAGCGTTTGTTAAAATATATCAGACTAATGTGATTAGTGTACATAGTGTTTGTTAAAATATATCAGACTAATGTGATTAGTGTATAGCGTTTGTTAAAATATATCAGACTAATGTGATTAGTATATAGCGTTTGTTGAAATATATATTTCATACGAGGAGGGTTTTTGTATATATATTTTATTAGCATTAACTTTAAAGTAGATAAAAAAAATTATGTAATTGTGCGTTTCAATTAGTTATTGTTTATCAATAATATTTTCAGTTCAAACGATGAACATATCTTTGCATACAGAAAGCGCATACAGTAAAATCTTAAGTATATTTTCACGTTAAAAGATAGTTTTAATCCTATTTAATTTTTCTAAAATGAAAACCAATATTATTTAGATTGTATTTCTAAGTGTGTTTGATAATAATTATTTTATAAGTATCATTGCTAAAGTATATTTTTTAAATCCTCCAAAGTCATTTTTTCTGAAAATATTTTGATTCGCCTATTTTGAAGAACGTATGGGGTGGTCTTACTTCTCTGTATTTAGCTTTCCTGCTGTACTTCACAGCTACTTCAGGTAGAATGGCAAATATCTATTCCCCTCTATTCATTCCTCCATGGTTTGGACAGTCGGAGTTCGGATATTTGGAGTTATATTTTATTTTTACATTTAACATGATTCGACTGAACTTATAAAATCAACATGGGAGCCAAGGCATAGAGGCATGGAGCTCGTGTTGCTGGAGTTCGGATAGTCGGAGTTCGAATATTTGAAGTTCTACTAGTATTTGCAAACTCAACATAGATCTACCCTACTTATAAACCCAACCTGGAAGAAATAACATGGAAGCATGTAGCTCATGCTACGGGAGTTAAAAATATTGGAGCTTGTATAGTCGGAGTTCAGATATTTAGAGTCCTACTGTATATTTGCAAACTCAATATGGTTCTGCTATCCTTACTACAAAGTCAACATTGAAGCCAAAGCATTGAAGCGTGGAGCTCGTGGAGCCTGAGTTCAAATATTTTTAATTCTACTGTATTGATAAACTCAAACATGGTTTTACTTCTACTGTATTTGAGAACTCAACATGGTTCTACTGTGTTCGGATATCCGAATTTCGGAAAATTGGTGTATGGATAATATGAGTTCAGATATTTGGAATTCTAACTGTATTTGTGAACTCAACCTGGTTTTACCGCAATTGCAAACTACACCGTAAGCCATAACATGGAAGCATGTAGCTCGTGTAGCCGGAGTTCGGATAATTGGTTTGGTGCTCGGAGTTCGTATATTTAGAGTCCAACTGTATTGCAAATTCAATTTGGTTCTATTGTACCTATAAACTCAACCTGGAAGCATGTAGCTCGTGTAGCTGGAGCTCGGACAGTCATAGTTCGGATAATCGCTGCTCGGATAGTCAAAACATGGATATTTGGCTTTCTACACTCTTAAAACAAACGAGTGAAATCCACTCCAGTAAGAGAAGTGAATTTTCGACACTAGAAAGGAGTGAATATTAAATCAGACTGAGTTAAAATCACTCGTTTGGGGTGATCCTGTCGGAGGTTTAACACACAATGGATCCACTCCAAGAGGAGAAGTGCATTTTGAAGACTGGAGGAGTGAAAATTATTCAGACTGAGTTAAAATCGCTCGTTCGTTTTAAGAGTGTACTGTATTTTTAAATGTTCTACTGCATTTATAAACTCAACATGGAAGCCAACTGCCATCGCGTTCCCAGAACTCCCATTTTCCAGACCACTTCATTTTCAATCAAAAAGCCCGCCCAATAACCGGATCAGAAATAGACACACACTCCCATCCAAAACAGGTCCTCTAAAACAAATCCCTCGCTTGCCCCTCTTAACCGGACGAGGGCCGTGTAGCCGGAGTTCGGATATTAGAAGTTCGGATAATTGGTGTATGGATATTAAGAGTTTAGATATTTGAAGATCTAACTGTATTTGTAAACTCAATCTAGTTCTACTACAATTGCAAACTACACCGGAAGCCATAACAATGGAAACATGCAGCTCGTGTAGCCGTAGTTCGGATAGTTGGTGCTTGGGTAGTCGGAGTTCATATATTTAGAGTCCTACTGTACTGCAAATTCAATATGGTTCTAATGTACGTATAAACTGTTGAGTTTATAGGTACATTAGAACAATATTGAATTTGCCGTACATACACTCTCAGAAATAACACTTTCATTTTTGACGATTCATGATTCCTCAAGCCTCATTTCGTTAATTTTGAGGATTGTTTCGTCAAATTTTCATATGACTTTTGAGTAAACGCGAATCCTCACTTTTACAATCGTGATTTGACGATTGTGTATCTTGATTTTGAGGAAACTTAATCTCATTGTTGTACTCAAATGCTCAAAAAGGACGAAACATTTCTTTAGATTAGACGACATTCAAATCCTCATAAAAATGACCATTCAAATTTCCTCACTTTGAGGAAACGAAAACTCGGAGCATTTGCCAGTAATCGGATCGTCAAAATTAACGAAAATTTCGCCGTTTTTGAGCATTCATTTTTAAGAGTGTAGGACCCTAAATATCTGGAAGCATGTAACTCGTGTAGCTGGAGTCATAGTTCGGATAATTGCTGTTCGGATAGTCAAAACTCAGATATCTTTCTACTGTATTTTTAAATGTTCTACTGCATTTATAAACTCAACATGGAAGCCAACTGCCATCGCGTTCCCAGAACTCCCATTTTCCAGACCACTTCATTTTCAATCAAAAAGCCCGCCCAATAACCGGATCAGAAATAGACACACACTCCCATCCAAAACAGGTCCCCATACCCCTAAAACAAATCCCTCGCGTGCCCTCTTAACCGGACGAGGGCCGTGTAGCCGGAGTTCGGATATAAGAAGTTCGGATAATTGGTGTATGGATAGTATGAGTTTAGATGTTTGAAGATCTAACTGTATTTGTAAACTCAACCTGGATCTACTGCAAATGCAAACTATACCGGAAGCCATAACATGGAAGCATGCAGCTCGTACAGCCGTAGTTCGGATGATTGGTGCTTCTGTATCGGAGTTCGTATATGTAGAGTACTACTGTGCTGCAAATTCAGTATGGTTCTACTGTACGTATAAACTCAACCTGGAAGCATGTAGCTCGTGTAGCTGGAGTTCGGACAGTCATAGTTCGGATAATCGTTATTCGGATATTCAAAACTCAGATATCTTTCTACTAAATTTTTAAATGTTCTACTGCATTTATAAACTCAACATGGAAGCCAACTATCATCGCGTTCCCAGAACCCCCATTTTCCAGACCACTTCATCTTCAATCAAAAAGCCCGCCCAATAATAACCGGATCAGAAATAGACACACACTCCCATCCAAAACAGGTCCTCTAAAACAAATCCCTCGCATGCCCTCTTAACCGGACGAGGGCCGTGTAGCCGGAGTTCGGATATTAGAAGTTCGGATAATTGGTGTATGGATAGTAAGAGTTTAGATATTTGAAGATCTAACTGTATTTGTAAACTCAATCTGGTTCTACTACAATTGCAAACTACACCGCAAGCCATAACATGGAAGCATGTAGCTCGTACAGCCTTAGTTCGGATAATTGGTGCTTGGGTAGCCGGAGTTCATATATTTAGAGTCCTACTGTACTGCAAATTCAATATGGTTCTAATGTACCTATAAACTGTTGAGTTTATAGGTACATTAGAACAATATTGAATTTGCCGATGCCGTACATACACTCTCAGAAATAACACTTTCATTTTCGACGATTCATGATTCCTCAAGCCTCATTTCGTTAAAATTTTGAGGATTGTTTCGTCAAATTTTCATATGACTTTTGAGTAAACGCGAATCCTCACTTTTACAATCGTGATTTGACGATTGTGTATCTTGATTTTGAGGAAACTTAATCTCATTGTTGTACTCAAATGCTCAAAAAGGACGAAACATTTCTTTTGATTAGACGACATTCAAATCCTCATAAAAATGACCATTCAAATTTCCTCACTTTGAGGAAACGAAAACTCGGAGCATTTGCCAGTAATCGGATCGTCAATATTAACGAAAATTTCGTCGTTTTTGAGCATTCATTTTTAAGAGTGTAGGACCCTAAATATCTGGAAGCATGTAACTCGTGTAGCTGGAGTCATAGTTCGGATAATCGCTGAACGGACAGTCAAAACTCGGATATTTGGCTTTCTACTGTATCTTTAAATGTTCTACTACATTTATAAACTCAACATGGAAGCCAACTATCATCGCGTTCCCAGAACCCCCATTTTCCAGACCACTTCATCTTCAATCAAAAAGCCCGCCCAATAACCGGATCAGAAATAGACACACACTCCCATCCAAAACAGGTCCCATACCTTCTAAAACAAATCCCTCGCGTGCCCTCTTAACCGGACGAGGGCCGTGTAGCCAGAGTTCGGATAATTGGTGTTTGGATAGCATGAGTTCATATATTTGGAGTTCTAACTGTATTTGTGAACTCAACCTGGTTCTACTGCAAATTGCAAACTACACCGTAAGCCATAACATGGAAGCATTTAGCTCGTGTAGTCAGAGTTCGGATAATTGGTGGTTGGGCTGTAGGAATTCATATATTTCGAGTCCTACCGTATTGCAAATTCAATATGGTTCTACTGTACCTATAAACTCAACCTGGAAGCATGTAGCCCGTGTAGCTGGAGTTCGGACAGTCAGAGTTCGGATAATCGCTGGTCGGGTAGTCAAAACTCAGATATCTTTCTAATGTATTTTTAAATGTTCTACTGCATTTATGAACTCAACATGAAAGCCAACTATCATCACATTCCCAAAACCCCCATTTTCCAGACCACTTCACTTTCAATCAAAATGCCCGCCCAATAACCGGATCAGAAATAGACACACACTCCCATCCAAAACAGGTCCTCTAAAACAAATCCCTCGCGTGCCCTCTTAACCGGACGAGGGCCGTGTAGCCGGAGTTCGGATATTAGAAGTTCGGATAATTGGTGTTTGGATAGCATCAGTTCAGATATTTGGAGATTTAACTGTATTTGTAAACTCAACCTGGTTCTACTGCAATTGCAAACTACACCGCAAGCCATAACATGGAAGCATGTAGCTCGTGTAGCCGGAGTTCGGATGATTGGTGCTTGGGTAGTTGGAGTTCGTATATTTAGAGTTCTACTGTACTGCAAATTAAATATGGTTCTACTGTACCTATAAACTCAACCTGGGAGCATGTAGCTCGTGTATCTGGAGTTCGGACAGTCATAGTTCAGATAATCGCTGTTCGGATAGTCAAAACATGGATATTTGGCTTTCTACACTCTTTAAACAAACGAGTGGAATCCACTCCAGTAAGAGAAGTGCATTTTCGACACTAGAAAGAAGTGAATATTAAATCAGACTGAGTTAAAATCACTCGTTCGGAGTGATCCTGTCGGAAGTTTAACACACAAAGGATCCACTCCAAGAGGAGAAGTGCATTTTCCAGACAGAAGGAGTAAATTACTCAGACTGAGTTAAAATCGCTCGTTCGTTTTAAGAATGTACTGTATTTTGAAATGTTCTACTGCATTTATAAACTCAACATAGAAGCCAACTATCATCGCGTTCCCCATTTTCCATACCACTTCATTTTCAATCAAAAAGCCCGCCCAATAACCGGATCAGAAATAGACACACACTCCCATCCAAAACAGGTCCTCTAAAACAAATCCCTCGCGTGCCCCTCTTAACCGGACGAGAGCCCCGGACATCCGGCACCCTGTCAACCGGCAAATGAAGATCCCTCTTCCTACAGAGACCCCAAACAATGGGACACGGCATAGATCGTCCCCAAAATGTCGTCCCCGGAAAAATTGGAAGGGATATAATGACTTTCGCTCTGTCTTTTGAAAACTGTTGTGCCCTCGAAAATAAGGGAGCTCTTTAGGCTTCCTGCGGGGGATGAGGAAGACGGAATGAGAGGGTATTTTTGTGTGGTTATTGAGGGAAATTTTAACAGTACACTCTTAAAACAAACACTCCTAATTTAACTCAGTCTGAGTGGATTTCACTCCTCCAGACTGGAAAATGCACTTCTCCTTTTGGAGTGGATCCTTTGTGTGTTAAACCTCCGACAGGATCACTCCAAACGAGTGATTTTAACTCAGTCTGAGTAAATATGCATGCCTTTACGGTGTCGAAAATGCACTTCTCCAACTGGAGTGGATTTCACTCTTTTGTTTTAAGAGTGTACTTTTGAATAAAAGCCAGTTTTACTTTAATTTCCCGTAGAAGGTTTCAAACCGATGTTTTTTGTGTTATATTTTATCCTTTTGGAGTGAATGTTCTTCTCTGGGATAATGCACTGAAAAAACAGCCCCGTCTATTATACAGAAACTTCATGCATTATTTGGTTTCGCTTACATTACGGTCTTTAAAACCATTTTCTTAATCTTGTTGATAGTTTAAAACTGTTTTCTCAAAAACTTGATGTAAATGACGCTAGCGCCACATTGGGTACGAGGTGACGTTAACGCCACTTTGGGTACGAGGTAAAGTTAACAACATTGCTTCTATTAGCCTCAATTAGTCAGGAGATTCATGGATCGAATGACACCTTGTGAGAACTCTTTTCTTTATTTTAATAAATACAATTATTTAACTGTAAAAGACTTATTTTTCTTACTTAATAAAAAGTTTCCGCGTTTTTTTATGTTTTTATTCTGACATTTCAGCTACCAGTTACCAATCGTCAATTTTACGAAATGTTTGCAGTGTAATTAATCATTTCCGCTTTAACCCTTTGCATTTTAAAGTAAATGGACGAGTAAAAGGAACAACGAAAAGGTAAATAAAGAACTCATACTTATCTTATTTGAATGTATGAAGCACAATTGATAACGATTTTGACTTCGTATGAAGTATTCAAAAATTTTAATATATTATATACTTCTCCTTTGTTGAAACCAGGTTAAAAAAAACAGCCTTAGAGTTTGAAAATATTACGTTCTAGTTTATGATAGTTTGAAGATAATTGTCAATTTATAAAGTTTAAAAGAGGGAAATTTTATTCTTATACAAATTATTTGCTGAGTTACATAAATTCCAAAAATTAATTAACTATTAAAGCATTGAAGAGGCTACTAAAAGATATTTCAGCTAAGCCTTTGCAGTTAAATTATTGTGTTAAAAATTGCAACTAAAATACCATACATTTAAAATAAGTACATTTTCTTGCTCTTTTGCCTGCCATTAACAGATTTTTTTTTATAGAATCAGTCAAGTTAAATTTTACCTTTAATTTTTAGTTATCTGCCTGTAAGCAATTATTTTAGTGAAACAGGTTTTAAGGTAGTTTTACGTCAAAGAAATCTTATTCGATTTTATTCATTAATTTATTCACATAACTTTATTTATAATTAATACTTACCCTGAATGTTTGTTTGCCTGTAAGTAAGCAATTATCGTAGTAAAACAGGTTTTACGGTATTTTTATATTGAAGAATCAAACCCTGAATGTTTGCTTATCTGTCTGTAAACAATTATCGTAGAGAAACAGGTTTTACGGTATTTTGTAATAGGAAAAAAACAATTTATTTATTTATTTATTTATTTATTTATTTATTTATTTATTATTTATTTATTTATTTATTTATTTATTTATTTATTTATTTATTTATTTATTTATTTATTTATTTATTTATTTATTTATTTATTTATTTATTTATTTATTTATTTATTTATTTATTTATTTATTTATTTATTTATTTATTCACAACCAAGTAAACCATCACCTACTCTCTAAAAATAACCGAATTTTCCTTTCACTACTTCCTGTGGTTGTTACGATGGAATTCCGATTCCCAGAAACTTTGGGAAAAGAGGGAATTCGGGATAGAATATTATTCCCGAAACGGGAAATAGTTCTCCCGAGATTTTTCGGGATCGAGATCATTATGATCCAGTGTTCTCTTCCTGGGCAGTGTAGTACTTACTCCTCATTAAATACTAGGAACGGTTTTGATATGTACGATATTGTTAAGGTCCTCATTTCTCATATATTTTTAAAGATGGTCAATGTAGTACCTGCGTAAATGAAGATAAAAAAGAAAAAGTTAGAATAGTTTTGAAAGTTGGAGCAAAGTTGCAAACGACTAAAGTCGTCAGTTGTTGTTCTTGAAAGTATGAAATTCACCGCGAATGCATAGAAAAATTCCTCGTCATAGTATGAAAGATACATAACGTACCTTATGTATATAATATATATTTTGCTATTTTTTCTCAAATTAAACCTTCCTGATCGCAATGAAGACAAATGCATTGTACAGTTCGAACTGTATGTAAATAAATTAATGAAAAGGGTGTATTTTTAATTACAAAATACTGTAAAACCTGTTTTACTATGATAATTGTTTATCAGCTGTAAAACAAACATTTAGGGTATAATTCTCCGATTTAAAAATAACGTAAAACCTGTTTCACTAAGATAATTATTTACCGACAGATAAGCAAATATTTAATGTAAGTATTCACTATATATAAAGGTGAATGAATAAATAAAGTAATTAGAATAACACATGTATGATAAACTACGTACTTACATAATTTACTATTTTCACTTAAAAGAAGAAATATAAAAATATCTTGTTACTTTACCCATCTAACTTTTGAGAACAGTATTGATTGATACTGTACTGTAGCAAATTTCTGTAAAAATACAGAACATCTGCGTATTTTTAATTAAAAAAATTTAGTTAGCAATTTTTCTTTAGAAATTTTAGATAGAGATTAGAATTTTCTTTGATTTTAGTTATCGGCTTTTTTAAATTAAAAAAATTAGAAAAAAAAAGTTTTGGATTTTTTTTTTTTTAATTTTTATTATAGGCTTTTAATTAAAAAAAACGAGTTCAAAGACACCACATATTTTTAAATTTTTACATTGTTCTGCATATAATTTTCACATAAATCTATCGATATGCGCTAAGCTCAATCTAATCATCTATTAAGTCTTTGTGTCAAATAAATTGTTGTTTTATGATCTCTATATATTATGATCCTAAAAAAAATCCTCTAAAAATTAATTTTAAAATATTTTTGATGCACAACATATAAATTGAAATTTAAACTTTATACACTGCTTAAGTAAATAGGTCACTCTTATATTATTTTACAACGTTTGCTCTGAATGTTTTATAGAAAGAATATTACATCAAAAATAGATGTGTCTGTATGATTAGTTAATGGACATTGTTGGGACATGCCGCACACAGCATTTCCAGCAGTCCCGTAATCTGGGATCTGGGGAAATCAGAGACTACTACTGATCACCTGCTAATCCTCGATAATCCCACCGCCAGATTGGTCCGTTAATCCGGTAGCTCCTAATAAAAGATACGGACCCAAACCGGGAAGATGGGTTGACATAGCTGTAACAAACTATAGAAAATACGTGGGAGGTAAACGTTCACTTTTGAAACAAACGAGCGGTTTTAACTCAGTCTGAGTTAATTTCACTCCGTTTAGTGTCGAAAATGCACTTCCCCTATAGGAGTGGATGTCACTCTTTTATTTTGTTAAACCTCCCACAGGATCTCCACCACAGTCCCATACGCTTTGAAATTTGACGTTGATCGAAATTTGACGAAATTTGCTTTCGTAATTTGAAAATACTACGCGAAATCGGAGGAATTTAAGAGTTAGCTGTATGTAAGTTGTATCAAATATATTCTCTTTTAATAAATATCATTCGTACACTCTTAAAACAATAATAGCTTCGTGCACTCTTAAACTCGAGATTTTAACTCAGTCTGAATTAGTTGTCACTACTTTCAGTGTCTAAAATGCACTGTCCCTGTAGGAGTGGATTTTTCTCTTTCGTTTTAAGAGTGTATAGCAAATATGTCGAGCCAATGTAATGTATGCAATGCAATGTATATGTTAACCATGCCCTCTATTAAACTATAAATAAGTACCGAAGGTATTTTTCGTTTTGGAGAACAGATTTGGTCATCGTTTGCATATAACTCGGGTACTTTAGGAACGATAAAAACGTATACAGTACCCATCAAAGTGTATATATTTCTGAGAGTATTTCTTCAGTGTTAACGGACCTCAATAGTCTCGTAAATCGGTGCTTAGTAACAAATAACGTCATTTGACAACACATTTAGAACTATATCGCTAAATGTTAATTAATAAGCTTTGATGAATAGCTAAACTAATGGAGAACCACATCCAAAGTTGTAGAAGAAAGCATAGAGTTCTCTTCAGGTGTCTGACTTCAGTCGTGTTTTCCATGCCCACATACCGGGATTTTATAGATCGTTGATACTCCAAATAATTATGCATATTTAGCTAAGTTCAGGCCCCTTTTCCGAGATTTAACCGCCGAGGTAATACCCGCAGCGTACAGTTACAACCATAGAGTTAGGAAAGAGAATATAGCGGTCTATGTATGTCCGCAGTAGCGCACAAAAGAAGCAGGCTAGAGCGGTGCATCTTGGGATACCTCAGTGCCGGTTTGTTATGAGCAATAGCTCAAGAAATCTGACAGCCCTGCTTCAACCATTTGAAATGATGGACACCTCTACTCCTTCTTCCTAACTCTATGGTTACAGCTACGTCCAACCAAATACGCCAAAAGCTGATTTCGGTTTTGGGGTTGAGGATTAGACTTAGGGTGTGGAATCATAATAGAGATGTAATATGATGGGGGTGGGGATTTGTGAGATGAACTACTGAAAGTGTGACCTGCTTTGCCGGGGTTTCTTTGATGAATATAAATATTTCAATGCGTGTTTCTTTGACCAGAATGTTTTGAACATAGATACTTCTGCAACAAGTGTCACAAATATTTTAACAAGTTTGGATACACAGTTTAATCGGGAAGCCGCGCGTATCTGAAATAAAGTCATGACTGACTTTGTTTGAAGCGCGCAAAAGCAGAATACTCTGTGAATTCGAGATTTGTCTATTCTTTTGTCTAATCTTTTTTTTTTTGCATTTCCTTTGAGTTGGGTTTGATATGCATTTCAAGCTTGAATTTTTAAATTAATTCTAACAAATTGCTGTTTGTAGTTCACCGATGCGTTAAAACACAAATTTTCAATGCGTTATCAGCCCTAAATTTTATATTTACATTTTACAAGCACTCTTAACGTATTGCTCCATCCCCAAAATACATATTGAAAAATATTGAAATGTAAAAACTTTATTCCTGCAATCTGCATATCCAAGCAATTTTACCATCACCATACAACTCCATTTATGTAATCAAGTTTTCAATGTTTAGTTTCCCATTGCTCTGACCAACCCTTTGTCAAAAGTTTTTATATGAGCGATATAAAGACATTATTTACTTACATTTCTTTACTTTGCTACTTACTAAATAAGTTAAAGTGAAATATTTAAAGAAAATCCTTCGAAGATTCCTTATAAGTATCCTGTTTACAAAGTACTCGACTATTAGTATCTTGTATATCTTAAATATCCGGTTTACAAGGTACTTTAAAACAATGTAGCCTATTTCTTATGAATATAATTTTGTTGCATATGCAGTAATAAATTTGCAACCAAAGATTTTTATTTTAGAGTCAGGTTCTCCCTGTTTAGGTTTCCCAATGTTCTGACCTATCTTTTGTCAAAAGTTTTGGTATAAACGATATAAAGACATCATTAACATACATTTCTATACTTGGGTTGCTTACTGGAATACTTGAAGTGGAATATTTAGAGGAAAATACTTCAAAGATTCCTTTCTAAGTATCCTGTTTACAAGGTACTCGACTGTATAACAACATGAAATAACACGCATACCTCACAGCTTTGAGCCAGATCAGCCGCATTGTCAACAGTTTTGGCACCACATAGAAGGAAACGTAAGTCCAACATAAATAACTTCGCACCCTTTATCGGTGGTCGCTTTTCATCCAACACGTGTTTGTAACTTGTAAATGTGGGTTCTTCATTGTGAGGAGTCTTACAATCATTCCTCGCCCCCGAATCAATGGTCGTTGATTCAGGTGTTGCTATTGATGCATAGCCTGGTTTGATGTGGTCGACTTTACCGCAAACGCAACGCCCTCGACAGAATGTTCGGGGACCAACCAAAAAATTACCAGATTTGAGTTAGTGAACAATAAATAAAAACTTAAATCTGCTTATCAAGCTAAATAACATTGCATAAATGAAATGATATTAAAGTACTTACGAATAATCGTTTACGACGCAATATCTCTCGTTGTTTTCAGGTAAGCAGAGATAAGAGATCATTGTTAAAAACTTTTAAATTGATCTACAAATGGACATTCTTCATTAGAAAAAACGGGAACTTAGGATGGTAGTTGTTCACAGTTCCAAAAGTGTTAATACTTTTCGAATCCTTTGAATCTTAATTTAAAAATAATGCTTGTCAACATAATAAATAAATATTTTAACAATATTTGAGTGTGTTTCGTGTCCTAGTACATATTTATGCGATACTTATGCTATTGCTACTTAAGTTTCAAGCTATTCGAGGTACTCCAAAGCTTTAAGTTGTATTAGATAGATTCTGCTTTTTAGGTTTTTGTGCATCTTCTGAAGTAAGAAAACGAAGAAGACTCTTTTTAGCTACTCTCACTAAACTACAAAACCATAACACTAGGTGCGTTTACATGAGCCAGTGAATCCATGGAATTCCAAAATCCCTATTAGAGGAAAAGAGGTTGAGCAGGATTTCTAACCCAAATGATAGTCTGTGGCCGAAACCATGGTATGAAACATCAAACCCCCCTTTATTAGAAGGTTTGCGAAACCCCCCAATGAACACTGCAAGTCCAGTTCGGTCTGGGAGAAAATCCCAAAGAGGGAAAAATTGCTGAGCTTGCTCTTCAATCCATGGATTCGATGGCTCATGTAAACGCGCCTTCTTTGTGGTAAGTCCCCGATTCATCCATGGGCGATCCACAACAGTACGTGGAGGGTCATAAGTAGCTCTTCAATACCAAAATGGGGGGCACCAGCCCAGAGTGTCAAAAAGTGAGAACTGATTTCTTTAAACCCCCTTCCCCCCTCGTTAAATGCAGCTGGGGACTAACCAGCTCACGAAATCGGAAGTAATCTTCCATTCTGTGGAGGAGGACATTTTGTCCTGTTTGCTTTGCGGAGGGCCCTTTACCATTCTTAATAGCCCGGATTACACTCGCTGGCTCTGTCTGTTCGGCCACCGAGCGGAAAATGTCGACTGAATGGATCCTTAGCGGTAACTGTAACGAAACCAGGGGCCTTTGTTGGGACTTCATTTTCTGTTTTGATGAACAACTTGAATGGGCCGACGGGGTGCTATGTCGCGTTGAGGATGAGGTCTTTGTAAACGATGCAGTGTTCCATGAAGTGGTTAATTTATTTGAATTGGTTGGTTTGGGTGAATTAACACTATGCTCCCACAATGGGCATATTGGTATTGGTGCCGGATGTAATCTGCATGAGCACTGAAGTCGTGTCTTCAGCTGATTGAAACTTTGAAGTTTAAAGTTACTGGTTTTAATTGTTATACGTACACTGTTGGTGTATTATCTTATATTGTTTCATTTCCACTCTTGAATTTATGTAGGCTGCTTTATATACAACTATTTTTAAGAATGGTAAAAATATATATGTTCAAAGGTTTAAGTATATGTAAAAGAGTGTTAATTGTTTCGTCGATTACTTTGTGTTAGTGATAACGAATCAATGAAAGAAGGTACAAGTTGAATAATTGATACTTTGATATGAAGTGTTTAGCGAAATTAAATTTAATAATTCCCAATAAAACCATTTGACTTATTTTGCTTTCTTTTTTTTTTACCTCAATTATTTTCTTTTAGCGATCGCAATTTATCGTTAAATCAATTTTATAATTCTTTGTTTACGTTTGTTATTAAATTGACAAGTATTAAAATTTAAGTTAAGTATTTACAATTTACTTTCTATAACGTGAGTAAAGATACCAGCATGGCTAATCTACCATACATGCTAAGCCCAAATTCTCGGAGTATCCCCAAATTTTAGTTTCTATTACGCTAAACGCTATAGACCCCCAAAAAGTTCAGTAAATTTAAATTTTTCTGAGTATCCACTTGGTTTTCAAATTGTATTTGACTTAAATATTGATTTAACGTGATTGGTTTAATCGATGCATTGAGGAAGCCAATAAAATGGTTACTCAAAATATGATCCAAGAAGAACCATCATTACGCACAATCATGCACAACATTATCCGTGAAAGGGTCTTCAAAATTTGGTACTGGCGATGGAAACATTTTTAACATTGTGAAGCCCACACACACACATTCAGCAGTATTACTATATTTTCTAATTTGAGGTTCTGAACCAACGGCACGGTAAAGCACCACTCCACCTATTAAGGCAACTCATGACTTTTGAATTTCAAATAACTAGTATTTTCTACAATAGAGATAAAATCCTCTTTTCGTTCCTAACTGATCCAAACTTGGAAACGGAGTTCTTAAGATTACTGCTTTTTATTCAGCAGTATTACTATCATTTCTAATTTGAGGTTCTGAACCAACGGTACGGTAAAGCACCACTCCCCCTACTAAGGCAACTCATGACTTTTTAATTTCTAATAACTAGTATTTTCTTCAATAGAGGTAGAATCCTCTTTTCGCTCGTAACTGATCCAAAGAACTTGGAAACGGAGTTCTTAAGATTACTGCTTTTTATTCAGCAGGAATACTATCATTTCTAATTTGAGGTTCTGAACCAACGGTACGGTAAAGCACCACTCCACCTAGAAAGGCAACTCATGACTTTTGAATTTCAAATAACGAGTATTTTCTACAATCGAGGTAGAACCTTCTTTTCGTCCCTAACTGATCCAAAGAACTTGGAAACGGAGTTCTTAAGATGACGCTAACTCCAAAAGTATTCGATTTCGTCCGCACTTAGCCCAGGTACCATCTCTTGGGGTTGACTTTGCGGTACAAAAGAACACCTCGCAATTCCAGTAAAATCCACCCCCACTTAGACTGCCGCAAACGATTTTAAATGCGAAAAAGTTTAAAATTCGTGCGGAAATGAAAATCCGACTCTTTCCCCTTCGCTTCACTTCAATCGTGGTGGAATTTTTAAATGGCGCTCTCGTAAGTAGCGGGTTCTCCATTCATTTTCCCGATTTCCTGAATCTCCATTTTATTTTTTACTTTTTCCTCCTGGATTGGGAAAAGGTGATTTCCACCGAAAAATTCAGTGGAACGTTCAGTGGATTAGAGAACGTGTATTTTGAAGTCCAATGGATTAACCTGAAATGAATGTTACACTTCTTTGCCTCTAAAAATATATATCTGCTTCTATCAGGGACTGACTTACAACATTTGGGGCCCAGGGCACAAGCAGGTTAGGGCTTCCCGCAACTTACATTATTAACGTATCAATAGACGTGATTTTTTTTCCCTTTTAAATTTGTATAAACATGTAACCTTTAACAATTATCTTAACATTATGCGTGTAAGTATTGTATATGTCATTTTTTAAAACATGCATCAGATATGACATCAGAGACCTACATCATATTGTCATATCATTTCATACATATTATAAGTACATGAATTATATTTTTTTCACAAAGCCAGAACATCATTTATATTATAAAAATATATGTTGGCTCGCTTTTACAAAATTAATGGCGTTGGTTCAATTGTAATATATTCAATAGCACTTTTTCGTGGCAACTGATTTTGATACGTTTTTTTCCCCTCCATAATATTTGTTAAAGCCGATTTAGGGCCTGGCAGACTCAGGCAGTCAGACTCAAATCAGACTCTCAAATAAGAATCTGGCTTTTGATGCTTTAAACACAAGACTTCCTTGAATCAGAGTGGCGTGAGTTTTCTCTTGAGTTACTACATGAGATCTCGCTCGAAAATTCCTGACGTGCAAGGGGTATAAGCATATGGTAATTGGAGGGTGCTAGAAGGAGTTGAAGAGTTTAAATGGGGTCGCTTCCCTACAGACGATCACAAATTGTTGCCACTTATCGAGAGTTGGAAAGACAGTTTTTGTTTCGGGGACTTTGAGTGATGGTTGGATGAATTAACGAACGTTTTCTGCAAGGAAGGTCTTTACATAGGAAACGGTAAATTTAGCTGCACCATATCATTCTTAAAACAAGATTTTTGTACGATACTTAAATACGTAATGCTTTGTTCAAATACGTAATACCCTTGAACAAATACTTCATACTGTACACATACTTAATACTTTGCACAAATACTTAAATTTAAGCTGCTTTGTTTTTCTATTTTTCGAAATAAATAATAAAAACGTGATAAGAAATGATTAAAAAAAAATTTAATTACGCTGTTGAAAATTTTGGCACCAGGCTTCACCTAAAACTTTCTAGCTGCCACCACTATTTGGAGCGTTGATTTACCGTTTTCGGCGGGTATGGTTTTACCACAAATTTGGTAAATTAATGTTCCAAATTCTTAATACTTTGCTCAAATACTTAAATTTAAACTGTTTTGTTTTTCTATTTTTCGAAATAAATAATAAAAATGGGATAAGAAATTATAAAAATTTAATTACGCTGTTGAAAATTTGGCACCAGATTTCACCTAAAACTTTCTAGCTGCCACCACTATTTGGAACATTAATTTACCATTTGGTAAATTAATGTTCCAAATACTTAATACTTTGCTCAAATACTTAAATTTAAACTGTTTTGTTTTTCTATTTTTCGAAATAAATAATAAAAATGTGATTAGAAATTAAAAAAATTTAATTACGCTGTTGAAAATTTGGCACCAGATTTCACCTAAAACTTTCTAGCTGCCACCACTATTTGGAGCGTTGATTTACCATTTTTGGCGGGTATGGTTTTACCACAAATTTGGTAAATTTATATTCCAAATACTGGTGGAAGCTGAAATGTTCCAAGATTCCAATGAAATATTGCGCCAAACTTTTAAATAGTGAAGACGTATTCTTTTTAACTGAACTGCCATACGTGGCAAAATTAACATAAATCTGACGTATTTTGAACGTATTAATTAACAATCCTTAATCATGACGTCCCATAATAGACATGATATTTTTTCTTTTGTATAAAAGACCCAACTTCACTTGCTTTCCAAAAAGAAACCTGCTTGAAAACTTTAAAAAGTTCACTTTACACTTCTCAAAACATTCCTTGGTGCATTTATCGAGCCACTCCATTGTGAACAGTAGTGATGTCAAAAAGGTGCCGACCAAAAACACTTTGAGACGAAGTGTTCTATGGGATGTAGAAAATAACACCGCAGGGGGTCGGGGGCGAGCCCTTTGAGTGACCCTAAAGTGACTTGTTCAACTCCGTATTTGTTCTTTTTTTCGAATGTTTCTGTTCTGTTCCGTACGCCCCTTTCATCACCGACGAGAACGCGGATCTAGAGACAAAGTTCTTGAAAATCTTTTATAGCCCTTTATTTTATTTGAGTTGTCGACTTTCTATATGTAGAGGTGCGTTTTTTAAAACTTCGAAATTGAAGTGCCGATTCAGAAGCACAGATCTTCAATAAATTGTTACCTTCATATGGAAATTCGCTAATTTTTGTTAACGCAACGTGTGCGTAAATTGAAACTTTTTGAAAGGGGTTTATGTTTAATTGGCAACAGCAGCATGAGCGAGTCAAATATATGTTCATGTCCAAAATGGTCTTAACATGAATTTATTGTAGTTTATTTTAATTTTTAACCTTTCTTAAAACCCACTTAAAAATAATTAATTTGCTGTTGAAGAGTTCTAACACACTTGGCAACTCAGATAGTTATTGTCTCGATCGCCATTAAGCGGTAAGGCAGAATAAGACCACAAAAAACATGTTTTGGACTACCATGATCTTAAACATCTATAAAAAAAGATTACTGTTGAGGAAGTATTTATCTCAGTATTTATTGGGAATTGCGCAATTTTTGCTAACGTGCAAGAAATGTATTTTTTTGCATGATTAATTTCAAATAATATTGTTCGATTCATATATATTAGCAAACGATTTCAAATTCATAAATTTGTAGAATATACACCTATTTCAGAAAGTCGTTTTTCAGTAAATAGGTTCTAAAAATCACCGAGTAGTAGTGGAACATATTCATCCTTTATTATTAGTATAAATCAATGAATAATTCGATATCTATAATAAGAACCAACTTATGCCAAATTTAAAGATCTAAATTCGAACACAACATTACTTTGAACACATGTTCATAATATTTTAAACAACCAAGCCATTAAACTCCATCTGATATCGAGAATACAAAAACAATATCACTCCAACTAAAAACGAACAAAAAAATGCATCAAAATTCCTTTATGTTTCCCATTTCATATCTATATTTTTTTACACGTTATTTGAACAAAATATTATTTTGCTGTCTTCCATCTTGGAGAAAAACGAAAAGGAAAAATAAGTGCAATCTCTTTTGTGCCCTTCGGCAATTCGATTTGGCGGCAAAAATAGAGGACCACTTCGAACGCAGCGAATAAAAGTGTGAGATTGGGAACGAGATTACCAACCCCCGCGAGGAGGTGTTATGGTATGGATGGGTAAGAAAGAACTTTGGGTTTGGGGTTTTGTAGCTGGTTTGCTGGGTTAGGTTCGAATTATCATCGCACTAGAGCTACACGAAGGCTATTGGTACGGGCGTCGTATTTTATAGTAGGTATTATATTTAGAATGAAAGCTTGTAAAGCATTTCTTCCCCCATCCACGAGAACGGTTTTCTTGGAAACGGGGGGATATATAGCTGTTGCGGTTTTTTCTCCACCTTACATGGGGAAATATTAACTGTTTTGATTTTAAACCTCAAGCGCGCTAGGATTAGCTAAGCAATGTTCCCCCATTTACCTAGAAAACCCAGTGAAGGGATGGGGGAAGAGAGACTTTTCGAAGCTTACATTCTGGATAGAAATGGTAAAGAACCAGAGTCAAGTGAAGAGCCGACACGAATAGGAACCCAACGCAACCGCTAAGGGCGACATCGTACACAGCGTTAGAACTTTGAAGGATATTTAACGTGCACTTCCTTACACGGGGTATTGTTCGTCTACATTTTTGACTGCACGGGCCGTTTATAGGGCGGCAGTTATTTTGGCGACACCCGGACCCGAACCTAGGACCTTTCGCATGCTAGGCGATTGCCTAACCGACTGGGCTCCCCAGCTCACTAGTTCGCTGGGCAGAAGCGCCCTTACATCAGTTGTTGTTACTACAACCTCCAGGCCTAGCCCGGAAGACTAGAAGGATGCAGTAGCTTCCATTTTCACAAGGCTTTGATTACCCATATGAGTGGAAGTCTGACTTCTGCCTGAGGGGACTCCACGTCCTCAATTTAGGCATGTCTCTGGAGGGAAGGGAAATTTTCTTCAGTCAACCGGCTCACAGGGTAATGCAATTCGCCATAAAAATAGCACTTTCGAATCATGCAGTTTACACTGTCGAAAATGTGATCATTGAAAAATTTGCTAAGTTTCACCAAATAATTGGTTCCTAGTAGCTGCAATGGATGCGTGGTTAAATGTTTCAATGATTGAAATACCCCTTAATTTTTGGGGGCTTCAAATTTTTCAGGGTATGTTATAATCTTATATTTTATATTAGTTATAATGTGAAGTAAAAATTAAAAAAATGCAGGAATTTATAGAAGTCGATAGAACCAATAAACTCACCTGCTTTGTAAGTATAAGATTAGTTATGTGGATTAGTTAGTTTTTTGACTAGACAAACTTACTTGTTAGCGCTTCTGAGCATCTGTAACAAAAAAGATCGGATAACTTATGTTTTCGACCTAGTTTGAAAATTCACATTATTTCGAGATATGATAAGGGCAAAAAACTAAAGATCTTGAATCATTGATGCAAAGTTTAAGATTTTATAAAAAGACATTCTCTTTTTTATGCACATCACTATACATGGCAAATGTAGTAGCAAAATAAAAATTAGTATTTTCTTCTATCCAAAAAAATTAACTGTTGGGTTGTTTTGTCTCATTTGCAAATGTCACTGTAGAGTGTGATGTGTACGAATGTGTGGCGTGTATTTTCTTAATTAAGTGCTCTGTAAAACTATCTTCTTTGCAAAAGCAGTTACCGCACAGAGAAGAAAATGTGAAGGAATGATGCACATTTATGTATGTATGTGTGTGTGTGTTTGTTTATTTATTTATTTATTTATTTATTTATTTATTTATTTATTTATTTATTTATTTATTTATTTATTTATTTATTTATTTATTTATTTATTTATTTATTTATTTATTTATTTATTTATTTATTTATTTATTTATTTATTTATTTATTTATTTATTTATTTATTTATTTATTTATTTATTTATTTATTTATTTATTTATTTATTTATTTATTTATTTATTTATTTATTTATTTATTTATTTATTTATTTATTTATTTATTTATTTATTTATTTATTTATTTATTTATTTATTTATTTATTTATTTATTTATTTATTTATTTATTTATTTATTTATCATAAATACTTAGTTTTAAATACGATTTGAAATTATTTGTTTACAAACATCTGAGCGTAATAACCGGATTTTTCCTGTCAGTTCCAATTTGTGCACCAGACTTTCTAGCAAAAATCATAATGTTTTTAAAATTTTGTAAATGGTAATTTTTTATTAACATTCAACTTTGATAATTTTGAAATAAATTTAAGCTTTCTTCAAAAGTGAGGTAAATTCTGATTTTCTAAAAATATGTCACTTAACCTTCTAGTGCATACTGTTGCCATATGGCACAAAGTAACCTAATCCATTTTATCTCTTCAAAAATATCGATAGCAAAGCAGCTGACTTGTACCATTCGTTATTTGTATAAAAAATGACTATGTTTTTAAGGAGTTGCTGGCATTGATGCTGTTTAACGAACTTTTTTTTTCGATAAAAGCTCCAAATTTAGTCTCATAATTTTAAATCAGCGCCATCTGACCGCGCCGGTTTAAAGGGTTAATAAAAAAATTCACATTTCCAAGCCAGTTTGGAAAGTTCTTCAAACCGCAGACAAACAATACATATGAGGAGTACACGGGAAGAACCGATTGATTTCGTACAACGCCTTCCTTAATAGCCTCTTTGAGGATGATAGCGAGAAATCGCCTAAACTGGTGTAAAGAAGCCAGTTACTCTCTTTGTTTATCTTTCGCGGCAACCCTAATTCACGCCAGAGTTGAGTGGAACGAGTCACACGCTTGTACCGCAAATGAAGAGCCATAAGAAAAACCGGTTTCCCGGACGCCAATCTCAGCCAAGCAGAGACAATTACGGAAAGACTCTAAAGAAATCAATCGGTTCTTCCCGTGTACTCTTCATATAATATTACTCAGAAAGGTGAAGAAAAATCATCTTCAGCTGTTCTTCTGAAAATAACCCTTATCTTACATGTAATGCAACGTGTGTCTAGAAACATTTGTCGCCCGTTTATTTAAATATCAAGAAAGCCCCGAATACCTCGGTCCTTTCTATATGGTAATGCACGACTGTACCCACATAACAGTATTGACACCTTGAGTGGGTAGCACTCAGGCCTGCAATCTTATTCGTCATAACGTTGTTATTAGGGAAAAGTGGGTGGTTAATATAGGTTTGTATATTGTTTCGTGCGAAGTTACTTAACAGGATTTGGATGTTAGTGGCAAAATAAATAAAGGAATTTTTTGTTAAGAAATATTTCCACGGTTAATACGAGTTTGTATATTGAGTTTTGCGAAGTTACGTAACAGGATTCGGATGTTAGTAGAAAAATGAAGGATTTGGAGAGTTTTTTTTAAAAAGAAATATTTCCATGGTTAATGTCGGTTTTTATGTTGTTTCGTGCGAAATTACGTAGCAGGATTTGTCAGTTAGTAGAAAAATAAATGAAGGATATGAAGAACTTTTCATAAAAAAATATTATCATGGTTAATGTAGGTCTGTATATTGTTTTGTGCCCAGTTACGTAACAGGATTTGAATGTAAGTAGAAAAATAAATGAAGATGTTTTTTATGAAGGAATATTTAAATAGTTAATGTAGGTTTGTATATTGTTTTGTGCCAAGTTACGTAACAGGATTTGAATGTTAGTAGAAAAATAAATTAAGATGTTTTTTTATGAAGAAATATTTAAATTGTTAATGTAGGTTTGTATATTGTTTTGTGCCAAGTTACGTAACAGGATTTGAATGTTAGTAGAAAAATAAATGAAGGATATGAAGAACTTTTCATAAAAAAATATTATCATGGTTAATGTAGGTCTGCATATTGTTTTGTGCCAAGTTACATAACAGGATTTAAATGTTAGTAGAAAAATAAATGAAGGATATGAAGAATTGTTCATAAAGAAATATTATCATGGCTAATGTAGGTCTGTATATTGTTTTGTGCCAAGTTACGTAACAGGATTTGAATGTCAGCAGAAAAATAAATGATGTTTTTTATGGGGAAATATTTAAATGGTTAATGTAGGTTTGTATATTGTTTTGTGCGGAGTTACATAACAGGATTTTGTTATTTTACGAAATAGGATTTGGATGTTAGTAGAAAAATAAATGAAGATGTTTTTATAAATAATTTTTTTGTTTTCTATGAAAATTTACTTTGTTGGGAATTAGAAAACTTAGGCAACAATTTTGTTAAAATATGCGATGTCTAAGTAACAATTCTTTTAATTTGTTGGAGACATTAAGTATTTTAAAGTTTACTTAACATTACTGGATGAAAACTTTAAAATCGATAGTGTTACCTGACAATAATGAGGACGTTTCACGAATTGAGTGGCAACTGTTCCATGAATGAAAATAAGATCTCTATTTGTTAATCATCATATTGGGCGGAGCTTATCGTGGCATACCTCCAATCATCGAAACTACCAATGAAATCCAGGAATGAAAGCAGTAATGGTACTACGCCACGTGATACAAGCCAATTAATTACATTTTTAATAAATTTCATTCTTAAATCATACAAAGTGTTAGACCCCTAAACAACAGAAAATGTGCGAGATCATTTCCAAAACACTACAAAAAATCTATTTCAAACAATGTTAAAATTGCCCTCTTGCTCTAGTGCGACGTTTTTCTCTTTAATTTTTTTTTTTTTTTTACAAAAGTGATAGATGATGCGAAAGCAACTTAGACCCAACATTTCTATGAAATTCTAATATGCAAATGCTTTTTATACAAGGTTTGAAATTTAGCAAAATACTTCTAAGTTTCAACATTTAAATATATTATCTAAAAGATACATAAATATAATAAATTGTACCTGCATATGTTTATATTTTGGAAGCAAGAAACTGTTTTAGCAAGGAACTTTAGTGCAAACGAAGAAAATTAATCTTTTCGCCTTCCATATTTCTTGAATCGTACCAAATTTGAATAAATTCGCACAAAAACGTAAAATCGAATTCCTTGAGAATTTTCTCAATTTTAAAATCTCTTATAAATTTCTGCCTTCATCGTCAGTTTAACAAAAATACTTCTTAATCTAAAGAAGTGAATCTGAAGCATTTAAATATTTTATCAGAAATTCAATTCCTTTCGGCATTTTTGAAGAAAAAAAACAGCCAGCATCCATTTCAATCGGAATTTTCGAATGTCATTTTGATTTTTCCAAAGATAAAAGCCAAATAAAAACGGAATCTCAAATCCACAAGGAATTCTAACATTTTATTAGATTGTCTGTCATTTTCTCTGATATTTTTTTTCTCATCTGAAGCTAAGTGAAATAATTTGCTCAATTTATTCTTCGATGACGATGTCATTTATTTTTCGAATTCCGACCCGAATGCTCTTAATTCGATTCAAACGATTTAAAATGCCTTCGAATTGATTTTTTTTTGCCTCTGTAACGACAAAGTAAATGAAATTATGTTCCTTATTTCTTATTCAGCTTTTGGTGACACTTGTTTTGTGTTCTATTTATTATATTCTCTTTTCTCTCTGGAAGATTGTTCCAAACGAAACAAGGAAATAACTTCCCCTGGTCAAAAAAGACAAGTAAGAGTTTGCATTTTGTTTTTGGCAGCAACTGGAGAGTGAAATTGATTGATTTTGTTTCTGTTTTGTGATCGTTAAATATTTATTATGTGTTCAAGATAAAAGGAATTTGTGATTATAAATCATAAAATTGAAGGAGCTGCTATTTTAATCCGATTTACTTTTTTTCAAAAAAAATAGAGGAACGCATAAATTTCGGATAAATGTATATTTTAAACGAGTATTTAAATAGAAACAATTACTTTAATTGAAAACAGATAAAAAAAATTGGATTTTGATAAGATTGCTAGTTCAAAATGTTTATTTACACTTGCTCATATACAACTTGTAAAAAGATGTATCCAAAGTGTTTTACGATACGTAACGTATAATATTGAAAATATAATTTTAAAATCTTTCTTAACAAATCTATTCCATCAGATAACCCAAATACAAATTGATATATTTTACATTTAGTTTATATATTAACATTTAGTTTATATATTAACATTTAGTTTATATATTAACATTTAGGGTTTTTTTTAAGTATGCATCAATAAAAATATGGGATCGAAAACATTAGAAAATTTTGCAGTTTTTAAGATACAAACATTTTGACCTGAAAAGAATATAAAACAATAAATCAAAATCATTTAAACATAACAGTTTTTGTATTATGCATTTTGTGGTACCGAAAACAAAACTTTTTGTCTCATAGCCTGCAACAATTGCGATAAGTTAGGAAATAGTTGTAGTGTCGCCATCTATTAAATATAGCTGAAGTTATAATATATCTAATAGATTATACTAATATCGTTTACTGTATTTATATTTGTTTGCCTTTTTTTTACAGGAATCAGAGTCTTGAGAAAATCGAAAAATAAATTATATAGATTTTGCAAAAAAAAAAAAGAAAATAAAAAACTTTTCTAAATGCAACTGTTAAAGTTTTTAATAGAACTAAACTAGATAATTTTTAATATAATTCCAAAAATACAATTTTAATAAATTTCCAGTCAAATCTCTATGGATTTAAATTTTATTTCTAAAAAATTCTAATGAAATTCCATAAATTCTAATACACACATTATGTGAACAGAATATACTTCCTGAACATTTTCTATGTAATAATACTAATAAATGAATTTCTGTTCTTTTAAGGATACTAAGTCATAATACGGTAAAAAAATATTGAACTTTTACCTAATTACTAGTAATTACTACACGCATTATGTGAACAGAATATATTACGTGTGAACATTTTCTATCTAATAATACTAATAAGGAATTTCTGTTCTTTTAAAGATACTAATCATAATACAGTAAAAAAAAATACTCATCCTGTACCTAATTACTAGTAATGACTACACACATTATGTGAACAGAGTATTTATGTTCGTTTAAGGATACTAAATCATAATACGATAAAAAAAAATACTGAGCCTTTACCTAATTACTAGTAATGACTACACACATTATGGGAACAGAATATATTTCCTGTAGATTTTCTATCTAATAATACTAATAAATGGATTTCTGTTCTTTTAAATATACTAAATCATAATACGGTAAAAAAAAAATATATACTGAGCCTTTACCTAATTGCTAGTAATGACTACAAAGCTACAAAAAACTAAGTCAACTCGAAATAGATACTTATTAACTTTGAAAAAATAAAATGCAAAATGATTCAACAACTATGAGGTTACATAAATTATCAAATTTTTATGCCAAGTGAGTATTACTGTCTGCACTGCCCATGCTTGAAGAATCACCACCTAAAACAATAATAATATTCTTATTTTTGTTCCTTATTTTAACAGTCAATTTTACTCACACAAAGTAACATTTAACCCTTTCAGTCCCAATGACAATTTGGCACCTTCATTTTAGAAAAAAAAAATTGATCGTGTATAGCCATTTATGACATCGAAGAGCACATCATTCGATTCTTCAAACTTTTTTCGATTAGAAAATATTTTTTATTATTCCCAATAGATGTCAGCTCTATTGCTATTCTTTTTTTTAATTTTGATCAAAAAATGATTCTGCCATCTGGCATCACTGGAACTGAAATGTTTATAAAGAAGGGGTTTTTTTAGTTGAATTATAGTCGCACTAGAGCTACGCGAAGGCTACATTTTGCTTAAAAATGCACGGCAAAGTAACCAATTAGATCCATTGGTTCACATAAAGGAATTAGACGTATGAAATTTGTTGCAAAATATTTTAAATAATTAACAACCTATCATAACAATTGCAAATGTCGTCAAATGAAATCTTTGTGAACTAATGAATATTCGAAAGATAAAACACAGTATATGTGTGTACAGTCGAATGTTCTAAGGTGAGAATGTTCCGTTTGCTGGCGTTTGTACATTTTTGGTGGCTATCAATTTAAACTTAAAAAAACGATTAAAGAGGTTGATGGCATTTTCCCTTCAGATTTAAGTTTTTTCATTATGCTGTTATGTATTATGATTTTTATTCCTGGTAAAAAAAATGCATTCATAGCTAAGCTATATTGAAATGGAGAAAGTATCCAAGACAGTGAGTTTGTTAAAGATTTGGGAGTTTTTGTGAGCAATGATTTTAAATTGAGTAAACAATGTGTTGAGCAAGTAAGAAAGCCAATCGAATGTTAGGAAAAATTAGAAAAAGTATCACTTCTAAATCTAAGAGATTATTTTGCCATTGTATAGAAGATTGGTAAGGCCACATCTGGAATATGCTGTTCAGTTTTGGTACCCCTTCCTCAGAAAAGATATTGAAATGATTTGAAAAAGTTCAGCATAGGGCTACAAGAATGATTAAGGGTTTATCGGGTATTGGTTATGGTAATAGATTAAGATAGTTAAACATGTATTCCCTATAAAATAGGAGAACAAGGGGTGAAATCATGCTTTAGAAGGGATGTAAGAAAACATTATTTTTACAATAGAGTCGCCAATGAGTGGAATGCTTTACCAAAATATGTTGTGCATTCGAAGAGAGTGGAATATTTTAAGAAGAATCTCGATAACTATTGGAAGCTGATAAGGAATTAGATATATTTTGGACCAACCTTGCTGGGCCTCTGGCCTGTTGTTGGTCGACAATTTTTGTATTTGTATTTGTATATAGTTTAACAGATCGCATAGAATTTCAAACTAATGCATTGGTTCTAGAAACTGACCAACCCTCTTAATCAAGATATGTAAACTGAAAAAGGTTGAAAATAGATTAGGCTGCTACTAACTTTTGAAATAGAGAAGATGCTTTCTTTTCTTCAACCTGAAATGTAAAAAAAAATGAAAGTAAAAATAGTATGTAGCAATAGTTTTTAAAATTTTCTTTATTTCAAAAGATTATTTTCCCAATAACAACAGTTTTACTTTTGTGAAATAATTTAATAAAATAAGCTTAAAGAAGGAAATAAAACAAAATTGAGACTCTTTTTGGCATTTCCACAAAAGAATAAAATAAAAAAAATTATGGAGGGAATTCATTATTAATAAGAGAAAACCTTATATACAAAAGTTTATAAAAAAATAGAAATACTTTTTTAGTTTGTTTAGTTTACTTCAAAATAGAAGTTTTTCTATATCATTGATTACATCTGAGGAAGTATATAGCAATGAATTGCGATTTTAATGTACAATTATGCAAAATCAGGAAGCTTTTAAAGAGAAAATAAAGATTTCTTCTGCAATTAACAGTAAATGGGCAGTATGCTTGTTTTAAACTTTCGGCTGAATGTAATTTCAGAATAGAAAAGTCTTGATTCTACTGTCCAGATCCGCAAGGACAGTTTTTAATAAGACTGATTGGTTTGTTGGTGAGTTAACCTTTTAATGCCTTATCACACGGGAGCTCGTTCGCTCAGCGACGTCCCTACGCCGTTTCAAAAACTGGTTTTTCGAGCAGCTTTTGGTGGCTGAGTTTTTTCGAGTCGACGCACAGTGTGTCAAGATACCAAATTAGCTGGCATTAATTCACTGGAGTGATTTATAAAAATTTTAATGGTTGTATTTAATGTAAAATAGTTCATTATTAATAAATAAGTACACTCTAAAGATATTTTTAGTAATTATTTTGTTTTAAATAAGAATTCTTACTTTTTAACCAGTTTTCTATGAGACGCATCGTTGTAAAATGCGAAAGAGTTTTAATAAATAGCTTGATTCACTCTCCGGGCCATTTGTACACTTTTTGAGATGTTCTGATTTAAAAAAAACGTTATTTTCGTATAGGGTTTTATACAAAGATTATCTCTCTTTAAATTATATAATTCCATTACTTTTAAAACAAGTTCTTTTGAACGTAATTCTGCGATAAAAGATGCAATATATCAATCTTGAGACTCGCTTAAGAAGCAAAACATTAATTAAAAACCCTCAAGAAGTTACATTATTCTTTCATTCCAACATTATGAAGACATATATACATACATATATATCATATAAGTTGAAAGGTAGTTTGCTATACTAATTTTATAATAATCAATTTTAAAAAATCACTATAAATTTCCCTCTAGATCCAAGCTTTTTGGAGATTGGTGAGACAGTTTCTGAGGCATCGTTACAACTCTACTTTATACGCTTCTTGCGAACAAAAATCAAGTTGCGTGACGTTTTCTTGATAATATATTTTATAATTAAACATATTTTACCAGAATTTTCGCAAAAGAAATTTCCAGTTTAATGTATTTCAAACGAAAAGCTATTTATATACGTTTTTTTTTTTTTTTAATTTTTGAAGCTATACAAAAAAGTGAATAAATCAAAATGGCGCAAACATGCGCAACATATTCTTGTTGGACATCAATATATGAAGTATGCACTACAAGTTCCTGCAAAAATCGCCTCGGGGAAGTGCGGGGAAGTTTACTTTTACACTAAGAGAAAATAAATTAATAAGAAAAACAATTTAATTTTCTTAGCTACAATTAGAACTTTTTTTTAACATAATTTTAACTTATATAAACTTTAGAAAAACAGTTTATATTATCAATATCATACCCGAGGGTTCATGATCCATCTTTTTTAAAAATTTAGAAAGACTATTTTCAGCAAGCTGAAAAAGTAGAGACCAATTTGCGAAAATACTTCACGTGATTAAAATTCAACACAAAATGCTTTGTTCGTGGTGGTGTGGGGGAGGGGGAAAGCACTCAAACCGAGAATAAGTCATAACACCAGGTGCCCCGAACTATATTGTTTATATTTATAAAGTATTCGCAGCTGAATGCTTCATTTCATTTTTTGATTTTTTGCCAGCTAAATCGTGATTCTGGCACACTGTGCGACGTGAAAAAATCCGGTATTTTTATGTTGTTCGAACGGCTGCTCCAATCAAAAATGAAGTTCAGTCGTGACGGCATAGCCGAGCCTCCTCCTAAAATACCGTGATATACTGCTTTTAAGTTTGTGATGTCACGCATGACGTAGCCATTCTCGTGTGTGACGTTTTGCTGAACCAAAAGTTGTTCGACCAGTGACTTTACTACCGTCTGATAAGGGCTTTTACCACCAGTGGTCGCCAAAGCTGGCCGTGTCGGTGGACACAGGACACGTGGAATAAAGCCTTAACAGTTAAACGTAATTCCTATTAAAAGAAAATACCAGCTGCATGTTTATTCAATTGAAGGGAAAGTACAAGGGAATTCGATACACGGGAAAAACCGCTTGATTTCGTAGAAGGCTTTCCTCAATAGGCCTCTTTGGAGATGATAGCGAGAAATCGCCTAAACTGGTGTAAGGAAGCCGGTTACTCGCTTTGTTTTTCTTTCGCTGCAATCCTGATTCACGCCAGAGATCAATGAACACGTGTCACACGTACACTCTTAAAACAAACGAGCGAAAATGCACCTCTCCGAAGGGAGTGGATCCTTTGTGTGTTAAACCGCCAACAGGATCACTCCAAACGAGTGATTTTAACTCAGTCTGAGTTAATATTCACTCCTTTCCAGTGTCGAAAATGCACTTCTTCAACTGGAGTGGATTTCGCTAATTTGTTTTAAGAGTGTAAGTACCGCGAATGAAGAACCGAAATAAAAACCGGTTTCCTGTAGCCAATGTCCGCCAAGTAGACACAATTGCGAGAAGACTCCTAATAAATCAAGCGGTTCTTCCCATGTACTCTTCAATTGTAGAACCAGTTAACCTTTTAAGGTAGTAGATGATGCCAACTATGAAGGAAATGATTCCTAATCCACCGCCAATACCTCCGCAAATGTATGCAACATTTCGCTTAGTAGCTTTCTTCTTATCTATTTCTGAAATATTAGGAAAAATATTTGAGGGAGGTAGTCAAAATATTCAATTATTTATAAAAGCAAGTAGAGATAAATTTATTATTTGTAAAAACAAATAGACAGTTTATCTTCATTTGACCAAAAATTCTTTTCATTCGACAAAATCTATGCATTTACATTGTAGCAAAGGCAAAGCATATTTTCTTTAATTATTTGGAAAAGTCTGTTTCCACTCACATATTGTTTATCAAAATGGGGCTATTCATATTTAATATATATATTTTAATATAGTCCATGTATAGATACAGTTTGAAATCAAATCAAACCAAATCTATCTGTGTAGTTTTAAAATCTGAATCTAAAAATGGTTAAAAGAATATAATATATTAAGAATATACAAAAGAAGTATTGAATTTTTACCTACAAGTTATTTAATTCCAAAATATGAATTTTCATTACATATGCAATTAGATTTCTTTAAAAAAAATTAACTTTTACTACAGTCAAAAACAATAATCAAATATTAAATATATAATTCTTACCCACTTCCGTTGTATCATCCGTATTAGTAGCAGCAACGGATTGTGTAGTCTCTGCAGTCAAGTAATCGGGGGAAATATTGTCTTCTTTTCCAGTTGTTGAATACATCTTTTCAGTATTGATGTTTGAACTATCAGTTGTTGTTCCAAAGGAGCTTGGTCTATTTGAACTAATTGAGACATCAGAAGTGGTATCTGGACTTGGGGACCCTAAGGTGGTAACTTCTTCATTGTCACTTGTTGAAGACGTGTTTTCAGCAGTCGCCTTTGAATCGTCGGTAGTTGTCCCAACAGAACTTGTTGCATTTGAACTAATTGAGTCCTCAGAAGTGGTATCTGGACTTGTGGACCTTAGGGTGGTAACTTCCTCATTGCCACTTGTTGAAGACTTGTTTTCAGTAGTCGTTTTCGAACCGTCAGTTGATGTCCCAACAGGGCTTGTTGCATTTGAACTAATTGAGTCCTCAGAAGTGGTATCTGGACTTGTGGACCCTAGGGTGGTAACTTCCTCATTGGCACTTGTTGAAGACTTGTTTTCAGTAGTCGTCTTCGAATCGTCAGTTGATGTCTTAACAGAGCTTGTTTCAGTTGAACTAATTGATTCATCAGAAGTGGTATCTGTACTTGGGGAAGAAGTTACTACCAAAGGGTCTTTGGTGGAAACTTCTTCATTATCACTTGTTGCAGACGTGTTTTCGGTAGTCGTCTTCGAATCGTTGGTAGTTGTCCCAACAGATCTTGTTGCATTTGAACTAATTGAGTCATCAGAAGTGGTATGTGGGCTTGGGGTTCCTTTGGTGGTAAGTCTTTTATGATCACTTGTTGAAGCAGTGTTTTCAGTAATCTTTTCCGAATCATCAGTAAATGTACCGTCGGAGCTTGATCCATTTGAACTAATTAGGTCTTCAGAAGTGGTCTCGGTACTTTGAGGTTCAGTGGTGATATTGTATTTGCTGTCATTTGTTGATTCACTGTTTTCCGTTGTCGTGTTGAATTCCTCCGTGGTCGTCGTTAAATGTTTTGAAGTAGCTGAAATTGTTGTTGAAATTGAAATTTCTAGAGAGAAAAGCAATACAAAATCATTAGTAATTGCATTTTTAATTTTTACAAAATAAAGTAACAACAAAGTTTTATAATACCATCTTCACAAATTGGGCCAGTAAAAGACTCGGGACAATTGCATTTTCCCATGTCACAGCTTCCTCCATTACGGCAAGTTAACTTTTGACACATATCTATACCTACAAAGAAAATAGAATTGACAAAATGCATTAATTTTCCACAATTAATCCCTAAGTCTCTATGTTGTCCAAATATTATCATCTTAAAATTATCTTTTATCAAAATTGACAAAAAAAAAATCTTTTTTTAAGCATAAAACTTGCTTGGAGCTTTTAAAATTTTAATTATTTTATTTTTATTTTGTTTCACCTAATAACAACACACATCATAACAAAAAAATTTCAAATATAACATTATTACTTGGAAAATCCTAAAATTAAAAAATAACGTTTTAAATACTTTTAATATTATTAGTTCTTTTGTATCCCTCAAAAAAGAAGCATACAAGTACTTAATGCTTACTACCTTTCGTCGCAATATCATCCGTTATATTGAGAACATCTGATTCTGTAGAAAACTTGTAAAATTTGTCAAATGATGTACTATTTATACTTGGAAAAATGGAGGCGGTTGCATTTTCGAAATTAATTGCATCAGTTGTATCAACTAAGTTTACCGTTGAATTTACTAGAGACGAATTGGAAAGATATTCTTCCGTAATAGTACTACTATATTCGTCCGATTCTGTATTCGGGGTTGAATCATTTGTTCTTTCAGTGAAAGTTTGATCACTTGAACTTTTGGTTTCAATATCAGTACTGTATTTGTTGCCAGATGTTGATGATTCACTGTTTTCTTCAGTCGTTCTGGATTCATCTTGTGTGGTGGTCGATATCTTTTCCGTAGTTGGTAAAATGGTTGATGAAGTTGAAATTTCTATGGGAAAATAGAAATGCCAAGTATTTCAAGTAAGCGATGTTAACATCGTTATAAAATTAACAATAGCAACGAAATCAATTTAAATACCTTTTAAACAAACTGGTTCGTTGGATACAACTCTACAAGTCTCTCCACTGCGGCATGTTGTATAATCACATAAGTCCATAACTGAATTATAACAAAAATAATATCTATTCATATTGAATATAATCAATATTGAAATCAAACAATGCAATATAATCCAATGTAGTTAAAATCTTAAACCATAATTATTAATAAAAATGCTAAATAAAACAAATTTTCTACAATACGTCAAACTGTATACATATGTAAAAGCTCATTATAAATGTAATTTTTCGTTTTTTACTAACATGTTAACATTTTACTTAAGCAAGAATATTGAAGGATTTCTCATATGTACTACTATACTTTTATAAAAATTATTTAGTTTACACCCTCAAACTATATTCCCAACTGGTTATATTTATACAAAAAATTAAACAATACAAAAATATTTACTTGTTAACAGGAGCTAATGAATGGACATTTGAAACGAAAGATAGTGATGAGTTTTAGCTTTTATTTTTGTAATGTTATGTAAGTTTCTGTCAAAAACTATTTTCAGAAGATATTCAAATAAAATATAAACTTCCAATTTCTCACCTTGATCACAGAATGTACCAGAATAGCTATCATTGCAGTTGCAACTAAAACTGTCAAATGTTAAACTGCAGCTTTGATTATTTATACAGGGGTTAGGATGACAAGGATCTGAAACAATAAAAATAAATAAATTATTTTATAGACTATGTGAAGGTGTTCTTTTTTAAGATTATCTATATATAGTCCAGTGAATAAAGGAGTTTTACCATACAAAAAGTCCGGTATCGCTGATTTTTTTATATGTTGTGTGAGACCCCTAGGTAGTAATAAATGTGAGTTTTCGTCATCCTCGTTCTATTGCTTTTTCCGCCATCTTGAAAAAACGTTCGAAATTTCGACCATTTTCCAGTTTTTGGCCTATAACTTATTTACTAAGCATTTTTGAATATAACTTTTCGACACAAAGTTGTAGAAAACAAAATCTTCTTCAAAATAGGTGTGAAAAGTTTTTATGTAAGACAATTAGTTAAGGAGCTACGAATCAGCAAAAAGGGTCTAAAATCGAGTGTTTTGAAAAAATATTACGTTCTAACGACTTTCTATCACCGTAACTCACATAAAACTTCATTTTATCAATAAACAGGGATTTTACAAGTCGTAGAAAATTTAATTTCCTATAAAATACACTTATCAAAAATAAGTTTCTTATATATTATAAGAAGAAAGGTTAAATTTACAGAAACCCAAAAAAGGTTCTATTTTCACCCGACAATACACTGTTTCATTTTTGTGAAGGTAGCTCTTTCTCATTGAAATTTTTTACTATTTTTGTGAATACAAAACTTGTCGAAAATAAATTTTCCTATAAAATGGTACCATTTTGTGTTACATACGATAGAAAGTAACGGAGCTACGTTGTTCGAAAGATGGCATAAAATCTTGAATTTCGCCAAAAGAGTTTTTATCACTTTAAATCCCTATAATTAAAACAAAAAACTTCATTTTAGTGGAAAATACGTATTTTTTTTCTAAAACTTGGAAGACATCACAATTTATTATATTAGTAAGATCTCAAAGAATTTTTAGATTCAGCCAAAGAATTTTGGTATATTTTTCGAAAAGCATGAGTAAGAGCCGTTATGTTTTGCCTAAGACACACAGGAAAGAAAGGAAATAATTTTAGCCCCAAACATCTTACGATATCGATGCTTTTTATAAAAAACAATATATATTTTAGATATCGTTGCATAGTTGTTATTGATGGTGGATGTCTACTCCACAAAATGGTGTGGAGTGGAAACGTGAAATTTGCTGAAATTTACACTGATTATCGGAAGTACATTCTTAAGCATTATGTATCTACTGTAATTGACGCATTTGGTGGCTACCACGTCCGGTCAAAATCGAAATTTTAATTAAAAAAAATAGCATATAACTAAATTTTGGTATAGGTCATTGGTACGCTATTATAGAGTTAAAAAAAAGTCCTCACCTATCCCATGTTTGCTAAAAAAAATTAATTCTAGGTCAAAGTTCGCAAATACAGTCTAACCTCAATAACTCGACCTCCTATAAGTCGAATAATCCATTTAAGTGGCCGATCTCCTTTGACAGCAAGTTTCTGAAAATTCTATTTCAACCATGACGTTGAGCGATTTTATTATTAGTTATGAATATAAAAATAGTTTTAAGAAAGTATCCAGTATTTGTGGAAAATTATAGTAAAATGTGCTTCAACAATCACGCTTACACAAAACATGATATCCCAACAATTTTTTTTCCATCGTCAAAGTTAAATATGCTCAACAAACATTAATATAGGTCATGAACTAAAATCATTAAGATATCAGCACCCACATTTTTTTTTTGGCAAAAGTTTGAAGCATTACATTGAAAACACATACAAACAAGAGAGTAACAAGCATATAAATAGTTTTAAAATATCCAATTCTTAATAGTTTTAAAAGATTCTAGTTCAAAACCTTCTTCATACTGTTACAAAACTACTGTAAAAATGAGGAAGCAATTGATAATGAAGAACTTCAGTTTTTATGTTTTGTGTAATGAGTTTTAAAAAAAAAATGCAAAAAAGCTTTAAAGTGCTATAACTTCGGTTCTATTAAAAACTAGAAACTAAAATGAAACAGATTTAGAAAGATAAATGTTTATTTTATATCAAAATGCAAAAAAACAAATGTTTGATTTTTGCTGCAAACTGTGGCTCTAAAAAAGTCGGATTATTGCATTGTTTTTTAGTATTTACCAATTGACATGGCTAATCTTGTTTAAATTTTGATTCAAGTGCAACAGATGAGGATTCTTATATAGGAGATAACCGATGCATCTTTATGTGAACTATTCCTACCAATTTTATTGAATATAAAATTATCTAATAATTAATAGAAATTACTAATAGAAAATACTACTGAACGCACGAACTCCATTTGATAAAGACTGTTTATTTTTTGAAACCTAGTAATACTCGCGAATAATCAAAAGTATATTCATCGAAAAATTTATCTGCTTATCCAAAATGTCAAAATCCATATATTTTTATTACATGTGTGCAATAACTGACTGCAATACTACGTCATCATTCAGCAATGTTCAGAAATTGTATAATAGAAAGTGTATAATAGAAAATTCATTATTTTCTATTATACACTTTCCCTTATTTTTTTCATAGTTCAATTGGTAGATGTTCCTTAAAATAAAAATATGTTTCTTATTTAAACTATTTGTTGAAATTGAATTGAAATCTTTTATCAAATCACATGTATTTTTCATTAGAATAAATAAACCTATTCGTGTTTTTTTAATGTAACTAATTTATTTGGTTTTGAATCTAAAATAACTTTTAAGACCGTACCAATATAATAAATGATGATGTCTTCAAGTTCCACAATAGTTATGTTCCACCAAAATGAAGTTCTTTGTTTTAATTATTGGGATTTAAAGTGTTATAAAACTCTTTTGGTGAAATTCAGGATTTTACGCTATCTTTCGAGCAACGTAGCTCCGTTACTTTCTATCGTATGTAACACAAAATGGTACCATTTTATAGGAAAATTTATTTTCGACAAGTTTTGTATTCACAAAAATAGTAAAAAATTTCAATGAGAAAGAGCTACCTTCACAAAAATGAAACAGTGTATTGTCGGGTGAAAATAGAACCTTTTTTGGGTTTCTGTAAATTTAACCTTTCTTCTTATAATATATAAGAAACTTATTTTTGATAAGTGTATTTTATAGGAAATTAAATTTTCTACGACTTGTTAAAATCACTGTTTATTGATAAAATGAAGTTTTATGTGAGTTACGGTGATAGAAAGTCGTTAGAACGCAATATTTTTTCAAAACACTCGATTTTAGACCCTTTTTGCTGATTCGTAGCTCCTTAACTAATTGTCTTACATAAAAACTTTTCATACCTATTTTGAAGAAGATTTTGTTTTCTACAACTTTGTGTCGAAAAGTTATATTCAAAAATGCTTAGTAAATAAGTTATAGGCCAAAAACTGGAAAATGGTCGAAATTTCGAACGTTTTTTCAAGATGGCGGAAAAAGCAATAGAACGAGGATGACGAAAACTCACATTTATTACTACCTAGGGGTCTCACGTAACATATAAAAAAAATCAGCGATACCGGACCTTTTGTATGGTAAACCCCCTTTTTGAGTCTCTATTCACTGGACTAATACATAAAAGGCGACTTCTGTATGCCTGTTTGTTTGTTTGTATAGGACGTAAAAACTTAAGAACCACGCTACAGATCATCACGAAATTTGGCACAAAAATTTATCTCATCCCCACAACAAACATAGGCTAAGAATTTTTCGAATAGGACCATTCCTTCTATCGTTTTCGAAGGCTTTAAGGGGGAAATACACCACTTTCGCTCAAATACGATCATTTTTTCCCTTTCGTGATGCCATTGGGTAGAAAAATTTAAATAAAACTTTTTAGAAAACAATTGAAATTAAAAATATTTAATTTGTTTAATATTTGTTCATTGCCTTCAGAAACTAAATTAATAACTTGAAAAAATAATTGATATGCTTCAAGTGATGTAATCCAACCAGTCTCCATTCTATTATTTTATTGTGTCTATATGATTTTAATTATGAATTTTTTGAAAGTTAAGCTTATACTGAACTATGTTGTTTTTTTAAAGACATCGCACTACAGATGCATATTATGGTTTTATGTCTTCCTTTTTTTCGCCAAATACTTTGCCAAACTCGCCAAGTTATTACAAAAAACGCTCAAAAAATAGCATTTTTTTTTAAATAGCTGGTTGGTTGTGCGATGGTCTTTGCGCCAGAGCTGAATGGGTGTAATGGTAGCTATATATTTTCCTCGCCAAATTTTTCAAACACGCCAAATGAGCTAAAGTATTTTCATTCGGGAAATTACTATGACATCTGTTAATTTTATAGCATTTTTTAAATTTTGAATTTTTAAGGTAATATAAGTAACGGGATTCTGTACTTTATAACGAAAGGTAACAGCAACATAAGCTTATTATTCTATAACGGATTAAATGATAGAAGAATTGAACTAACCTATATAAAAATGCAAATCGTTTGTTGTTTGCTGGAGTAGCTTATTTTTAATTATTACTGATTATATTTTACTTAAATACGTATTCTTTTTAATTTGAGCTTCTTATCAAAGGTATTTTTTTAAAATTAATATTAATCATTAATATATCCAGGATGGGTAATTAAATGGAAAATTCTGGATAATCTTTATATCTTATGTAACACAAATGAAAGAAAAAAATGGTTAAATTGAGTATTAACTTATTTTTTTCACCTCTACCCATGCAACGTCGGGTATAACAGCTAGTCTTCAATAAAAGTTTTGCTTTTACCCTTAGTAAATTTTACAAATTTAAATTACCAATTGTTTGGGATGTTCGTTTGGCAATAGCATTTGGAAAAAATATATGTACATGAAAGAAGTTCTTCGAGATGTTTCTAGGATGACGAAGAAGTATAAAAAGGAATTTGAACATGAAATTCTTCTTTAGCTAAAAATTTCACTTACCTTTTTCACAGGTAGGTCCTTCATAAGGCGGTTCGCAAAAACATGTCCCTAACACACACTGTCCGTCATTTTTACATTTGCAATCATAATCTAGAAGAACAAATATACGAAAACGTCAGACTGTAACAATCAATTAATGTCTTATATTACAAATGAAGCTAGAGTGGTTTCCTCGGGAGCGTTGCTGGACAACTCAGCACGACCGCCAGATTGAATTGCTGTTGAGTGCGTTGGGGAAATCCTGATGACAACGTTTCTTGCTGTTGTCTGTTGTGCGGTGTGCTTGCCCAAAATTAAAAATTTGAGGAAATGACGGAAGGCGAGTGTTCTTTTACGCTTGCCGAGGAAGAAATGCTAATTGATTTTGTGAGAAATCACGAAGAACCTAAATTTTAAATTTTTGACATGCAAAGAAGAAAACCAAAACACCAACAGAGTTAGTTGAGTGAGTTCGCTAGGTTTCTAGTTTCGTATCAACGTAACGTTCCGATGAAGCGGTGACCGTTAGGTGACGTTATCCACGTATAATAGCGGTCGCATTTTGCTGGCGACAGACTCCGAGGAAACTTCGGGAAGGAGCGGCTTTACAAATATGCAGTTCCTTTATATATATTAGCCCTTCAGAGACAATTTGTAGTGGGAGGGGAGGATTAATAAAAAAATCAAACAACTTATTTAAAATTTTTGTTAAATAACAAAGACAAACAAACCTTTAAAAAGTATTTTATTATCTGTGCACTTGACAAGGTGCTCAGACATTGGGAGTCAGTCTTTTGAAATCAAGAAAAAGAATTTATTTATTTCGATGTAATTTTAGCAGGAATGAATATTATTTATTTGGTATAAAATATTTGTGGAACATACCTAATGAATGTAACTATCGACTTAGATATTTAGTTTAGAACCCTATTTTATAATCTTAAAAATAAAATTCTAGAAACACGAAAATAAATTTGCCCCAAACGGAGATATTTTTCTATCAAAGTTTTGACTTGCTATACATAGAATAAAATAATTTATTATACAATTAAACATTAAACTTTATTCATTATTATACATTTAAACGTCCTCTTTTACCGAAAAACAAATCTTTAGCCCCAGAGCCAAAAAATAAATCAACGCCCTCTCATACGTTTAAAAAATGTACCTAGGTTTAGTAACCGACCAGAGCAAAGGATTGATATTTAACCTTTATTTTTTAATGCCAGTGAAATACTACGAAACAGAAAATATTTTTTTTTCTTAAATATAACTTTAACTAGATTTTAAGGTAATATAAAATATAAGCACATTAAAATACTTTGAAATGTAAGTCTATTTTCAAAAAATATATATCAATACCTACTAATACAAAATTAACAAGATTTGTTAGTTACAGTAAATTAGTTCTCAGTCACTATGTTGTCCAAACTTTAGCGCATCAAAATAACCTTTAGGCGAATTTGTCCCAAAATATCATTAATTAAAGCGAAAATAATTGCCTGTAGCTTCTAAAATTATATTTTATATTGTTGCTTTGTTTCACCTAATAACAACACACATCATAGCAATGACATTTTCAAATGTTAACGTTCTGACTTGGAAAATCGTGAAACTAAAACAAAACGTTTTAAATACCTTTAATATTAATATCATTTCTGTACTAAAAAAAATCCGGCATATTTAAGTACTAATTAAAAGTATAATGCTTACCATCTTTCGTCGTAATGTCATCCGCAACAATAGAAACATCTGATTCTGTAGGCAACTTTTTTAATTCGTCAAATGTTGTATCAGTTATACTTGGAAAAATGGTGCTGGTTGCGTTTTCGTAGCTAATTGCATCAGTTGCAACAACTAAGTTTACCGTTGTATTTACTAAGGAAATTTCTATGGGAAAAATAGAAATGCCAAATATTTCAAGTAAGCAATGTTAACATCTTTAGAAGAATAAAAATTGCAACGAAAGCAATTTAAATACCTTGAAAACAAATTGGTTCGCTGGATACCATTTTACAAGTCTCTCCACTGGGGCATGTTGTAGAATCACATAAGTCTACAACTGCATTATAACAAAAATAATATCTATGCACAATGAATAGAATCAATATTGAAATAAAACTATGAAATGTAATCTAATCTATTTATAATCTTAAACCATACTTATTAATTATAATGCTAAATAACACAAATTTTCTACAATACATCAAACTGTACACATGTAGTAAAAGCTCATTGCAAATGTAATTTTTCGTTTTTAATAATATATTAACATTTTACTCAAGTAAGAATGTTGAAGGGTTTCTCCTATGTACTGTTTCCTCAAGAATTAATTTATTTTATACCCTCAAACTATATTCCGAACTGATTATTTGGACAAAAAATTAACCACTACAAAAAAAATATGAACTTGTTAGCAGGAACTATTGAATATAGACATTACAAACGTAAGAGTGAAGAGTTTTAGTTTTTATTTTTATAATTTCATGTAAGTTTTTGTCATAAACTATTTTTAGAAAATATTCAAATAAAATATAAACTTCCAATTTCTTACCTTGTTCACAGAATGTACCAGAATAGCTATCATTGCAGTTGCAGCTAAAACTTGCAAATGTTAAACTGCAACTTTGATTATTTTTACAGGGGTTAGGATGACAAGGATCTGAAACAACAAAAATAAGCAAAATACTTTATAGAATATGTGGGGGGGGGTTCTTTTTTAAGATTATCTTCAGAAAAAGTTTTCCTTTTGCACTTAATAAATTTTACAAATTCAAATTATCAATTGCTTGCGATGTTTTATAAATGTGTTAAATGTTTTGTAAGAAAGTAAATATTCCAAGTTCTACTCTGGGCAAAATTTGGTTAAGTGAAATGTTATTTACGAATAATTCAATTGGAAGATATATAGTTAGATTGAGTAAATCACCCTTTAAAAGAAAAGAAGCAGTGAGATTATTTCAAGGAAGTCATCAAAGAGTTGCACTTATGTTAAGATATTGTTTAAAGACAAAAATCTATTAGTATTATAAAAAATATCAATCCTACAGAGTGAAAATCCTGTTGTTGGTCTTCATGAAATTGTATTTATATTTCATATCATAATATCAGTCGGTTTTATCATAATTAGGCTCGAATTTCACAAAATGTCAAAACGAAGGGAGTTTGGAATGTCTTATTGTGCTTTGATTATCTTTTGTTTTTATTGATATCATTACCAAAAAGAGAATGATTGGGTTAAAAAAAATTATTAGAGGGAGAAAATTTTCAGTTGAAGCGATGCGATGTTCGTTTGGCAATAGCATTCTGGAAAATAATATTTGAAAGAAGTTCTTAGAGATGTTTCTGGGATGAAGAAGAAGTATAAAAAGGAATTGGAGCATGGTATTCTTCTTTAGCTAAAAATTTCACTTACCTTTTTCACAGGTAGTTCCTTCATAAGGCGGTTCGCAATAACATGTCCCTAACACACATTGTCCGCCATTTTTACAATTGCAATCATAATCTAGAAGAACAAATATACGTGAAAGTCAGCTTGTAACAATCAATTAATGTAATATATATTACAAATGAAGCTTAGATGTACATTAGTTCATAAATCTTTTATTTATAAGTCAAGTGGGTCGCTCACAACTATGAAGTTCCTTTATATATATTAGGCCTTCAGAGACAATTGAGAGACCCCAAAATTCAGAATAATTCAGACGCCCCTTCAGAGACCCCCCCCCCCAAAAAATATATATATATATATATGCCCTTGACTAGGTGTTCATCAGACATTGGGGGTCAGTCTTTTACTATCAACAGAAAGATAAGGATTCATTTATTTTCTTGCAATTTTAAAAGAAATGTATTCATTCTTAACAAAAAAAAAACATTGGCAAATCTGAAATAGTTGTGGTACCAAAGAATTCTAACAATAATAAATCACACAAGTTTTAGTGTAGAACATCTTATTTTATAATCTTAAAAATAAAATTCTAGATACCCGAAAATACATTTGCACCAAACGGAGATATTTTCTATCAAAAATTTAAATTTGTTATACACTGAATAAAATATTTTATTATGTAATACAAAATTTACGTCCTCTCTTACCGACAAACAAATTTTTGGCCCCGGAGAAAAAAAATCAATGGCCTCATACACGCTTAAAAAATTTACTTCGATTTAGTATAATCGACAGCACAAAAGATTGATATTTAACATTTATTTCAATGCTAGTGAGGTTCTGTAAAAAAAATCTTCCTGAATATAAGGTTCCCAGAGATCTTAAGGTAATATGAAATGTAAAGTTATTTGTAATATTGAAAAAATATGTATGTAAGTATATAAAATTATATTTTTAAAAAATATGTATGTAAATATATAAAAATATATTTTTAAATAATATATATGCAAGTATATGAAATTATACTTTTAAAAATCTGCTCAGTATTTGTGTATAATCATTTCATACACATAAATCAGTCAACAAACCAATGAATTTATTATTCAAGTGAATTTTTTGGTTCTATGAAAAAAGCTCATTTTTGGCAAATCCGCTTGAATATGCTTAACATCGATATATTCTTGCATTAGCATTTAAAAAAAAAATAATTAAGACTTACCTTCATCTTCAGTAGATTGCGTTCTACCAAAACACAACAACAACAAAAACACCCAATAAATATTAACGATATCCATTGCATCTCATATTAAACTAAGCCACTCCATTCACTAATTTAACTGAAAGATAAACAAATTTCCACCTCAGACCCTGATAAGCGGTATCTATCTTTTGTATACTCAGGTTTTCTTTTCATTGTTTGTATCGGTAGAATTAAAGGGGAAATCCCCTCTTTTTTTATTACAATATTGCAAATTATACGTTTTATTGAGGTGTGGTACGTTTATGAGGGCCATGTCAGAAAAAATTATATTCTAAGACACATTTCTCGGTTAGGTTAGGTTTGAATTATCGTCGCACTAGAGCAACACGAGGGCTGGCTATTGGCGACAGGCGTCGTATTTTAGAACCACAGTCAAGTGACGAGCCGACACCTGAATAAGCGCCTAACGCAACCGTTAAGTCATCGTACGTTAGCGTTAGGACTTTGAAGGATATTTAACGTGCAGCTCCTTTACACGGGGCATTATTCGTCGGACATTTTTGGCTGCACGGGCAGTTTACAGGTCGGCAGTTATCATGGTGATGCCCGGACCCAAACCTGGGACCATTCGGATGCTAGCCGAGTGCCTAACCGACTGGACTCCCCAGCCAATGCCATATGTCTCCGGCTGTATTGAATATTTCAACACCCAAACAGGGTTTTTTATGTGATAAATGTAACTAGCTTACAGATCTCTATAATTCCCACGTTTTGTAATTAGTTCAAATACATATTTTAATTTTCAAAAAATAACTTCACAGAAAATATTCGAACCCAATTTCAAAAAGTGGAATTATGCAGAACTGTTAGTCAGATAAGTGTTTGCTCAGGTGTTATCATCTTTTGTGAGGCCCCAACAGGTATTTTTGTTGACAAGAAAATAAATATGAGAGTTTATAAAGCAAGCTCACATCCTTTCCTTCACTTTATTTCTATAAAAAGAAATTTGTAACATATATCTGAGCGACATTCGAAACGGGGGCTAGATTTTTTTTAGACTATCAAGCCGTTAGCAGACTCGGCATATTCCCCAGAACTGAGAGCCATTGTGGAAGCATCTAGAATAGAAACTGCTACCATTTTAATGCTCAGATTATTGAATCTGAGCTCTCTGTGAATTTCGAAATAAGATTTAATTTTGCCGATACAACCAATGTGAAATGGGTAATCGGGGATCTAGGGTAGGGTAGGGTAGGTACATATTTATTCCGACTTGTGTGCTTGATCAGAGATCCGCTTATAAGCCTTCCGTCAAATAAGACAGACACAGAAAGAGTTTTTGCTGTCACAGAGAAATGAAGTACACCCAGGGCGGAGGTGGGAATCGAACCCGCACCCGATACAGCGCGCAGACTGCTGGAGTGCGATGATAACCCTCGGCCATCCGGGCCCCATCAGGGGAAAGGGTATTCTGAAAATCTGCCGACTGAGTCGGCAGATAAAAATTTAATCCTCAACAATTAACAGTATTATTATGACAGTAAAAGGTTTATTTTTGCTATCTTAAACAAAATAGATATTTATGCAACTAGTACGAAAAGTAATGCTTTTTAAAACAAGTGGATTTTATTTCACGAGCGAGGTACGAGCGAGTGAAATAAAGACACGTGTTTTAAAAAGTTTACTTTTCGCACGTGTTTCATACACTATTTTTTATAATTGCGTGAAAAAAATCAAATCTCATTGGTTCAAAAATAATTCACGTGCTAATTAGACTAAAATAGACTAAGAGATGTCAAGTAAAACAACCAATGAACTCTCAGTTCGGAGCGCGTGACGCTATAAAAAACCAATAAGCGTGTTTCAACATTTTGTCAACGAAAGCAACCAATGAACTCGCAGTTCGAAGGGCGTGACTTAAGAAATATTCCCATCGCGAGAAAAAAAATTCATTGATTCAAAAATAATTCACGTGCATAATATTTTTAAATACAGCAGATCGATACATCTTTGGATTTTATGAGTATTATCAAATCGAAATTTTACTTGAAATGTTGGCATCTTATAAAAAGAGTGCGACAAAGTCTTTTTTTCACTGCTTTTGGGTGAAAAAAAGTACTTTTTTTCACTGTTTCAAAAAGTCTAGCTTTGTGCACGCGTCTGATATTGAAATTATAATGTAAAAGTCGGCTTTTTTTCACGCAATTATAAAAAAATATTTAAGAAGTTGCTTGAAATGTATTAATTGAAAAAAAACAATAAAAATAGCTTTGTTATATGCTTGTTTTTAAGAAAAAGCTATCATGTATAGTACAGGGCGTTCATAAAAAACTATCAACTAGCCACAAATAACTAGACATTGAAACCATTAAATTATAGCCACACGTTTATAATCAAATTAAGAATACAATTCATCATACCAAAGATGTTCAAAAGCGATATCCAAATAAGTAAATCATTGTTTGAAGATTAAACAGTTTTGGAAATATTAAAATAAGCCAAAAAAAAACACATTTTGAAATTATAATTCGTAACTCCCTTCAGTCTATTTTAGTTATCTCTCCTTTCCGTAACTGATTATTTAAGTGATTTAACTATAACTAAATTGTTAGTGTATAATCATTCTCCATCAGAATAAATACAAAAACAGTATTATTTGAAACATTTTGTGTACTAAAAGTATTATGTTTTTGAGACTTAAAGAATTTTAAAATTTTGGAGTTTTTAAAAGTGAAAAAGGCAAACAAATATTCGCTAAAGGGCCACATGAGGCCCAACTCCAACGATGTCATTATTTGAGTGTAGAGTCATTCTTAAAATACAAGAGAGGAGCAAACACATAATTCAATCATTTTTAATTATTTTAAATAATAATTGATTGCCCCTCATAATTAATTAAATCTATTAATTGTACCTTTGATTAATAAAAATTTAAATCTCAACAACTATCCTTATTTTTATATGGGATTAGTGATTTATGGAAACAAGTGTTTAAAATATTAAGCTCGAAAGGCGCTTCTACATAAAATCAACAGATGGCAGCACCACATTTAATTTTTCCTCATATTTTTCAAAAAAGTAAAAGCGCGAGTTGTGGAGTGAAAAAGATATGCTGCTTATAATTATTGCACTAACGAGCGATATCAGGAATAGAGAGTAACTTTCCAGTTATTTGAATTCAAAATTATCTCTTGGATTTTCTTTATAAAAATAAAGAAACTTGTCGTATTTTTCTTGGAAAAGTCTTATCCTCTTCTTGTCTCTTTGATTGTTGTGTTCCTATGTTGTTGTTCTTTTACTCAAAAGGACAAATTGATTTGCCAATTTAATTTAACTAATTTTTTTACAAGAAAACATATTTCAACATTTTTTACAAACAAATTTGGAAAGAAACTGTAAATTTGGTAGACAAAATATGTTGAGCCAAAAATAAACCCAAGTACACTTTAAAATAATTTTCAAGTTGAGGCAAGTTGAAGAGTTTTCAAGTTGGTAGTTTAAACCCCGCATTAGCTGAGCTTTTACTGTAGGCTTAGATGCTAAAAATAACCAGATGCAGATATCAAAAATAACTTGATGTTTAATAATATACATAAATATTGTACATGAACTAATTTGACAAAATTATAGTCATAATTTTCACAAAACATTACAGAAAAGTCTAGCTATTGTATTTTGGCAAATAATTGTTAAGAGAAGAGTCTCAAAAGAGTCTGTTTGAATAACTTATCATCTGTTGGTGAAAAAGTGGCAGGTCTACAAAAAGGCATCTTCAAGAGAATTGTCAGAACATTTGTGTAAAAAAAATCAGTTTACTATAGCCCAGCTGTTGTACTGATTGCTGAAACAACGTATATTGATTTTCAAATTATGCGGATTTCAACAATTCTTATTTAAAAAGTAGCATTTCAGGCCACATAACGATATGGTAGAACTAGTTTCTTTTAAGTCAAAATTAAATCACGGATCACCTTTGTTAAATATAATTTCTTAAATTTTGAAACCGACTCAACCTCTAAACTAGCACTTTAGTTGCCAAAATACAAGATGGACTACAAATATATATATTTTTTAATAATATCACACTTACAAGGTCAAGGGATAACAATTGAATTGCTTAGGTAATCAATGATAAATCAGAAAGTTGGAACAATACATTTGATAACTATGGATCTGTAACCTATGATTACTTATAATATTAAAAGTCTAGGGCAAGGGTTCCCAACCCGTGGTACACGAGAAAATTTCAGATGGGTACTCTGTGAGTAATGCGAGAAATGTGATGCTATTAATAGCTTATGTACGCATGAGCAGTGAGAGCGCAAACGTATCACTCATTGTTTCAAATATAAACATTATTTTAAAATTAACTTCTGAATCGGTTTTAAAAACCTAGCACTCTTTGATCTTTCCAGCAAGCTCGGCTATATTGATGTCATTTGTTAAGAGTTACTTGTGTGAGAGTGAATTTTCTGAACTTGTGTACACAAAAAATAAACATAGGGTAGACTAACCAGTGAATGAACGCTTTAGCACAATTTGTTTTAAGAAAATTCATACATTTCAAGAAAATATAGCTTGTGGGTTTATGACAATGTGAACACATCGGTCATTATATATAAATTCTACAAAAAAAAAGGAGGTGACTTTATATTGCAATGCTTTGGTCCTTTGGGGGGTCCAAATAAAAAGTGGTACTAAAGTCAAACGAATGAACAGTACTTTTACCAGTGAATTAACACAAAAATGTCCAGTCAATAAACATGTAGGATTTTAATTCATGACCATGACAACCAATCTGATGTCAGATAGCTTCCTACTAGAGGGGAGGAAGTCAGTGTTGCCAATCCATCCAGTGGAATGGTTTTTAATCCTTGCTTTTTAAATGTATTTACCAACTGCTCATTCACTGGTCAGTCTACCCTAGAAACAGAATAAGCGTTGAAGAGGACTTAAAAAAGAAAATAAATTTAATTACTCCAAAAGTTGATATTTTAATCACAGGTTAACAACAAGTTTCGCACTAAAGATTATAAAAGCATATTGTGTATGATGATTAATTTTTGCTGAGTTCGTACTATTTATTTTAATTTGTAAGTTTTGAGACCTATGGGTAATAGATAAGACTGTAAATGAATAACATTTTAATCTTTTTATTTCTAATTTATTATAATCATGTTATAAATAAACAAATATTTAACCATTAAGTATGAAGTTTCCTCAGGAATTTAATTACAGAAGCCTTAAGACAGTTTTGGAAGAGTAATTTATTATATGCTAATTAAAATATTTAGGTCAGGCGGTACACAGGTGCATAAGTACCCCTGTCTAGGGTACTTATTTTCAGAAATTTATATTTTCCTTGGAGTTGAGCCCAAACTTTAGTAAAACCTTTTAGATCATGGCAAATCTATGATGCCATAATATATTCTAATACTATATGAAATACAATAATGTTAGGTACTAAAAATTGAAATACCTTCAACAGATGCTCAATTTCAGCAAAATATTTATGTGTTGGTAATCAATCAGAAGTAAAGTAATCTTCATTTAAAAAAAACAGATAACAATAAATTACCTATCATTTATTACTGCAACTAAATACACAAACCACTGATTTCTTACTTAAAGGGGTTCTTTTATAAGTAATGGTATTGAAACATGCAGTCGGTATGGAAGTTTTGGAAGAAAGTTTTTCTGCAATTACAAAGTAAATAACCAGGCTAAACTTGCATGATTACAATAATTTGCCTTTAAATGTCTTAGTTTTTATATATAATAAAGTCAACAGGGATTTGGGAACAGTATGCAACAAAACTACAATCTTCTATATTACAGAATCACAGTAACTGTTGTTTCAAGAGACTATGAGAACATACATGTACAACATTCACAATAGATCGTTCATTTGTGTGCATAGCAAAATAGTCTGTGCTTGCACTTTGACGAAAAATGTTTAGGTGTCAGTACCACGATACCAAATTCAAAGTTGAATTATTGCAAGCTTATCTCAAAAATCAATGTTTCAGAGACGAAGGCTTAGCCAAACCCTCAAACAAATGCATTTCTAGATGTAAAGGTAAAAATTAGCAGTCGCCACATGGCAATTTAAATGTCAGTATAGGCGATTAAAAAATGTGCCATTGGTCGCCACTCTTCCACTGCACTATTTTACCTTTCAGTTAAATTCATGTTGAAAAATATCCCACTCCCCTTGTAATTTGTTGAATAAAATGTTGATTAAGATACGTATTACTTTGCATGATTTCAAAGTTACCTTGATTTCCTTTAATGATTTAAACTGACTCACAATGACACATTGGATTTTAAAAGTTTATTTTTATTGACAAAATATGTAATTCATTAAATTAAACTGATTTTTAATGATAATAAACCAAATCATTTAATTTTTATAGAAAAAAATCCGCTGGTGGGTGGCCATTAACTAAAAAGAAGTGGCCATTAAAAAATTGAGGCTACCGGCCACTGGCAATTAACCAAATTTGCTAATTTGTACCTTTATCTAGAATTAAAGATAAGCACAAATTTTAGAGATAAATTTGTACAAACCCTTCACACAGTCTTCTTGACAGTACTGTAAAGAGTCATTTCAAGTAACTACACTGTAAATAAAGCAAAAGCCATAACACACTTTAGCATTCAGACTCACCGTTTTACAGCAATATGTTCATTTACACTCGGAAAGATAGTTCTAGTTGGATTTTGGGTAGAAAATACTTTACAAACAACATCAGCAAATCTAGCTTTCTGTTATTGCAAGCTGTTCTCCAAAATTATACTCTGGTTCAACCATGTTATCGACAGGTTCCTCATAGGTATCATAAGTCAGATGCTTTTCAAGGTGACGGGTCAAACGGAACCTAGATATAAACCCTGTGTTGCAGACCCCACACACATAAGGTCTGTCACCGCGATGCCACATCAAATGTCGCTTCAAGTGACTACTGTACGTGAAACCACGACCACAGAGGTCGCATTTATACGGTCGCTCATTGGTATGAACCAAGAAATGAAGTCCCAGTTTGAGCTTGGTGGTAAATACCTTACCGCAGATATCACAAGCGCTGCGTTGGCCTGGTATATGCTCCATACCGTGTCTTTTGAGGTTGCGTCGACTCGTGAAACGACGGTCGCAAACGAAACACGAATACGGTTTTTCTCCGGTGTGGTTGAGGCAGTGGAGTTCCAGGCTTGCTTTGGTGGAGAAGGCCTTGCTGCAGATCTCGCAGTTGTAGGGCTTGATGTTGTCGTGGACGAAGTAGTGTTTCTTGAGGCTTATCTTCTGGGTGAAGCCTGTGTGACATACCTCGCATTGGAAAGGTTTTTGATCGCCGTGGATCAGTTGATGGCGGGTAAGGCTGCTCTTGAGGTTGAAGTACTTCTTGCAGATGAGGCACTGGAACGCTTTTCGGTTGTGGAGTTTGCGGTGCTCGCGTTGGTCCGATTCAGAGTCGAACCCCTCACCACACAGCTCGCAGGCGAACAAGGATGACGACACTTTGTGCAGCTGCTGGTGGTACTCGAACTCCTGCTTGTCGAAGAAGACCTCGTCGCAGGTGAAGCACTCGAACTCCTCCTCGATGCAGTGCTGGGCGAAGTGGTCGGCGTAGTCGCCGCCGTTGAAGAAGCTCTCGCCGCAGATCTCGCACACCTTGGGCTTCTCCTGGGAGTGGCACACGTAGTGCATGCTCAGGCAGCTTTTGGTGGAGAACTGCTTGCGGCACACGTCGCATGCGTAAGAGGAGGAGGCAGATGCGGTCGCTTTAATTTCGCTTTCGTCGGCTGCTTCCGCGACATCGTCTAAAATGGCGAGATCTTGGTCGCATATGGCTTTGATCAAATCCAGGTCTAAGACTGGTTCTGCTTCTTCCTCCATTTTGACAGAAATTACGGAAGACATTTCAAAATACTCGATGATAAACAAACAACATCGTGATGCAACATTAGATAATGGCAATGGCAGTTGAAGTTCTGCTGTCTTCTGTCCATTAAAATGTCTGCGTCGCTCTATCACCAGCGCTGAGCATGCTGTTTATAAATATTTTATTTTTACCCCAAAGTCGAAAAAAAATCATTTTTAAGCAAATTAAATGAATGAAAATTTATTTTATTGCATTTTTCATCTTAAAAGGCTTTACTACAAATGTTATTTAAAGAATTAAACTTATCATAACAAATTTGTATATATTTGCTTGCAACCAAACCAAACTATTCGATTCTTGGGTAGGCAAATGTACTTTTTTTATTTTTAATAACTTGCCTGGAAATTCGCAAAACATGTTTAGTTTAAGAAATGCACACTTTATGAGCAGCCATTTGAAATAGAAAACGGTGATATTAATTTTAAAACAAGGTCAAGGTTAACATATCCGTGGTATGATATAGGAGAAAAGTGGTTGAGGGTGGGGAAGAGAGGATGCACAGGAAACAGGAATACACATATCCCCGGCCTCCGAACTGACCTTTGGCCGAAACCTATAAGGCCGGAACCCTAAGGCACTAAGCATATACGAAATAGGACAGTTCCAAAAAAATTCGTCATGGAAGTCGAAAAAAAAATCAAAAGAGGAAGTAATCGGTAAAAATAAAAATTGCGAATAAAATCCATCAACTACTAATGCGTGCAAAGTGCATTCGTTATTCAGTATAAAACTTTATTAAATAAGATTCAAAACATAAGAATTTAATGTATCTCTCAAACTCATTTAACTAAACACACTTGTAGTTAAAATAAATCGTACCGTTCACTGAAGAACATTTTACTTAATATCACAAGGGGAAAATGAGTGTTTGATAAAACCTGTGTAAGGACGTCAACAGGAGGGTTTGCTCATATACCTAGGGTCACTGTCGTTAGCACTGGACAGTCAAGCAAAAAATCCTTCATCATACTATACAGATATTTTAGAAGAAGATCGATCCTTGATAAGTCATGCAAGAATGCAAATAAAACTGATAATCATTGTGCTATAAATGGTATGACAGAACCTGACAAAAATTGATACCACATACCATGAACCTGACTTTAAATTTACATCGAAACAAATCTTCAATAAAAGAAGCTAACTTGAAAGACATGCCTGTTTGTCGAAGAGGGAATGTCGGGAGGGTCTATGGAATTTTGAAAATTTATTACAAAGAAACAGACAGCCATTCATAATTGGCTCAGAGCTTTGAAAAGGTTTAGGGTTACTTTGAATTATTGTCACTCTAGAACTACATGAGCTATTGGCGACAAGCATAATAATTTAGAACCACAGTCAAAGACAGGCCGACATAGTATGCACAGAACACAACTTTTAAGGTTGACTTTGTATGTAAGGTCGTGATTTTGGAGGATTTTTAAACTTTGATTAGGAAGAAGTTAAAAAGAAAACTTTTGTCAAAGAAATGCAACAGTGGGGTCCTGTGAACCTTCGTCACTCTTCCTCCAAGAAGTTAAAGTACTTTTTCTCGTCAGTGATTGGTTTTGTGTTGCCATGCGACATGCGAAACCAATCACTAACGAGCAAAAATACCTTCACTAACTTCTTGGAGGAAGAGTGGGGAAAGTTCACAAGCTCGGTTCCTGATCCTATCTCTCAGTGTATGCTAATCTTAATGGGGTATGCTGCTCCACTGAGTATAGTAGTACTTTAAATTCAGATCAAAGTAAAATATGAGAAAATACACAGAATTCAAATCAATGTTCGACGTCAAGGTATTACTCATTCATACATATCTAAATGTACTGATATGATTCTGAACTTGAATAAATAAAACCAATACAAAATGCTGGCAACAACTTATTTATTACAAAAATATGTAAGAAATATATCATCAGAAAAAAAATACAATTTTTTTTAATTGGCTTACATACAATTCAACTAAACTTAGAAAACCACAAAACAATATCTTTTTTTACAAAAAAAAAAAAAAATCTTTTATTTATTGGTAGTGTAGAGATTTTATGTATAAGAGAGTCCAATATTAAGACTTCTTGTAATTTTATAAATTGATATAGAATTTGACTGAATAAACCTAAACACAAGATTTGGTATTATGTAAGAAACAGAATAATCTAGTCCAGGGGTTCCCAACCGGTGGTACGCGTACCACTGGTGGAATGCTGGAATATTTCAGGTGGTACTTGTGAGTGATGTGAGCAACATGATGCTATCAATAGCTTCTGTATGCATGGGCAGTGAGCACGCTAACATGTTACTCATTATTTTAAACATTAATTTAAAGAGGGAAATCTTTAATTAACTTCTGAGTTTGTACTTTTTTTTTATTTGTATGTTTTTAGTATTATAAGTAATAAACAAAACTGTAAATTAACACCATTTTAATATTTTTATTTCTAATTTATTATAAGCATGTTATAAATATCTAACCATTAAATATGAAGTTTTCTCATGAATTTTACTCAAAGAGCCTTTTACATTTGAACACTTTTAGAAGAATACATATTATTTGTTTATTAAAATATTTTGGTCTGGTGGTACGCAAAAATTTCTCAAAAAGTCAAGTGGTACGCAGGTGCAAAAAGGTTGGGAACCCCTGATCTAGTCGATCAAATTGAAAAGGAAACAAATGATCTCTCTCACTCCCTTGAGTAATTTAAAAAAATCAGTCCCAAATAGGTTTATATGTGAAATTCAAGACTTCAAGGATTTATCATGAACCATTACTTTTCTGATGACACAATAAGTGCCGCTTTAAATGACTGCTATAGGTAAACCCTCGATCACACAACTCACATCTGCAGGGCCTTTCATCTGTGTGAATTAGGAAATGCATTCCGAGTTTCGTTTCTGTCGAAAAAACTTTCCCGCAAATCCCACACGGATTATGGGACCCTTTTTTGTGTACTCTGCTGTGTCGCTTTAGATTCCGTAAACTTGTAAAACTGTTATTACATACAGGACAGGGAAACGGCTTTTCGCCACTATGATTCCGCAAATGAACGTTCAAGTCAGTTTTTTCCGAAAATGTACGGCCACAAATGTCACATGTATGTGGCTTTATTTTGTCATGCTGGATCTGGATGTGTTTCTTAAGGGCGCTTGGCTGCGTAAATCCGCCATTGCATATTGTGCATTGGTAGGGTTTGCGCTTGTTGTGGGTTAGTGCATGTCTGTTAAGGCTGCATTGATGTGCAAATGATTTTGTACAGGTAGAGCACTGATAGGACCCCTTACAGCAGAGTTTTTGATGAGTTTTTAAGGCAGTGGAGGATTTAAAGATTTCATAGCATTTTCCACAATTAAAATATACACTGGAGATGTTATGTGGCTCCAACTTGACTATATCGCAGGGTATACATTCTCTCGCTGAGTGCTGATGAGAAACTGTTGATAAGTTTGAGGAAGATTCGTCGCAAATGTTATTTTTGTTTTCGTGATGGGATGAGTTGTGAATGGTTAGTCCTTTATTTGAAGAAAACTGTTCATTACATAGCTCGAATGAGTGTTTTTCTTTGCTTTCTGAAATTTCTGGGATGTCCCGATCGGAAATTTCTTCTTTGATTTGATGATTTTCCAGCATTTGCAAATTTTCGCTTACTGGTTTTAGTTTTTCTGTTTCACAAATTGGTTCCTCCATGCTCGATGACAAAATTATAGCTTTTGAATAAAGTTTTTCGCGTAATAAACGTTTAATCATAGTTATAGTAAAATATTTCAATATTGAAGGCGAAATGCTCTCATAACGTCACTTTCGAAATTGAAAAGTAAATAAACAGAAGGAACAGTAGAAGTAGTTATTTCACAGAAAAAAAAAAGCAAAAATTTAAAAAAAAATGAAATTAAACTTACATTTAGTTTGTAATTTTTAATTATATTTATTTTTAGCAATTTTTTTGAGAAAATTTTTTAACAATCAAATGATCTTATTTTTGATAGGTGCGTTCATAGAAATCCTTTTACGAGCATGCAACCAACTGAAATGAAGAGAACATTTCAGTCGGAAAAAAAACGAAATCAACAACAAACGCATTTTTATGTTGCTAAATAAGTCAAATCTTTATACAGGTTATAAAGAATTTTCTGATAAAAAAAATCGTTTACTTCAATCATGCTGGTTTCAAATATTCTCCGGATAGAGAACGGCATTACGAGTCTAACAGTCATCCCCCACTTGTGTCACCTATGTCGCAAAGCCTTCACCAAAAACTCCGATCTGACGGAACACCTCCAAACCCACAGCTATGAGGTGAAGCAGGAGATCCCCACAGACGACGGCTGCACCTCGGACTCCGAGCTCAAGCCCTTTGTGTGCCAGGTGTGCCTCAAACGCTTCACCAGCAAAGCCTACCTGCTGAAACACGTAGCTCTGCACGACGGCGAGAAACCCTTCTCCTGCGACGCCTGCGACAAGTCCTTCAGCCACAAATCCAACCTCCACAAACACTACCTGACCCACGACCCAGAGAAGGCCAAGAGGTACATGTGCACCGTCTGCGGGAAGGACTTCACGTCGAAAGCCTACCTCAAGAAGCACGACCTGATCCACCAGGGGGCCAAGCCCCATGTGTGCAACCTCTGCAACAAGGCCTTCACCCTCAAGACCAACCTCCAGAAGCACTACCTGATCCACTCGGACAACAAACCCTTGCACTTCTGCGACCTCTGCGACAAGGGCTTCACTTCGAAGGGCTACCTCGAAAAGCACCGCCTCATACACATTGACGAGCGGCCTCACGTCTGTGGGGTCTGCTTCAAGGCCTTCACGCTGAAGACGAACCTTCACAAGCACTATGCCACCCATTCCTCCAACAGGCCTTATGGTTGTGAGGAGTGTGGGAAGAGTTTCAAGGCCAAGGTCGGCCTCGAACAGCATATGTCGGTGCACTCAAACGAGAAGCCGTTTTGCTGTGGGGCCTGCCCGAAGTCCTTCAAGAACAAGAATGCCTTAGAGAGACATGAGAGGTCCCACTTGTTGGGATAGTACTAGAATAATTGCTTTAAATAATATTTAAAATACCTGTGCTGTCAGTGGTGAATTGTGACTAGTTGGTCATTACTTAGTGGAAGGACATGCTAAGTGACATTTTTGAAAAAAAAAATTGATTTGCGTCATTGAATATATAACTTCTTTAATGATGGCAATTTTCCCCAAATTTAAGTTTAGTACTTTTTTGAGGTTTGCAAGTACCTTTTTTAGTAGATCTTAATCTATACCTTTTGAGACCATTTTTACGTTATCAGCTTTTTGTCACTTAGCATGAGGATCCACTAAGCTCTTTAATTGTAAAGTAGTTGCACATGCCTTATGCCAAAAGTACTCGTTGTAAACTACATCCTTTTGCACGATCGTCATGGGTTGTAAAAATTGTAATTTATATAAGAGTACTTTCGGCATAATGAGCATGAAAATTTGTAGCAATGACCAAAAGACCAGGTCGCACTTTGCCACTCTGCCGTGGGCAGGTAAACTGTAGAAGCACAACAATGACTTGGTCCATTTTTGCTCTAAAATAATCAGTCATTTTGAATACTTGCTTGTAGGTTCATGTCATTGAGTTCTTACAATAATGGTCTATGTCAGTTGTCTAGATACTGTAGTTAATCTGCCCATGGCAACAATGTGTGTTATATTTCTTTGTTATGAAGTTTGCTAAGCTTATGATTCCTTGTGAAAGTGTTTCAATTCATGTTTTAGCAATGTAATAACTTAACAAAGCAGTGGTTTTTCTCTATAGAATTCACACTATAAACATACAATAATAACTTAGCATTTCCAATCGAAACAACAAATCACAATAGAATTATGAAATAAAGTAGTGCAAATACAAATCGTATTGTTCATTTGTTATAAATTGTATAATATTATCATATTCATTTGCATATTCAAAATCCTTTTGTCTAATTTTGGGCTTTCTTGGCCTTGCTGTCACACTTAGGGAGACGAACTGGGGCTTTACAAAATAAATTATTCCCAGAAATCCTTTCTAGTTTATCATCTTAAGGTTTCTATTTAAAGTTTAAGAAGCACTAGCATGCTTTAACTTTCTAGTTAATGGCCTTATGGGAGCAGTAACTGGGTCTCTAAACATAGGACTTCTGCACATTAATCCAATGGGGAAAATTATTTTTTTATGCCAAATTGCTCCAGATGCATTGAAAAATTTTACATTTTTTTTATGTGGTAAATGTGGCTGGCTTTAAAGTTCCTATAATTCTACCTTTTAGAATTGGTTAGAATATTTTGTTTTAAAATTATTGAAACTTTTTAAAATATTTTAACCTAAAGCATTTTCTAGAAGTGGTATTGCAGAGCCTTGTACAAGTCAGATATATTTATCATGTAAAAAAAACATTTGTGAAAAAATATTCATTTTAGCTAGAGTAATTTTAATTTCTTACTTACTCCTCGGCACTTCAGTCCATGAAGGACCTTGGCCTCCTTTAACACACAGCGCCACTTGTTCCTGTCCTTGGCTTTGACTCGCCAATTTTTAACTTTACTCCTTCTTAGATCTTCTTCCGCCTCGTCCAGCCATCTCTTCCTAGGACGTCCAGCCCTCCTCCTTCACTCAATTTTAATTTGAGAAATTTTTTTGATCCATTTGATTTTAACACAAAGGGTCAAAGGAGGGACTTTGGTTTGGAGACCTGATGCCTCTCCCTTTCCCCCTTTCAAGATATTCAGCTTAGATACAGGCAGGGACGGATTTCTAAATAGGCTGTGTAGCCTAGAGCAAAGAATTTTTTTAGACGGCAAATTAAGGCGCATTCAACATTAAAAAGTTATTGTATTATATAAAGATACAAATATTTTTTTAAAAAAGAAAACAAATATGTAATATGTATACCGTAAAAGTATATTTAGTACTAATATTTCATCCAAACATGGTCGCTATTAGGGCAATTGCACCCCCTCCTCTCGAATTTCGTAATTTAAAGAACAGTTTTTTAAAAAAAATGCCCATTTCCCTTTCGATTTAATATGGATTCTAATATGTGTATATATTTTAAACAGCATACACCATGCTTTTTTTGCAGTTTACCACCCCTGCCACCTTTTCCCAAAGGTAGAAAATATTGTGACAGGAGCGGCAAATCAATCGTAGCCTACAGGCAGCAAATCTTTAAATCCGGCCTTGGATACAACAGGAAATGAACAAAACATGCCATACTAGGTTTACAAGAAATTGTATGAGGAAGAAACTAGTAACTGTTACCTGATTTCTTGACTAATGCCTGGCAGTAAAATAAACTATTGGTTTTTTACTTGTCCCTAACCGCATTTTGTTGCAATTTACTACTACATATATCAGGGTGGTAACAGAACCTGGAAATCAGGGAATTCTCAGGGAACTTTTTAATTCTGGAAATATCAGGGAATTCTCATGGAATTTTTCAAATTTTGTTAAACATCAGGGAATTTTTTCCATTTTGGATTACTTAAACAGCAGGTTTAGGTTCTTGTGATCACTACTAAAGGACGCTCGATAAAAAAAATGTATATTCTGGTTGATCCGATTTTCCTGAAGGATCAATCTCTCTAGCGAATCTTGTTATAAATTGATTTTTCTGATCACATGCATGATTCCTCTAAACTTATTAAGATTTTCGGAAATTTAAAAAAAGTTGGGTAGGTACCCCATAATCAGGAAAGTCTTAATTTCCCCGATGTCTGAATTAAATTTTCTGAACTGCATTAAATTGTGTGTATTGCATGTTATCTAGGTAATTCTAAAATCAGGGAAATTTTTGTGAAAGTATCAGGGAAGTCATGGAAATATCAGGGAACTTTTTTTTTTGAGGATTTTGTTACCACCCTGTATATATTCCCACTTGTGTGCTTGATCAGAGACCCGCTTATTAAGCCTTCATCAAGAAAGACAGACCTCAAATTTGCTCCTGCCCTGGGCCCCTAAACTTGTAAGTCGGGCCCTGGACCAGGATTCGAACCCGAACCCAGCAGCTCCAAAGGCTAGCACACTAACCATTCAGCCGCCGGGTCGGATGTTACAATTTATACTTAAATTGCCTTGTTCATTTTAAACATAAAAAAAATAATTTGTTTAGTGTATTAAATGGAGTGGGTTTGCTAAATTTATAAATTAAGCAAAATATTATTGTGGAAGTATGAAATATGTGGAAGGACAAAAGTAACTTAACCATTACGATAGTTCTATGGTAACAAAGAGTTCTGTATTGGGGGGGGGGGGGTATACAGTGTGTACCCTATAGTTTCTTTTAAATAGAGTATACTCAGTGATTATTTTCCAAATTAGTGTATACCTACCCTTTAATTTTTTAATGAGTTAGACACTTTATTTTAGTTTTCAAAAATTAATAAATTCAACCAAACACAAGCGCTCATAAAGCTAAGTGTCCACGAGCAAGAAAAATTGCACAAGTTTCATGCAAGAAACTTGCTAGAGTGTTTACATGGAGCTTGCAATTTTCTTGCGGCAAGGCGCTGCAAGATATTTTAAAGCTTTATTGCACGTTAAACTTGCAGAGTAGTGTCCACGATGCAATGGTTTGTATCTGTTATAAGGGCAGGTGCATTATTTTTAGAAGGGAGGGGAGGAATTATGGGTGGTGGGTCAGGATTAAAGTTTATCTTTGATAGGGGGGGTCTGGTTTTAATATTCCAATTACTTGCCAAGTAGTGAGGCGGGGTTAGAATTATTATGATTAAGTTTTAAAGTCTTCAGAAAAAATATATATTACCAAAAGCGTATTAAATTCATATAACACTAAATGCGTAAAATCGATGCTTTTCAAATTTTGTCTCACTGTTCGTCAGTAGGTTGGGGGGGGGAGGGGTTATATTTTAAATTTCAGGTCCCAAGTGGGGTGGGGGGTCAACCTTTATATTTACAGTTGTATTTCTAAATCCTCTGTCCCCAGCGCCCACTATAGTTAATTAATGCGCCCGTCCTAAACATAAAAAGTGATCGGGATCGTCTATTTCTATCACCGTTCACCATGAATAAAAGGAAAGCTGTCGCTTTAATATTAAGGTAGGCGAATACCCAAAATTTTAAAATTTTTACTATTACTTTAATCTTTTCCAAATTTGGCATAGTGACTTCAAGTATAATGAACAATGCTTTTTTCAGGCAATTTTTTTTATTTAAATAAAATTGATTTATTTTAAACGGTGTTTTTCACCTAAAAAAGGGGGTTTACGCCAACAGTTCTAGTATAAAAAGTTTTACATTAATTTACCTGAAATTTTTAAAGATGCTATTTCAATATATATTTGTGCCATGAACCTCTAACATCTGGTGTCAATACATAAGTTTTTTTTAAAAAAATGTCCAAGTGTAAGTTAATCGAAAAAAATCCTTTTTTTTAGGTTAATTTATGACATTTTTCTTAATAATCTTCTTAATAATAATTCTTTTCTTGTAATTTGTATGTAACTCTAGCATGCATCAGTTCAAAACGAAAATTTTAACACATAATTAATGTTTATAGGATGAAAATTCAACGTGGTAGACTTGTAAGCATAAACCTCTTTTTTTAGTAGAAAAACACCGTTTAAAATAAATAAATTACATTTAAATTTAAAAAAAATGCCTAAATAGTATTATTCATTATATTTGAAATCACTATACCAAAGGCCCTCGCCAGATAAGACGGTGAAAAATGCCCCCATTCCAATCGGGCTAATTTTTTTTCTGAAAATACCTCATAGTATGGACAACTTCTCAGCCAAGTTTCAGCTCAAAAATATGACGCATTTTTGAGTAAAAAATTAAAGTTTTTTTTCTTTTTAAATTGATTATTCCCTGAATATATTTGATAAATCCAAAAAACTACTCATGAGTTTTTAGATATCATTGAGTAGTATTCTCAGAAAAATCCGCTCATAAATCTGATCGAGCGATCATTCTTAAAAATGCAATTTTATTTTTCAAAAAAAAATTTCATGCCAAAATCGTTTGGTCACAACTTAGGATTTTGTATCTACATATTCCTCTATTATCAATCTATAATATATTTTTTTTTCAGATTTTTAAAATTATTGGACGATAGTTTAAAAAAATAATTCTTAAAGCCTGATTTTTTTGCTCTAAAATCCATAGATTTAGAAATAGCATGCCCACCGATTGCGCAATCCCGTACAACGCAATGATGCGTGATGAATCCACATTTCGTCGTTTTCGCAATGCATCACGGGATACTGATTCACAAAAATGGTTTTTCCGAAGAGTTACATACAATAAAAACTGCATTTTTAACTTGCTTCTTTTGTGAATATATACCTCATGCCTTACAGAAATTATCAATACGCATGCAGCTATAAAATTATGCTAGTGAAACTTGTAAAAAGTTTTAATTAGTTAATATTGAATATATATCTTTTATTAGTCGAATTATCTCATGGTGCCATCTGGTGGCGTATGGCATGCCATGTGCAAGAGCTTGCGAACTGCCTTATGGGATAATGGTTAACAAATGGCTTCACCTTTCCCCCTAGAGGCAGATCTGCTACTTTCTAAATCTATGCTAAATTCTTTAGTCCGAAAGAAATCCTCCCAGATTGAATTTCCCCGCCTTTGTTAGGAGTGCCATCTGCCGAGTAAGTAGTGCGAAAAGTCAGGTTTTAAGAATATTTTATTTTTTTTAAACTATCGTCCAATAATTTTAAAAATCTGAAAAAAATATATTATAGATTGATAATAGAGGAATATGTAGAGACAAAATCCTAAGTTGTGACCAAACGATTTTGGCATGAAATTTTTTTTTGAAAAATAAAAATGCATTTTTAAGAATGATCGCTCGATCAGATTTTTGAGCGGATTTTTCTGAGAATACTACTCAATGATATCTAAAAACTCATGAGTAGTTTTTTGGATTTATCAAATATATTCAGGGAATAATCAATTTAAAAAGAAAAAAAACTTTAATTTTTTACTCAAAAATGCGTCAAATTTTTGAGCTGAAACTTGGCTGAGGAGTTGTCCATACTATGAGGTATTTTCAGAAAAAAAATTAGCCCGATTGGAATGGGGGCATTTTTCACCGTCTTATCTGGCGAGGGCCTTTGGAAAAGATTAAAGTAATAGTAAAAATTTTAGAATTTGGGGGAATTTTGGTATTCGCCTACCTTAATTGCTCATACAATGAAAGATCAAAATGCGCTTATGTTGGTGAAGAATTGAGTGTAGAAAGGAAACGAACTAGGAATTTTTAGTAATTTATTCAGGAATTAGCTATGGAGGACTCTCAGCAATCAAAAATAAAGTATCTGTCAGCATTATTTGGAATTTTTTTACTGAAGATGGAGACCAAACTTTGTATCAGTAGGGGAATCCGTTGAAATCGTCCCCAAAAAATAAGTAAGAAGCTATTATCACAGTGTATACCGAGTATCAAGAGCAAGCGAAGCAAAAACTACCATGCACCTATAGCTACACACAGTTGCAATAAGCTTGCAAGAATTTCCAAACTGTTGGAACCGAGCAACTTGAGTTGCACAAACCGGTTACACTTCCTCGATTTCTCCTCGCTGCAATATTGCCGAGAGTTGCCACAAGGGAACTTGCTGGGTCGTATACACGTGCAAGACCAAGCAAAACCGGTTGAAGCAATAAACTCGCAAGCTACTTGCGCGAGTTTTCTTGCTCGTGGACACTAACCTTAAGCTTTGACTACTTGCACTCTGAAAATCCAAAATCTGTGCCAGACGATCTAAAACCTCTACTAGTGACAATATCATTTTTGCCCTACTCAAGGGAGGATTGTGAACGGGGCTTCAGTTTAATGAACATCATAATTACTGATTTGAGGACATTTTTACTGATTTCTATTGTTTCTTAGTTTAATATTTATCAATTTTAATGGACCATTAGTTAATCTGTTTGTACCAACGAGATATGTGATATCAGGGCTGTAGGGAACCTAGTGGTCAAAGGATCTCGAGCTTGAGATCGGAAGGTTGAGAGTTCGGGACCCGGTCGCCACTGAAGACCTACCGAGTATATGCGGAGTACGTGCTCGTAAAATCTGTTGGGTCCGAAAGCCCTGTGGTCGGTCATTGCGCAGTTCACCATGGGTACAGGTTCCTGGAGAAAATTTCCCTCCCCTTCAAGGACATGTCTAAATTGTGGAGGTGGCGACAGATGGCAACATCTGTCATATGTGTACGTCTTGTGTTGTCCTACTTGACGATGGTTTATAAGCGGGTCCTTGCGACCAAGCACACAAGCCTGAAAATATATGTCAAACCAACCAACCAACCATATGTGATATCATGGTTGGTAAACCATCGGCCAGCGACTGATGTCCAATCAAAAGCAGTATGAGGGAGAGAAGAAAAGGAATATCGCTCTGTTGCTTGGGATATTTTTTTCGAAAAAAAAAATAATAATTTGCTTATTTTTTCCACGTTTCTTTTTAATATACCTTTCCTTTTCCTTCTAATTAGTTATGATCAAGATTTAAAAGATGATTTTATTTTATGTACAGCTTAAACCAAGTTTTTTTTTAATCTTAAATTACAGTTTATGCATATTTGTAAACTTTATTACCAAGTACCATATTAAGAGTATACCCTTTCATTTTTTTTATTTAGGCATGGCCCTGTGCAAATAATTGTTTGAATACAGAACTGGTAACAAATATAGTTTGTTCTATTTTACTTATATGTATGGTATGGTAGGTACATAAAATTCCAGCTTGTGTGCTTGTTCAGAGAAGCGCCTATAAGCTTTCGTCAAGTGGGACAGATACAGAAATAGTTTTTACAAGGACAAGAGACACACAAAGAAAGGACAACACAAACACATAGTCAAATAACATTTATTGACGGTAACAAACATCCATGTCTGATCGGGATTCGAACCCGACCCCAGCAGCTCCAAAGGCTAGCATCCTAACAATTGCGCCACCGGGGCGGATACTTAGATGCAAAATTATAAATCAGGCAGTGCAGGAAGCTGCTAAGCAAAATATTTAAATTTTTGAACTTGTTAGCACTTTTAATGATTAGCATAAACCTTCTAATTTATGTGTAAATAAAAATGAAATTAAATATTCAAATATGTGATTTATCTGCTTCAATAATGGTAAAGGGTGATTTTTTTTTCTTCTTGAGTATAACGTATATACATAATTCAAATTTCATTATTTTAGGCACTTGTCTTATTGTACCTACATAAAACACTTAATTCCATAAAAAATATACACTTAAATGAAAAGAAAAGCAGGAATGAAAGCTAAAATAAGGAATATATCACCTGAAATGAGCCAATTAAGGATTTTTCATTATTAAGAGTACTTGGTAATAATCATAATAATAAACCTTGTGACCCAAGATAGAATAACTATCAAAAAAACTTTTTTATTAAAGCGTCTACGAATAGTTGCTACTTTTTTGTGCTGGAATAGCTATTAAGCTTATATTGATGACTATTTATTCGGAAGGTTAGTTTCTAGTTTATTATTCTAGTGGTAGGTGGCAGCACCACAATTGTTTGTATTAGCTAAGTTTTTGGGAACAGGAATAATCATAACCTTGTTGTTTCAAAATAAACAGCATAAAATAATTTTGTTTGCTAGTGTTTGTTCCTTTTTAATCGAGCAATTTAAACCAAAATAATTAACTGAAAGAAAATGCCACATGATAAGCCGCTGTTCCTGCCATTATTAATCAAAGCACTAAATTAGTCGGGGGGGGGGGGGGGGGGGCAACAAAAAAGACTCCATTATAACTGTGGTGTGTGCAGCATTCTAAAATTAAAAAGAAAATCACATTATAACCGTCTTAGACCGTTTCGTTACAGATGTATTTAAAAAATTGCAATCAGCTTGTAACGTATATCATCACGTTTTTACAACACCCTAGGAATTTTTTTTTAAACAATCGAAAAAGCCGATGTGTGCCGCGAAATATATGCATATCTCTACTACTTATGACCCATAAGTCTTAAATTTACCATCTATCAAATATGAATGTATTGTAATAATGTGTAATAAGTAATGCCCTCAAATAATTATTTATGTTTGTATATTTACTGTTTTTTTCTACATGCTATTACAGAAAAATAAATTTATTTATATCACTCCTCAAAAAGTTTTCTTTATTGTGCATTTAACATATATTTTTCTTATCAAGCAAACTTTGTACACTCTACACATAACTCAGAGCAATCTACATTGAAATCCTTTAAGGGGACGCATTAACTAAAATTTAGGGCTGCCCAGAAAATGATTAAACATGCTAGAACTCAGTGATATAAATATATTGCAAAAAAAGAAGGTATCATTTATAATGATAGAGGTTTATTGAAACTAATATGGTGGTTTTGCAAAAAAATTGAAATTTTCTGTTGATTTTTTAAATATTAATTTTTTTTAGCTTATGAATGGTTAAAAGCCAAAGGCTTTTAAGTTAATAAATGTAGAGCTCCATATTTTTTTTCCTGTATTAAGGCGTATACCATAAACAAAAGTTGGTATGGGATAAGGTCTAGTGTGATTAGAATTTTTTTTAAAATAGTGATGAAGTTGAAAATCCAGAAAAAAATCTTATTTTTTGGCTATTTTTATACATAAATCTGCATAACTATTTTTGTTTAACAGGTAGCTCAATATCCATACCAACTTTTATTAACAGATGTTGTGAGAACATTTTGAAAAAAAATCCATTAAAAAATTCCTTAAATTGTAGGAGGAGGAGTATTTTGAAAAATCGTTATTATTTTTAATATTTTGAAAAAACTAACGTTTCAATATTGATAATTTTTTTGTATATGCTTATTTAATGTTAGTTCTTTATAAAAATAGTTTAATTTGAACGCTAGCGACAAAAATACTGGATTTAAATTTTTAGGTAATGTGTCCCCTTAAACACATTTAAATTATAAAAAAAACTCATTTTAATCGATAACAATTGTATGAAATCGATAACTTCTATTAAATAACAGAGTAAAATAGTGAAAGTTTGCCTAAAACATACAAAATTTAGTCAAATTTTGGGAAAAGCTCAAAGCTTTTACTTCAAATGTAAAGTTCATTGCACAAATTAGCAATTGATTACTAATTAAGATAACTGGTTTTGTAATTCAAATCAATACTTATTGACGAAAAATTTTATTTGAATTTTTAATCAATTATAAGTTATACATATTGATTTGTATTATCAGTAAGTTTTGTTTGGACAAAAAAGAAAATCAATATCTCACAGAAAATACTGAATTTTTATCAGAAATTCATAAAAGCCAAGGCATTTTAACTAGGCATATGCCCCAACTTATAAATTCCTGAGTCATTTACATAACTACTTTCAATTCAGAATATCTTCACTTCTCCAATAAGATTTTATGTAAGGGGTTGGTCCATAAATTACATGATGCAATCCGGATGGGGGGTCTCGTCAAAAATCACGCAAGTTTTTCCCCAAAAAATATCAATTTTAAATATATGCAGTTAAATACCAGTAACATATGAATCGGTGAGTGCAGAACCAACGTCAGTCACAAATTTCTAATTTTTCAGGAGGGAGGGAAAACGTAATAACTCCTCCTCTATTTCTGCACTCAACACTCGAAACAAACGTCCTGTATTTACGGGACTACTCAACAGACTAACATAGTTTTTGCACCCAACACGCATCTTGCCTTTCTACGCTTATTTTCATTGAAAACTAGTTTTCGGATTTTTTTTACTGGAGTGGTTTCTGCACTCATCGATTCATATGTTTCAAAAATTAAATCTGGTAAAATATTACACGATTCCGATCCCAAACATATTTCAAAATGTTTGAGAGCTTTATAAATAGAATTACTTAAATTTTACTTAAAAAAAAAGAAATCAAATAAAATTTTGAAAAATCTCACGTAGATTAAGGGGGAGGGGGCCGAGCCAAATATCAACAGGGGGGTTAAGAAATCGTAAAAATCGCATCATGTGATTGATGGACGCCCCCCAAGGACTTTTTCAGCTTGGTCATAACAAAATCAATACACATGATTTAATTTCAGTGTCTTGTGAAACTATGCAATTGAAACAGGGATTGGAGTACCATATCACTGAAACAGTTCCTATTTTTAAAAAGTAACTAATTGAAACATTTCATTTTGTTATTTTCTGTTACTTCACACTCTTTATAAAAATAGAGAAGCAGTGGGATGCCAATTTTGAAATTTAACTCCTATTAGAATTAAACGAAAATGTGTTCATTGATATTAATTTTTCTGTTTTGTTTGTGCTTTTATATTTTATTAATTTTGGTTCTCTTTGAAAAACATTATAATGGTTGCTTGGTATACATATATTTTCAGGCTTGTGCGCTTGCTCAGAGAGCCGCTTATAAACCTTTGTCAAGAAAGACAGTCACAACATACACTCACATGCGCACATATACGCGACAGATGCTGTCATCTATCACACGCCACCTCCACAATTTAGATATGTCCCTGAAGGGGAGGGAAATAGTCCAGGATACTGTACCCGTGGGAAACTGTGCAATGACAGGACTTTCGGACCCAACAAATTTAACGAGCATGTACTCTGCATATACTCGGTGAGTTTTCAGCGACCAGGACTTGATCGTGGGACCTTCCGATCCGTAGATAGAGACGCTGACCACAGGGCACCTCACAGCCCATTATAATGGTTATACTGCAATTTTTCTTATAACTTGAAATTTCTAAAAATAACTGAAATTAGTTACTTTTCGTATTAAGTAACTGTAACTAGTACTTTTAATATCAAGTAAACTTTTACATGAAGTAACAGTTACAGAATTACTTTTCATATCAAGTAAATGTAACTAGTAACTTTTACATGAAGTAACAGTTACAGAATTACTTTTCATATCAAGTAAATGTAACTAGTAACTTTGACATGAAGTAACAGTTACAGAATCACTTTTCATATCAAGTAAATGTAACTAGTAACTTTTACATGAAGTAACAGTTACAGAATTACTTTTCATATCAAGTAAATGTAACTAGTAACTTTGACATGAAGTAACAGTTACAGAATAGAATTACTTTTCATATCAAGTAAATGTAACTAGTAACTTTTACATGAAGTAATACTTACAGAATTATTTGTCATATCAAGTAAATGTAACTAGTAACTCTAACATGAAGTACCTGTAACAGAATTACTTTTAAAATAAACAAACTGTAATAAAGTTACTTTTTAAAAGTAACTTTCCAATCCCTGAACAAAAGGACTTTCGCTGCAGAATTCACATGCACACATGAAGTTTTCTGTAATGTGTGTAAGAAGTATAGAGTTAAGAAACAGATCGAGATGCTCTAGGACAGGGTTCCCAACCGGTGGTATGCGTACCACTGGTGGTACATGGGAATATTTGAGGTGATACACCTGAGTGATGTGAGCAACATGATGCTATCAATAGCTTCTGTACACATGTGCAGTGAGCAAGCAAGCATATTACTCATCATTTTGAACATCAACATTATTTTAAAGAGAAATCTTTAATAAACTTCTTGTTCTGATTTTGCTATTTTATACTATTTTTTATTTGTATTGTTTTTAGACCTATATAGATAATAAGCAAAACTGTAAATTAAAACCATTTTAATCTTTTTATTTCTCCTTTATTACAAGCATATTATAAATAAACAAACATCTAACCATTAAAAACTTAGTTTTCCCAGGAATTTTACTCAAAAAAAAAAAACTTTGAACACTTTTAGAAGAGTAAATATTATACGTTTATAATAATATTTAGGTCTGGTGGTCCGCCAAAATTTCTCAAAAAAGTCAAGTGGTACGCAGGTGCAAAAAGGTTGGGAACCCCTGCTCTAGGAAAAAGCAAGTGAAACTGCCAAAGCATCAATAGGGAGCCCAAGCAAACTGCTTACTCAGTGTTAGTTCATGCTGAAATGCATAATTTTATTCCCTAAAAAGCATTAACTAAAAATCGAAAAATGACTGTTTGCAAGGTTTTAATACAAGATCTGAATTTACACAAGCAAAATGAGTTGTAATTATAGTTTATATTAGAGAGTCAGATCCTATAGAATCTCCAGTGTAAAATAGAGAAGAATACATCGCCGAAAGCCTTTGTTTAGGCCAGTGGTTCCCAACACGTGGTCCGCGGCCCCCAGGGGTCCTAGAGTTTTGCTAGAGGGGTCTGCAAGATGCTATTTCAATAAAAAAAATATTAAATGTTTTCATGATTTCAGATTTTTTTTCCTTTTGGCCGCTTCCTGCATAGGCAGTAGCTCTATGTGGTCGGACTTCAGAGTGAAAGTTTCAAGTTTGAAACCTAATATTTCAGCAATAATGGGGGCTCAAAGGACAGATTTAACTCATCTCTTTAAGAACTGAAAAATGAAACTGCATACTGATGGAGTACTCTCTTGTAACTGTAAAAACTTAACAACATATAAAGACTCTTAATTTGGCTCTCACTTTTAAATTTTAAGATGAGGAATTATTGGGGGTCCTTGTCACAATAACGGGTCGATGAGGGGTTCTGGAGGAAATTTTGTGGGGACCAATGGTTTAGGCTCACTACAAATCGATTAATGCTTGACAAACCGGTTTTTATAAAGCAGTATCTCCATCTTCTTAACTTTATGCTGAAAAAGGTACTTTTTCAGGAGGCTTTTCAGAGTTAAGTTGAAAAATCATCAAACTAAAGCTACATGAGAGTGGTTGGCGATGGGCATTGTAATTTGAAACCACAGTCAAGTGACAAGCCAAACCTACAGGCAAAAATGTTGTAGGGTAGACTGACCATAGTGAGTGAACAGGCTCCAGTGAATAAACATTTGGTAAATATAATTAAAAAAAATAAGGATGGAAAATCATTCCACTAGATGGATTGGCAACACTGACTTCCTCCCATGTAGTAGGAAGCCATCTGACAATGGTTGGTAGTCCTGGTCATTATATCCTGGTGTTCATTCACTTTCGAACGTGACGTCTTAAACGTTCATTCACTGGTTAGTCTACCCTATACCAGTGATTCTGAAAACATATATTACCAGAAAAGATGGCGATTGAGGTCAATTTTTAGAGAAAATTCTTTGTTCAAAACTCACATTCAATATGAAGAGTACAGAAGAAAAACAATTTAATAGTGTAGGAAGCTTCCTGCATTCTTTTGTACTTGGTGAAAATTGGTGGCAAAAAAAAAAAACGGTTTTCTTTCGAGGTACAAACATGCGACCCGTGCCTTCTGGTCTCTAGCGTGAATCAGGGTTGCGAGAGAAAAACAAAGTGTGTAGCTGGTTTCCTTACAGCAGTTTAGGCAATGACTCGCTATTGTTGCCAAAGAATCCTGATGCAACAGATTCCTAGGTAATGAAGTTCTATTTCCCGTACTCTTCAGATGTTTTTCTCCATTTTGTACTATGAAATGATGTTGGAGTTGAGATTTCAGTGAAAACCATTTGGTTAAGGAACTGACACATACAAGGTTTATCTCCACTGTGTGTTTAGAGATGAACTGCAAGTGTACATTTTCCTAAAAATAGTTTGTAGCAGAATTTACATAAATAAGGTCATTCACCAACATGTTTAAGAAAATGCTGTTTGAGCACCCTAACTTTAAAAAAATATTTTTTGTTACAGAACCTACATGCACAGACATGAGGTTTCCCCAAAAGTGTATTAGAAGATATATTTTAAGGATGATCCTCCCAGAAAATTTAAAGAAAACATACTAGGGTGTTATTTACTGACTTGCAAAAGTAGGTGCGATTTGGGAGTATCCCTTGTAATAGACCTTGCATGCTTTTTTTCTTCAGTATGTATATAAGAGGATGCTTTTTGATGGATCATCATTTGAAGAAAATTGTAAGTTACAGGATACAGAAACATCCAGTTTCTATCCAGGGTGATGGAAATGCAATTCCACAATTTAAAAAAAATGTTGCTGAACTCCCATTTGTGAGGTTATTGACCAGCATATTGGTTGGTTGATTGACATATATTTTCAGGCTTGTGTGCTTGGTTGCAAGGACCCACTTATAAACCATCGTCAAGTAGGACAACACAAGACGCACACATACACAAATGACAGATGCTGCCATCTGTTGCCACCTCCACAATTTAGACATGTCCCTGAAGGGGAGGGAAATTTTCTCCAGGAACCTGTACCCAAGGTAAACTGCGCATTGACCGACCACAGGATTTTCGGACCCAACAGATTTAACGAGCACGTACTCCGCATATACTCGGTAGGTCTTCAGTGGCACCGGGTCTCGATCTCGCAACCTTCCGATCTCGAGACCGAGATCTTGACCACAAGGCTCCCTACAGCCCCGACCAGCATATACAAGGAGGTTCTTTTTGAGGTCATTATTTGGAGAAAACATTGTAGCAAAGCTCAATTATGCATGAGGTTTTTTACTAGCATGTACAAGGAGATGACGTTTGAGAGTAAGCTTTAGAGAAAACTGTTTATTGCAAATTTCACAAGCATGAATTTTTTCACCAGTGTATACAAAGAGATGCCGTTTGAGATTACTCTTACGAGAAAACTGTTTGTTGCAGAATTCACATGCATGAGGTTTTTCACCAGTATGCATGCGGAGGTGAACATTGAGGTGACACTTCAGAGAAAACTGTTTATTGCAAATCTCACAAGCATGAGGTTTTTCACCAGTGTGTACAAGTAGGTGCTGTTTCAGAGCATGCTTATGAGAAAACTGTTTATTGCAAATCTCACAAGAATGAGGTTTTTCACCAGTGTGTACAAGTAGGTGCCGTTTCAGAGCATTCTTTTGAGAAAACTGTTTATTGCACACCTCACAGGCATGAGGTTCTTTAGCAGTGTGTACAAGGAGATGCTTTTTTAGAGCACTATTATAAGAAAACTGTTTGTAGCAAAGCTCACAGGCATGCGGTTTTATACCAGTGTGTATAAGAAGGTGATGCTTGAGGTCACCCTTTTGAAAAAATTGTTTGTTGCAGAATTCACATTTATGAGGTTTTTCACTAGTGTTTATGAGGAGATGCTTATTGAGAGTACTTCTTTGAGAAAACTTCTTATTGCAAAGTTTACAGGCAAAAGGTTTTTCACCAGTGTGTACAAGGAGGTGCTGTTTCAGAGCATGCTTATGAGAAAACTGTTTGTTGCATAATTCACATGAATGAGGTTTTTCACCAGTATGTACGAGGAGATGCTGTTTGAGAGTATGCTTATGAGAAAAATGTTTATTGCAAATCTCACAAGAATGAGGTTTTTCACCAGTATGTACAAGGAGATGCCGTTTAAGAGTAATCTTTTCAGAAAACTGTTTATTGCAAAGCTCGCAGGCATGAGGTTTTTCATCAGTATGTACGAGGAGATGCCGTTTAAGAGAATGCTTTTTAGAAAACTGTTTATTGCAAAGCTCACAGGCATGAGGTTTAGGTTTTTCATCAGTATGTACAAGGAGATGCTGTTTAAGAGTATGCTCTTCAGAAAACTGTTTATTGCAAAGCTCACAGGCATGAGGTTTAGGTTTTTCATCAGTATGTACAAGGGGATGCTGTTTAAGAGTATGCTTTTCAGAAAACTGTTTATTGCAAAGCTCACAGGTATGAGGTTTTTCACCCGTGTGTATAAAGAGATGACGTTTGAGATGACCCTTATAAAAAAAACTGTTTGTTGCAGAATTCACAAGCATGAGGTTTTTCACCTGTATGTACGAGGCGATGCTGTTTGAGGTGACACTTTTTAGAAAATTGTTTATTGCAAAGCACACAGGCATGAGGCTTTTCATCCCTGTGTATTAGATGCTGCTGTGTTTGTTGAGGTTTTAGATGGAAATGTTTTTTGTATTCACCTACTGCGTGAGGGTTTTCGTTGGAAGTCATATAATTAAGCTTTTTCATGTCATTCATTTTGAAAAAATTTCAGCCCAGAACTAGCTGGGAATTTTTTCTACAACTAATGAGGAGACTCTTGCGTATATTATTAACTGTTTTCAGTACATTGTTTGCTAGATCTCACTTCATGGGAGTTTTTTAGTTAATTATTTTTAAGATATTGTTTCAGCTTATTCTACAACTGTCAAATTTAAACGATTTTACTTATTTTTCACGTATTCATGAAAAATATTGCAGCTAGATAAGCAATATAATCTTTTACCAATGTTCAAAGGAAGTACAATATTTATCAGTAATTTTTATATCTAGACTATGGATCGCACAAAGAGAGTTTGAAAAGAATTTTCAAAATTCAGAGAACTGTGCGGTTGTGGCGGTTGCCACACACGCAACCTCAAAGCCGAGATAACTCATCTCCGCCTCGAGGATCCTTTTGGCAGACAATGAGTTATCGAAGCCGCTACATGGTCAACACTCAACAAGCATGAAGATCGGTATGACTTTTGGACATTAAACAAAAGATCTTTATTATATTTTCGCTGATAAACTAGAGACTATCAAATCACTATAAATTATGTTTCCCAATTATAAAGATGTATATTGTATTTATTTGTATCACTTGCACAATAAGGAATGCAGTCAGTAGCTTGTGTTACTGTCCTGGCCGATTAAATATTAATGCTTACAACCCAATTGTAAAAACCTATTGAAATTAAGTTTTTGTTTGTTTGGTTTGGATTATCGTCGCACTAGAGCTACACGAGGGCTATTGGCGACGGGCGTCGTATTTTAGAACCACAGTCAGGTGACGAGCCAACACCTGAATAGGCACCCAACGCAACCGTTAAGGGCGACATCGTACGCAGCGTTAGGACTTTGAAGGATATTTAACGTGCACTCCCATACACGGGGTATTATTCGTCGGACATTTTTGGCTGCACGGGCCGTTTATAGGTCGGCAGCTATTTTGGCGATGCCCGGACCCGAACCTGGGACCTTCCGCATGCTAAGCGAGTGCTTAACCGACTGGGCTCCCCAGCCCAAATTAAGTTTTTGAAAACATACCACAGTATTAAATGAAGTAACTTTTGAAATTTTTTTAACCTTTTTCACATTATAAAAAAGCATCAAACAACAGCTAGATTTGTTTCGAATACCATCACGAAATACGAATGACTTGCTTATTTCTAGTTTATTTCATAGAGGAGCTTTAACACAGCCACAAAAATTTTGTAACTTTGAAATCGTGGTGCCTATTGACGATGCTGAGTGGGGAGGGCACCTGAATCTGTGGCTGGCTAGTGGCTTATGCTTTTACGGCGGTCTCAAACAAAGACTTACTATAGAACTCCTTGGCTGCCTCCACCCACCACATAAAGTTAGAAGAAGACGGAGTTGCTTGGCGTGCAAAAAAAATAACTGTTGCATTAAAAATCATTTTATTTTTTGACTGTTTTTTGGTGTATTCATATTGGAGTATACCCAATTTGATAAAAAAAAAAACAAGTTGGTTTGTTACAGAACCTGTCACTAAAACCGCTTCCACACCATATTTATGCTCACAGGAAACACACTTATTATACACATCAGAAAGAAATTCGCCTAACAGAGACTTTTAATTTAGAATTGTAAACGCCAAAATTAACTATTTTCATTAATATACTTTGTCAAATTAAAAATTACTCATTATCGTTTGCTAAATTTGTTTGGAATTCGTGGAATAATGATGCAAATTTTTAATAAATATAATTCTTTTAGTCGCCGGAATTTAATTTACAGTTCGAAAAATATATTATTAGTAAAAATGATGCTTTAAAAATAAGAGAAACTTTGCATATATTTTATGCAAAATTAGAATTCTTTATACATCTTTCTTCATACATATATAATGAACCATCAAAAGAAGTCTATTGTGATATTTCAACAATCCAAACCAAATTATATCACATAAATAAATTTTCTTTCAAAGGTTTTATTTTTATTTTAAATAAAGTTTCTCGTACGTTTGACGAAATGGCAACAGTGAAAATATTGAGTGAAAATGGAATTTGCATGTTATTTCAATGTAGATGAAATTTTTAGTTATTTAAATTTTAAATATACTTCTAATTTAAATTTTTTTATGAAATTTGGATGTAACCTAGCCCGATTTTTTGCTTTAAAATGACGTATTCCAATTGTTTGTGCGACTTTTTGTTAGCTCATTGAATGAAAATGGAATTTGCATGTTATTTCAATGCAGATTAAAATTTTAGTTATTTAAATTTTAAATATACTTCTAATTTAAATTTTTTAATGAAATTTGGGATGTAACCTAGCCCGATTTTTTGCTTTAAAATGACGTATCCCAATTGTTTGTGCGACTTTTGGTTCGCTCTGTGAAAGTGGGTGACGGACAGACGGACTGAACGATTATAAAACCTTCCACTTTTTACGTTATAAACGTAATGTGGAAGCTAAAAACTATATTATTTCGGTAAAACAGATTTATAATATTTCTGGTTTATTCTTATTTCATTCGAGTAAAAAAATTCCAAGGCTTTGGTATAGTACATATATATTCCAGCTTGTGTGCTTGTTCAGAGAACCGCTTATAAGCGTTCGTCAAGTGGGGCAGAAACAGAAAGAATTTTTACAGTCACAAAGAAAGGAATAACACATAGACAAATAACAACATTTATTGACGACGGCAAATCAAAATTATAATTTTGATATTAACTGATATGGCATTAAAACTGCAAGTGTCCTACCATTTATTATTACAGATATTTGTTTTACACATTTAGAAAAAGTGAAGTGGTCTTTCTCTATTCATAACTGTTATTGCCTTAAAAGAAATAAATGGTGGTGGGGGCATATATCAGTCCACGAAAGGCCCTTCTTGTGAAACTTATTAATAAAATAAATTCTTACTTTAAATTAACGAAGAACGAATAAATTATAATATTTTTAAAATAATAATGCTAAAAAGTCATGAAAAATTGCAATAAAAATTACAATAAAAACTAACGATTCCCATTTACGAATTTTTTTTTCTAATTAAATAAATTTTGAGGTCCCAAAAGACTGGGGACTTGGACTCGGAGACAGTCAGGGGATACCTGTCTAGACCTGATTTTCCATAAGACCCGTTAGTTTAGGACCGTTAGTTTAGGCCCCCAAATTTTAGGGACCCCTATGTTTCAGTTTTTTTTATCCTCCAAATATTAGAGGCCATTAAATTTCATTTTTTTTTTCATATCCTAAATGCTGTGGAACCGCAAAATTTTAGTAATTTTACAATATTTTCATACCCTGCTTTTCTAGCATGACTTAAACTGAACCTGATTGGTCTGATCAATGTAATAAATAAGAAAAATATTGGAAACTACGTCAGCCAACTATCACTATAATTAAGGCCAATCATGGACAAAAAATTTCGCAAGGGCCCAAAATCTGTTGTGCCAAATGCCAATAGTCTGTGTTTTCTTAGTTCAGGCCCTGGCCCCGTCGTTAAATGTGCCCGTTGGTAAGTATGATCCTATAGTGACATATTCTCTTGTTAAATATTTTAATGAATTTAGCTATAAAGTTGTCTTTAAAAAATTTTAAAAAGTGATTGAAAAGTCACGAAGATTGCAATAAAACGAACACATTTTACAAAACTAATCAAACTTATATGCAAATTTCTTTTTATAATGGAATGAAATAATAGGTCGTTCCGACTAGGGGCCCTAATCCTGGGCATTAGGGGCCCAATGGTAATTTCGAACTAATAAATATTTTAGTCATTTGCGAGTAATTTTAACAAACCATTTGCAAAAATATTAAATGCAGCCAAAGAAATGTGTCTAAGAAAATATTTTTTCCACAGAGTCACTTTGGTTTGGAGACCTGCGGTCATTCAAGCTCATTCACTCTTAAATTAAAAGCTTACTAAATCCAAACCCAAAAATAGTCTTACAGAATTAATAAGAGCTATCATATTATGAGCACAAGAGGTCAAGTGTGGGTTGACCAATTTCGCTCAAAGCAAGAAAGTGGGCAGAAAATGGAACACATGATGGAACTTTTATTAAACGCCCCGCCGAATATGCAGACGATACCAAATGGAACGTTTTTTTTTTTTTTTTTGAAAGATAAGCAAGGGCGGATGCAGCAGACGATATTCTTTCAGAATAACTCATTTGTGAAATGATAATCAGCTTAGAAAGTAGAAAATAGAACGTATGACTCCCGTGTGGTTTGTTTCGGTTTCTGATTCGGCAATTGAAGAGCTTAGTGGAAGAACGTGCTAAGTGACAAAAAGGTGAAAACGAGAAAATTAGCTGAAAAGTTTTTCGTCTGCTTTTGAATCTATTTAAAATGGTGCTTGCAAATGGTGAAAAATCTATTTAATGTAAGGTTTATTAATAAGACCAATGCAGCCAAAAATGTCCCGTGTCACGAATGATACCCCGTGTGATGGCAGTGCATGTTAAATATTAAAGTCTCGACGCTGAGTACGATGTCGCATTTAAAACTTGCATTGGGTGCCTACTCGGTTGTCGGCTTGTCACTTGACTATGGTTATAAATTAAGACAAACGTGGCCAATAGGACCCTACGTTAAATTTCCAACTTCGCCAAAAACCGCCATTGCCAAAATTTTATCGGCCATAATATCTTAGCTGCCAGATTGTCAGACCACAATGCCAGTTTCATAAACATAAAGAAAATACGCTATACCTAGAGAGAATTTACATTTCTTAGAATTATTCATTAGATCTAGTATAGTTATTGCCTTTACTGCCATGAGACATTGTAAAAATATTACAAAATTAAATATTACAAAAAAAATCAAAATATTTAAATTCAATAAAATAAAAATAATATTCATACAAATAACTATCCTACAAGTTAAACTCACGTGCTGTTACATGTCTATACCTAATTTTCGTTCACGCTGAACGCGCTGAAATTTCTTTTAAGTTGAAATAAAAAAAAAAGTATAAATACTAATCTTTCAATGCTATTCCGATAGAGAAATCGGCTCACGTTTTGCACTCCTACACCCGTTCGTTCAAAAAATCGCTTCTTTAATGACGCTTACGATACATAAAGAATATGTTCCTAAAATTTGGTAGCTGTACATTTAGTAGTTTTGCCTGGGCGGTGATACGTGTGAGTGAGTCAGTCAGTCAGGACTTTGCCTTTTAATATGTATATAAGTTACTTTAAAAAAATTAGAATTTTTAGTGGCTAATATTATTTTCACCAATACTTAAAATCAGCTCTTTTGACTGCTAAAATTCAAAGAAAATTCCTTTTCATCAGATAAACATTGAAAGAAATATTATCGGATTTTAAAGCTGACATACGTTTGAAATCCGGATTCACTTTTTATCGGAAGAAAGTATTAGTCACAGATTGATACTCTTCAATTGTTTTGGCTAATCTCTTAAATCTTCAAATGAATTTTTTTTATTTACTTCATTTACTACACTCCGTGCCAACCTAACTTGGGTAATAACAATGAGTAAAAAGGAAGAGGGAAAAGCGCGATTGGTCCGTTAGTTGGAAACTCTTGTAAGGTAATATTTACATCAAAATGATCTGAATACAATTTAACTTAAATACACTTTTCATTCAGATAAAATTGCCAAATTTTCTCAAATAATATTCGAATCTGTTAGACTTTAACTAAATTAATGTTTTAAACATGTTTTCCGGATATATTCACAAATAATTTATGGAATATTACATACCCGGAAAGGGGGCCCGGATGGCCGAGTGGTAAGCATCGCAGGCCAGCAGTCTGCGTGCTGTAACGGGCGCGGGTTCGATTCCCGCCTTCGCCCTGGGTGTATTTTCCTCTCTTTGTGACAGTAAAAAATCTGTCTGTGTCTGTCTTACTTGACGAAGACTTATAAGCGGCTCACTGAGCAAGCACACAAGTCGGAATATATATGTAAAATACCCTACCCTACCCATACCCGGAAGGATCTTCTCCATAGCATATTTCTATTTACCCATATTTCTATTTACCCTACCAACTTAGGTTGGCAAGGAGTGTATCATTAAATTTTTTGTATTATGTGATCTTTTTTTTTTGTTCGGATCGATGTTCCCCCTCCCCACAACCAATAAAGATATTGAACAAAATTAAATCAAGTTCAGTAAATCTGATAAAGAAATAAATATAAAATAAATGAAATGATAAATATTCAAATTAAAATCTTACCAATTAATCCCATATATGTTTATACTTAATTTCTAATTTGTTATTTCGTAAGACCAGAAAGATATGAGATCGACTTAATAAAAAAAAAGGTTTTTTTCTGCAAACATAAATCATGTGATAAAGCTGTTATGGGTGAAAGTTACGGTTCCCAAATTTACTTGTTTTTTTTTCTACAAGAATTCTAGTGAGTACTAAAGTACCCAGAGGCTCTTTAAATTTTTTTAACTTCTTGTTTCATATTTAAAGGACGAAAATAAACTCTCCTATTCTTCTCTAAGATCTCAAAAAGTCAGTCCAAAATTGGAAGCAAGGATATTTGCAAAATATTTAAATTATATTAATGTTATGTTGTTGTTGAAGATGTATAATTTATCTTTGGTAGGGTTTTCTTCTTTTTTGATTAATATTACTCACAGCAGTGTTTTCTAAAACTAAAAAAAAAGAAAAACTTAATAAAATTTTATTTATGGAATAAAAAAGTCCCAATTAAATTTCAAATCTATTCATGGTTTGCGTTTATAATATTTTTTGCTTCCCTACCAAAACATAGATTTTGAGCCAAATCATGTTTGATACAGACTATGTTACGACTTACGGTAAATGGAAAAAATTTCCACAATCACCGATGGCAGTCCGAAATATTTTTTTTTACAAACTAAAAACTATTTTGGATAAGGAACTTTGACTGTTGGTATTCATTGATTTCAAAGATTTACCAAAACACCCCTAAGGGCTCGTAGTCTGTCACCTGTCATCACTTTTTTTCTGCATAAAAATATGCTGGCATAGCTTCGAAAATACTACGCATGTTAACTTGTCAACACGCCCTGAAAAAAAAAGAAAATAAAGTTAGCAACTCGTTCTATTCAAAACTTCATTTTCATATCTATCGAATACAACCTATCAAATAAATATCAATATCAAAATAAAAAAATTATCATCAACTTATAAATTAATGAGCTGCCACAGAAACCTTAACCTTCAGATCGTAAGAAAAACCGAAGTAATTTTTTTTTAGTTTTATTCGTTACGCCATCTTACTCTAGAAATGAGATGGTTGAGCTACTGTTAGGGAACAACAATTTTCTCTTGCAGTTTTTTTTTTGTATAGAAATATGTATCATTAAAAAATTGAATTCATCATATACGAAATAGTGAATTAACAAATAATTTATTTAAAAGATATTTAAATTATTTTTAAAACTTTGAGAGTGGAAAAAATTGGTTTCAGTTCTCAGAAACTCGCACACACACACAACTATACCCTCTACCCCTAAAAATGATTATACGTACTACCCTAATTCGGTCTACCAAACGAGATAGGATTTTTTTAAGTAGGCCGAACACATATATGAGTAAATCTATCATCAGAAAACTGAGCATATTTCGCGGTTAATTCTATATGCATAAAAAAAATCCAAAAAAAAAAAAATGAGGAGGGGGCTAACATCTGCAGTTTTATCGTAAATACTGCCTTTTTTCAGGTGACGTATTGCCTTACTTCTATCCCAGTACTTCCATCAATCGTAGCTCCGATTGGCACTCTGTTCCCACGTAACATTGATTCACCAATTGAGGTTCGAGAAAGAATTTAATTTTCATTCACCATTTCCATTACCACCCGCAAGACCTGCAACATGCCCATTAGGATTTTTTTTTTATTTCTTGGAAGTTTTACCAAAAACGAACTGTTTCATTCCAAGTAACAAACCTAAGAAAATTAAAAGTTCTTTTTAACCTAAGAAAAAGAAAACGTAGTTTTTCTTTTCTTGTTTTTAATCCCACACGGATTCGTCTGTCGCATTTGTAATTAAGAGAAACATCTCATAAATGTCCGACGAGGCAGGGTAATTTCCCGCCATGCATACGAATTTATGAGCCAAAACAAAAGAACCTGCAGATTGCGAATTGCCCCAAATGAGAACGATTGGCCGGAGGAATTATTTACTAAAGGCCAATCCCAGGTGGAACAAGATGCCTTTTGTCTATAAGACATGGTTTATTTGACTTTTGGTAATGTAGTTGAGAACAAACGTATTCATTATGGAACTAGTGTGACATTTTTTTAGATGCCACTTATTTTTCATCCTGGAGAAAAAATTTCACAAGTCATGCCATTTTTTTTTTATAACTTAGAAAAAAATCCTTTCACGTTTAGTAGATCGAATTAGGGTAGTACTTATAATCATTTTTAGGGGAGCAATTAAAAAAATGCAAAGCGCTGTTTGACGTTTTTAAAAAGTCCTTTATATACATACAAAAACACACAAAAAAAAAACACTTTTGTAGAGGTTCCGTTTTTGGGAAAATTTATTCATTTAATATGAAACGATAAAAAAAATTATTCCACAAAAACACACAAAAAAAAAACACTTTTGTAGAGGTTCCGTTTTTGGGAAAATTTATTCATTTTATGAAACGATAAAAAAAAATTATTCAATTTTCTATACTATGTTTTCTATTTAAACTTTAAAAAAAACACGCATTGTAATCTGTATTTTTTGAAGGAAATTTGTCAATTTTAAAAACGGGTAAATATACTTTGTTGCCGGCCCGCCGGTGCAGTGGTTAGTGTTCTAGCCTTTGGAGCTGCAGGACTCGGGTTCGAATCCCGGTAAGGGAATAAATGCTTGTGCTTGTAAATAAATGTTGTTATTTGTCAATGTGCTTGTGTCGTAGTTCTTTGTGTGTCGCTTGTGACTGTCTCTTCTGGCGAGCTGGGTAATGGGCTATAAAGTCTATAGGTCTTAAATCAATGTTTTTTTGGTAGTTTTCACGATTTCTCATGGAAAACTTATGACGGTACATCCCAAAAAAGAAAGATGTGCTCGACTTCCATATTTTTAAGAAATATGGGGCTTCATAAATAAGATTTGTATGGTTAATTGACCACCCACTAGAGCAACATTTAAAAAAAATTAAATCAAGCACAGGGGGTCTTAGTGACAACTGACAGATAGTCACAGGAGGACCCGCGGGGACTTGCCGAGCATGCATGCGACTGAAATGGTATCTGCACTCACCCATAAAATGTCACCGTGGACCGTGTTCATGGGACTCTGCTCCAAATAAATTGTATAATAAATTAATATTAATGTAAATTGTTATAAAAGTTAATTATTATAAATTGTTATTATAGTATATTGTAGTAAAAATAGGACAAAAGCTATTATCAATTCAAAAGAAATTGAAGAAACAGGTAGTTTTACATACCTCGGTTCCATAGTTGACACACTGGGTGGAAAGCTTTTCAGGTTTGGAAGTCGTCAAATTTCAACATTTATATTAAACTAAAAATATATAATACAATTATTAAATCTATACTTATGGCAGTGAAACTTAGAAAATTACAAAACAACAGGAAAATAAACTTAACGCATTTCATACTAAATGTTTAAGAAAGATCCTAAAAATTTATTGGCCAGAAAAAATTTCAAACCATAATCTTTTTATTAAAACAGCAGACAAACCCTATACAAATGACATTATGAAATATGATAAAGAGATGGCATTGGGTCGTTTATGTACTAAGAAGGAGATTCTAATGAACGGATAGCTTTAACTTAGTCGCCTGACGGTGAAAGGAGGAGAGGACGACCAAGGCTGACCTGGCGAAGAAACATCATCTTGAAGGAGCGAGACAATCTTGATTGGCCAAGCTGGGCAGTTGCCAGTGAGGCCGCACTGAACCATAGGAACTTTTGCTTTCAATAATTGCGGCCTCATGCGCCTATAAGGCGTGATTAATCGCAAGGCAAGGCAAATTGTTATAAAATTAATTGCTGTTTAAAAATATAAACTTTTAATGAATGATTACCTTTTCCCAAGTTTTCAGGTGTCTTTTAGTGCAGAAACAGAATAAATCCTAATCAAAACAGTACCTTAAATGCATGTTTTAACAGAGGATTGAGGAAAAAAGTTCAAATATTTAAAATTTTGGAGGGAGTTATAACGTTTTTTCTGTTCTTTGAAAAATCTGAAATGTATGACTGAATTGGATTTTGCACTCACCTTTACAAATAGAGGGAAAATCTATCTGAGTGTTGTTGTTGAGTTGAATCACCCTCACACTAGAGATGCACGAGAGCTATTAGCGGCATGCATTTAGAACCACAGACAAGTCCGACACCTGAGCAGGCACTCGACGCAACTTCTATATGAGTCTCCCAAGCGAAGAGTATTGCTGCATTCCGGAATATATAGTCAGATCGATGTTTAAGCTGGCTGTTTTAGGGATTGTCCAAGCAGAAAGGACTCGGGATAAGTAGGTTTTAGAAACAGATGGACAGATAGTGGATTTTTCGAATGCGGGTAAGTTGTGTTCTTATCATTCTCTCTTCTTTTTTCTCATCTTTTAATCGAAATTGTTATCCTTACTACTTTTATCAGTACTACAACTACTTGTAGAAATTAATTTTTTTATTAAGCAAAATATTAGATTCTTAATTTACTTTTTTGTATAAAGGTTTATTTTAAAACAAAATGTTAAATATGAAGTAAATTAATTTTTCGAAAAATATTTATTCTATATTGTACTGAATTTTTAATTGTTGTTTTTAATTTTATGTATTTTCTTTTTATTATTTTTAAATACATTGCGTCTGCAAAAATATTATTTTGTGTCCTTTTTATTCTTGTTCTCTATTTCTAAAATTAGTTTTTCGAAAAATATTTATTCTATATTTAACTCTATTTTAAGTTTTTTTTTAAAAATCTTTGTTCTTTTTGTTAGTTTAGTTTTATAAACACATAGCGTCTGCAAAAAATATTATTTTGTGTTCCTTTTATTCTTGTTCTTTATTTCTAAAATTAATTTTTCGAAAAATATTTATTCTATATTCAACTCTATTTTAAGTTTATTTTTAATGTAATTTCTTTTTGTCAGTTTATTTTTTTAATACATTGTGTGTTCAAAAAAATATTATTTTGTGTTCTTTTTATAATTGTTCTCTATTTCATATAAGCTTTTGTGACATTAAAAAATTATATTAGATTGAATTCGTTGTTTACTATAAATTTTAACTAGTATTTTACTCCAGTAATAACTTGTATGTATACTTTTCTTCGGGGAGTTAAAGACAGAAATTCGAGACTCCCAAAAGCTAGAAAGTACTATCGCAAAAAAATATATATATATACTAGCTGTTATACCCGACGTTGCACGGGTAGAGGTGAAAAAATAATTGAATAGTCAACTTAACTATTTTTTCTTTCATTTGAGTTACATAAGATATGAAGATTACCCAGTAATTTTTTCAATTTAATTACCCATCTTGGATATAGAAATGATTATTATTAATTTCAAAAATACCTTTGATAAGAAGCTCAAATGAAAGAGAATACATATTTATGTAAAAAATAATCAGTAAGAATTAAAAATAAGCTACTTCAGCAAACAGCAAACGATTTGCATGTTTTTATAAGTTTATTTGCTTTCTAATAAGCTTATGTTGCTGATACCGTTCGTTATTAAAGTACAGAATCCAGCTACTTATATTGCATTAAAAAATCAAAATTTAAAAAACGCTATTAAATTCACCGATGAAGTCATCGTATTTTCCCGAATAAATATTTTTTAGCTCATTTGGCACTTTTTTGCGAATTTGGCGAGGAAAAGATATGGCTAACAACACACCCATTCAGTTCTCGTGCAATGAACTTCGCACAACCAGCATTTAAAAAAATTGCTCATTTGGTACGTTTTTTGTAATAACTTGGCGAGTTTGGCAAAGTATTTGGCGAAAAAAATAAGACATAAAACCATAATATGCATCTGTAGTGCAATGACTTTCAAAAAACAACATAGTTCAGTATAAGCTTAACTATGCTTTTAAAAAAATCATAATTAAAATCATATGGCACAATAAAATAATAGAATGGAGACTGGTCGGATTACATCACTTTTGAAACATATCAATTATTTTTTCGAATTATTAATTTAGTTTCTAAAGGCAATGAACAAATATTAAATAAATTAAACATTTTCAATTTCAATTGTTTTCTAAAAAGTTTTATTTAAATTTTTCTGCCTGATGGCATCACGAAAGAGAAAAAATGATCGGATTTGAGCGAAAGTGGTATACTTTTCCCCTTAAAATGTTCGAAAACGATAGAAGGAATGGTCTGATTCAAAAAATTCTTAGCCTATGTTTGTTCTGGAGATGAGACGAATTTTTGTGCCAAATTTCGTGACGATCTGTTGCGTGGTTCTTAAGTTTTTGCGTCCTATACAGACAAACAAACAGAAGTCGCCTTTTATGTATATAGATATATTGTATGGAAACATTAGAAAGTACATTTTCGCAGCGAAGCGTAAAATATGTCATGCCGTAATGACAAAGCAAATCATTGTTCTCTTGAACTATGTGGAAATATACATGAAAGTTGCGCTCTACTCACTGAAAAGTAACTTTAATTCTGATTTGTGAGCGTGTTTGCGTGCGTGTGTGACGAGAAACTAACAATTCTGGAATTCATGTGTCGGATGCGAAAATATGAGAAAATACCAAATATGACCAAACTTGATTTAGAATTACATTTTGATTCTAAGATTCAATTTTCATTTATAAATATGGTTAGTAAATCGTGAATCCTCTGAAAAAGGGTCTGGAATGGCGTCCCCTACGCAGTTTTTCATAAAAAATATATTTAATTGCGTAAAATAATTAACTTTATAAAATTTTTATGCAAAATAATCTTAAAGTAACTTGAAAGTGCGACTGTGCAAATTCGAAACTATTTAATTAGGGTCAAGTGGGGTAAGTGTGATTGGGGGTAAGTGTGATAAAGAGCTCTTGTAACTTTGGAAATCATTCTAAAAATCTGAAAGTTTGCAATGTATAACATTAGACCACTTATAATTAAACTAAAAAGAAATATTGACCTTATTTTTAGTTTAAAGAAAGTTTTGAGCTTTTGAATATGCTATTTTATTATATTATTTTCCCTATGTGGGGTAAGTGTGATATGCAGCAATGGATTTTGAAATGCAAATTTTGCACACTTAAAATTGGAATTCAAACATATAATTTTTTTTCTACATATGTATGTTTCTTATAATAATTCACTACCAATTTTAGGATTTGGAATTCACTTGAAGCAGAGAACGAATTTTCTTAATGAAAAATGCAGAAACCCTATCACACTTACCCCACTTGACCCTACAAAAAAATTACTTTAGAAACTTTTATGCAAAATATTCGATGAATGCAATTTCAAAAAGTGACATTATGCATTTTACAAAAGTGACAATATGCAATTTACAAAAGTGACAATATGCAAATTACAAAAGTGACAATATGCAGTTTACAAAAAGGACAATAAGCAATTTATAAAAAATAATCAATGTATGGGTGAATCTCCCAAAAGTGCAAAATTTCAGTCCATGATTCGTTATAGTGAAAAATAAAAGTTCAATTTTTAGCAAATTTATGCCGAAATAGTTAAGGCAGCATTTCAGTTCCCTAAGTAACACATTCGATACTTTTAAAATAATTATTTAATAGGGCAAAAACAAATTCAATGAAAAAATGTTGTGATTAATAAAAATCAAATGAAATTAAAATTATCATATGTTTCTTTTATCAAGAATAAAATGGCGCAGTACTTATTTAGGCATAAAATTTAAATTTTTATATTTTTATTCCATAAATAGATGCAAACCCAACAATCGTCATTTCTTTCATAATGCCAGGACATTTTTTACAACCCACTAAATCATTTTAATTAAATCTGCCGGATCAAAATAAATTGTTTTTAAAGGAATACGTGTGTACTTTTATCATACTGATTAATTTATTCTTGGCGTTGCCTTAAATAGCCCTCCCCTAGTGCAACGCAATTGACATTTATTGATGCAATTATGTTTTTTTTTTTGTGTGAACAAAGTACAAAAGGGTCAACTATGCATTTTAAAGCTGTCAAATCACAATTGAAAATATCTTTTCATCATTGTATTTTGCCTTAAGGGCTTCCCAATCTGTTAGATCATAAATTACATTTCAGAAATATGACGAATGTGTTTCAGATCGCAATCTTGTAAACAACTTGTCTTGTGTTCTATTCCAATCTAAACTTTTCCATTTCTGTTTTCATGAACCCTTTCATTTGGAGAATAGAACACCGGGTGATGGATGATCACAGGCGATAATCGAAAGGGGCCCTTTTGAGGTGTCGAGTTGAGGAGTAATTAGTTGCTGAACATTACGACACATTATAAAACGGACATTGAAGAAGACGAAGTTTCCTCTCAGCTGGAATCTTGACCACCAGTGAGTGGTTTAACCCTCTAATGCATGAATTTTTATTTTCATCCCAAAAAAATATATATGTATCTTCAATGCTCATACATTATGGGAAAAATACTGAAAAAAATTTAACTGCATTAGGTTTTAAATAATTTCAATTTAAAAAAAATTTTCCATGTGACAAAAACCAACTAAAAAATTAAAATTTTGATAATAATGACTAGAAAACTACTAAATATATTTTAAAATAACCCTTTTTAACTATATATATTTTTTCAAAACAATTTATTTGTATTTAGTACTAAAATTATTATACTTTGACTTACGCCAGAAAACGTAATTTCACAACAGTTAATAACCTCCCTCTTTAATTTTGAATACACTTTTACTACTGTCATTTATGAGTTTTATTATTAACTAAAACTTCAGAATGGAATGTAATAGATGAAAAAAACACAAATTTGTCAAGATTGAGGTCTACTTTAATAGAATAAAGTGGATTATGTAACTTGTTACCAAACGGTAACAGTATGCATTAGAGGGTTAACCCTCTAATGCATACTGTTGCCATATGGCAACAAGTAACATTATCCACTTTATTACTTTAAAGTAGAGCTCCTTCTCTATGTTTTTTCATCTATTACATTCCATTTTGAAGTTTAGTTACTGATAACCCTAACAGATGACAGTAGTAAAAGTGTATTCAAAATTAAAGAGTGAAGTTATTAACTTTTGTGAAATTACGTCTTTGGCAGTATTCAAAGTATAATAATATTAGTACTAAGTACAAATAAATTGTTTTGAAAAAATTATTATAGTTCAAGACGACGATCAATTAACGACCAATTATGTTTATTATATAACAAGATTCTTTTTTTACATTAGAGTTCATTTGTGGCTCTCAATAATTTCATTTTACTCATTGTGTTTTCATCTTTCAAAAACATTATTTAGTTAAGGATAAAACTATACTTTAAGTCGTTTTTATAATAAATTAAATTTATAAATAATTTTAAACATGCCGCTTTAGGCTGCTCCTACCTTGCCTATATTTAGAAACAAAACCCTGGTGTTTTAAGAGAGGAAAGACCATGAAACCATTTCCAGTTAACAAGTTTCAACTCCTGATTATTTGCGTGACAACTGATATTTTATGCAAGTTTAAACTTTATTAACATCATGTAACACCATAATAGTTTGTCTTTTTGTACAGTTTCAACGTTAATGTTATTCCCCCGAAAATTAATGTATATGTACAATTAAAAAAATAATTTTACAGGGGGAAAAAAGATATATTAACTGAAAAATATTATTATTTTCTTTTAAGATTTGTTTCTGTAAAAAATATACGGTTAAAAGTAAAAACAGGTTTTTTTTTTGTTTTTAACATTGTAAAAATGTGCTGGACATAATCGAACGTATAAGAGAAACAAATTTTCTCTGTAAATTATATGGTATTTTTCTGGCATGCCAGCTGACATGTTTTTGGTGTAAAAGACATAGTCTTTTTTACAGTGTACTTTCTATTTTAGGTGTAATTATTTCTCTTACATTATGAAATGACGGAGGATAGCTAAACAATGCATCATATACTTTTGTCGACGGAACGACTGTCCTGTGGTGGAACTGCCTGCAAAAAGAAGAAGACGCATGGAGTCTTGCTTGAGTGATTCAAGTATTGTCTCCTTAGAAAAGTAAGTTCTTTATTACTTTCTTCACACAAATCACACAGTAGTATATTATTAAGAGACACATACTTATTTCCGTTTTTTATTACATATAAGGATAGCTTGGTCAAAGATGTTTTTTTCACTTAATGTTTTTATTGAAAGGTGAATGAACACAAAAAACACTTTCAAGTCTTCTAATATTTAAGAAGATTTTTAGATAAAACTTTTTAAGAACACCAAGGTGGTCCGATTTTCCTCCGCCCCCCACAACCCTAAATGATTTCAAAGAAAATTATTTGGGCGTTGTTCTTTTGACCACTTCCCTCATTTTCAATTTTCCGAACTTGAATTTATTTATTTCGCTTATTTTATTCCAATCTGTATCGTATGGTTTATCAGATATAATTTTTTCATGGTTCTAGTTTTGTTTCATTATAATTTTATTTAATCTTTAAAAAAAAATAATGAAACTATGAATAAATTCAATTTAATTATTTTGTTAAATTGTAAAATTTAAAGCATGGATGGGCTATTTGCAACCATCTACCAAAGAAATATATATATTTTTTTAATTTAGGAAATTAAATTTTCAGTTAAATTTTTTTATTTAAATCTCATGCAGTGAAAACAAGTTTACACTTCAGCTATCTTATCCCTCAGATGGTTAAAATTTATAGGTAAGTTTTTATTCTTTACGGGCAACTTAAGTCAAAAATATTATCTGTTACGAAAGTTGTAGCAGTAACGATACGATAGAAATTACTATTTTCAAAAGTTCCACACAATATTTTCACACGAATTTTTATATTTCACACGAATCCTCTTTGGTTTGAATAATCCACATTAGGCTACAGGAGCCCTCCAGTGGAGTAACTATGTACTAACTAGACTAATTTTTATTTTAAAAAAATGCTACAAGGCACCACTGTCTAGGTGGTGAAAGGAACAATATAGTCAGAGTTGCAATACAACACATTCACCTATTATAAAAAAATACATATTTAATATAAATATTCGATTTTCTTTCACCATGAGGTCATTTTTACAAAGACGTATGTTACTGAAAGGAAAACTGTTAAAAGTAATTCGGAATATTTGTCCAGCAATTACGATTTGCACATATTTGTCCCCTCATGTTTGGTCTGACTGTATATTCATTACTTTTCGACTGCTTCTGATGTCAAGAATAATTTAGGTATCTGATGTAGGAAATAATCCCACAAATAAAAAAAGGCTCAATATATAACGACTGTCTCAGATTAAATTTTGTCGCAGTCGTAATTCCTCTGCCTTCGTACATCAAGATTAAACTCGGAAAATCTCTAAATCTTAGAATAACTCCTCCGATGAGGCCAATTAGAGAAGAGAAATCGACGGTTAACGACATTAATGATTGTTTATAGTTATTGAATAATTAACTCGAGTTGGTGAATACTATTATTAATGTTACTCCCCTTCCTCTCCCTTCGTACATCAAGATTAAACTCGGATTAACTGTAAATCGTAGAATAACTACTCGTCCGATGAGGCCAAATAGAGAAGAGGAATCGACAGTTAACGATATTAATGATTGTTTATAGTTATAGAATAATTAACTCGAGTTGGTGAATGCTATTATTAATGCTACTCCCCTTCCTCTCACTTCGTATTCAATTCCACTTCCTTCAAGATTAAATTCGGATTACCTCTAAATCGTAGAATAACTAGCCCGATGAGGCCAATTAGCGAAGATAAGTCGACGGTTAACGACATTAATGATTGTTTATAGTTTTCGAATAGTTGGTTGGTTGGTAGACAGTAGACATATATTTTCAGGCTTGCGTGCTTGGTCAAAGACCCGCTTATAAACCTTCGTCAAATAAGACAGACACAATACACATACGCGACAGATGTTGCCATCTATCGCGCGCCACCTCCACAATTTCGACATGTCCCTGAAGTAGAGGGAAATAGTCTCCAGGGACCTGTACCCGTGGGAAACTGATCAATGACCTCCCACAGGACTTTCGGACCCAACAGATTTAACGAGCACGTAATCCTCATATACTCGACAAACCCAAACATCCATGCCTTATCGGGATTCGAGCCCGGACCCAGAAGCTCCAAAGGCTAGTAATCTTAACCATAAGGCTACTTATCTTAACCATTGCACCTCCGGGTCGGCTATAGAATAGTTAACTCGAGTTGGTGAACACTATTATTAATGCTACTCATTACATTTCAGACTCAAACCACCTGTTCCTTATCACCATCTTCATGTTATCTTCAAGCCTCTTCCGCATCAAGAAGCTCGGTGTGTCCTTCATTTTTGTCATCAGCACCCTCCTCCTTCTGTCCAAAACAGTCCTCCAAAGAAGACCTTCCAGTGATCCGATACCACCTGTAAATGAAATCACTGCCCAGCCATCCTATTCAGCCATAAGCCCTCCAATATATTCACAATGGTCAGCCAAGTCATGCCAACTTGGCGAGAAGATAGACTTGTTGATTGTCGTGCACTCGTCTCCGTCCCATGTTTTGCACAGGAAGGCTATCCGACAGACGTGGGGGTCCAATGCTGTAGGACAAGGTTGGTAAATACATTACGGCTAATGCCGTTAATGTACCCATTAGACGCTGCATAGATACACTGCTCAAAGCAATTAGGGGAGCGCATGGTTTAAACCCTTTCACCCCCAATGATTTCATTTGGAATAATCACCTGCTGATTTTTTTCTCACTAAAATGAGCTCGTACTTATGTATCGTTACATCGAATAACCATGTCCTTTGAAGAATTTTAAAATGTTTTTTTAATTAAATGAAATTTTTAAAACAATCTTAAAATAAAATTCACACTCAAAAAAGTTTTATTACATAAATTGACCGTAAATTCCTCATGCTTGCATTCTTAGATGTTAAAATATTAATTTTAACTTTTTTTTTTAACAAAAAAAAGTTTTAAAATATTATGGTTATAATTTATTCAAAAATTATGATTCTAATTTTTCCACTAAAATTTTAGTTGAAAAATAAAGATTTATCCCCAGTGTTTTTTACCATTTCATTCCGGATGCATACTGAATCTATTTCACAAATTTTAGATTTTCAGAACAAAAAATAAAAAGTGTGTAACTGCAAGGGTTTATAAGAGTACGCAAAGTGCTCCCCAAATTCTTTTGAGCAGTGTAATTTGAAAATTTAACTTGTTTCGTTACCTAGGTAATGGATACATTTAAGGCTTTCGAATATTTTAAGTTCATAGGTTTAGGGAATGCATTGAAGATATTGTATGTAATACATAGATGTGATTTTGCGGATTTTCTAGAAAATTTAAGAAATAATAAAAAAAAATCAATTCTTCAACTGAGCAGGGCGTTTCATTCATGAAATGCTAACTCAAAGAAACATCTATATTTCATTTTGTACCCAATTCTTTTTCAACAGATTTAGCGCACAGATAATGTCGCTGTGCTTTACGTTCTGAACAGAAACTACCTACATCTTCTGTACTTAAAATCTTAATTTTGAAATTTCAAGGAACCCCCACTACCCATTAGATTTTAACCATTATTTAATAGACATATTATATACCTCATATTTTTCATAAATAATAGTAATGTCTGTATTTAATCAAAACAAGATTTCCTTCTAGGACTAAACATCAGAACAGTGTTCGTAGTTGGCAGGTCCAAGATGCCCAGGATACAGCAACGTGTCAGTTTAGAATCCAAAACCAACGGCGACATAGTTGGCGTGGAAATGATCGACTCCTACGCCAACTTAACTCTCAAGCACGTCGCCGGACTAAGATGGGCAGTGAAGAACTGTCCTGGGGTCGAATACGTCCTCAAAGCAGATGATGATGCCTTCGTGGACGTCACCAGAGCGCTCAAAGTCATAAAATCTGCGGGTCTTTCGTCTAGTACGATTGCATGTCGTGTGGTCCCACAAGGTATTCTTAGAAGTGTAGTTGCTTCTATTTTCTACTTTCAAGTACGGGAAGTCATGACAACGGCTGTTTTAAAAAAAAAAAAAAACTCTTGTAATTTCCAGGGTTGTTTTAAGTTTCGTGTTTTGCTAATAGATGGCAGCACCACGATTTACAGGAGAGTGTTGGTTTTGCTGCATGACAACTTACTATTTCTTTATAAATTGTCTATTGAATCATGATAATAAAAAAGCACTTTGTGAATTATAAATTATATCATTATAATTATTGACTGAGGTGGCGTAATATTTAATTTAGTGCATTATAGTACTTTCAAGAGGGACGGGTATGATGCAAAGGTTAAAGTTTTCTAATGACTTTGGAGGGGTGATACAATGAGTTCTATAGTAGGGTAGAGGTACGACTGGTACTGAGCTGCCATTGCCAGCCATGCCTCACTACAGAGCCCGAATAGAGTGGCAAAAGCGCTAGTTAATTTATAATTTTGATACTGAGAAAGGAAATACACCCAGGGCAAAGGCAGGAAGCGAACCCGCACCCGTTACAGCGCGCGGACTGCTAGCGTTATGGCCAGCTATCCAAACCACTCAGCCATCGGGCCCCACACCCTATATTGCCTCTGTGTTGGTCCAAGGTGCTGTTGGTAGGTTCAGTCACTACCCTACTATAGAACTCTTTGGGTGATTCTGTGTGCTTTTGATGCACGAGGACTAACTAGATAGGAACCTACCGTTTACTGCTGTTTCCTAACAGATACATATTATTTTGGCGTCAGAGTAACTGTTAATGTGACTTTGAATTTTGGGTTCTAAATTATCAAACCTATTTTAAATATGCTAAAAAAAATCTTAACTAAACCAGATATATATCCCCAGTTTTATTTTCTCTTGCATAATTCTCCTCCTTTCATAGGCACAAGTCCGAGACGCTTCGGAAAATGGATGGTGACCAAACAAGACTATCCTTACGACGAATATCCCGAATACTGTAGCGGACTTGCCTACTTCGGGAGACCCTCGGCAATGGCCAAAGTGTACGAGGCCGCAGTGTCGGGGAAAGTGCCCTATCTATGGATCGACGATGTATTTCTGACTGGACTGGCAGCACAGGCAGCTGATGTCACTCGACTGGACATCGGAGTGTGGTTTGCGAGGACTGAAGACATGGTCATCAAGTGGATGAAATCTGCTGGCGACACCAAGCGAGTGCTGCCGTGGATTGTTGCTGAAATGACGCCCCGTCACTGGCCTTCAGACGCCAAAGATCTATGGCGGATGATTACGATGACGCAACAAAAATCTTTGAATAGTTTGAGGTGATATAACTAATCGATATGCACCAATATCTACTACGAGCCTAATGTGTTATGGAGAGTAAATGACATGTTCGGTAGATAAATTTTTCCGAATTGAGCAAGTTGCATGAAACTACACTGTCAGGAAAAGAATTGTGATATGGCTTTCTTTCAGACACAAAATATTTGTGGCTAAAAGTATAGACAATAAAGAGTATTTTTTTTAAGTCTTATAAAATAACAAGGTTAATTGGAACCATTGTTCAAAATCCTGTTTTTACCAATATCTCTAATTCAGGAATAAGTAAACTCTGAAAAGTGAATGTAGACCAAACTTGGATCGATCAGTTCTCGCAAAGCACACTGTTATGTCAATTCAACCGACTTCAATAGCTAATGCAATCAGTTCAATTTGGGATCATATCTTTCTTAAATATGACAATGTATATTTGTCTGGACTGGCAGCCCAAGCAGCTGAGGTCAGTCGGTTGGACATCGGAGTGTGGTTTGCGAGGACTGAAGACATGGTCATCAAGTGGATGAAACCTGCTGGTGACACCAAGCGAGTGCTGCCGTGGATTGTTGCTGAAATGACACCTCGTCACTGGCCTTCAGACGCTGAGGAACTATGGCGGATGATTAGAAAGACACAACAAAAATCATTAAATAGTTTGAGGTGATAAATTGATAAACAATATCCACCATACGAATGAGCGAATGTGCTCTGAAAAGCAGATGACATGTTCTGTAGATAAAGTTTTCGGAATTGAGCAAGTTGCATGAAACTACACTGCAAGAAAAGAATTGTGACATGGCTTTCAGACACAAAGTATTTATGGCTGAAAGTATAGACAACAAAGAGTATTTTAAGTCTTATAAAATGATAAGGTTAATTGGAACCAATGCTCAAAATCCTATTTTTACCAATATCTCTAATTCAGGAATAAGTAAACTCTGAAAAGTGGATGTAGACCAAACTTGGATCGATCAGTTGGTGCAAACCACACTCTTATGTCAATTCAACCGATTAGCTAATGCAATTAGTCCAATTTGGGATCACATCTTTCTTGAATAAAAAAGTACTTTTTACTCCAGATGTTTTGGAAAGCATTCGGAATTGAATAAAGTTGCGCAAAGCTACTATCAAGATAAGTACCTTGTTTGTGGATCACTCAGATGTGCTCCCAAATAATTGCAATAGCGACTGGGGTCGGTTGAACGGACATAAGTGTGGGGTTTGCTGCCATTAGGCACTGAATTTTACTTAAATGAGGTTGTAGCAGCTGTTGATGAAGCTGATAGCCGACAAAAAGTAAAGATGATCTAACCCAGTTCTTGGAGAGTAAGAAATTGAATCTGAAATTCACACTAAAGCAAGTCCAAATTTTCTCCAGATAATGTATGATAGTGCTATTCTAATTTTGTGGTTTGTCAAAGCCTTGTGAAATAAAATAAAATTGAAGTTGAAGATATATGGTAAATGATGTAATTTATTTATTTTTAAATTTAATAAATACATGTTAAGTTTTTAGTAGTTTGTGCTCTTAATGTAGTTGTTACATTTAATTATAATTTCTGATACGATATAATTATTAATTGTTGCATAACATTCAATTAATAACATTTAAATAATTACTGTAAAAAAAAACTAGTAATAACATTCTACCTATATTATATTTAAGTACCTTTTTCCTTGTTAATGCAGTGCCTGTAGCATAATCATTTGCCAAGAAAAGTTAAACCTTTTTATGAAATAAAATTAATCAATGAAATATTAGAGTCATGTGATCAAATCATGTTGAGCAAATTAAATCCACCTTATACCAAACTAATTTTTTGTTTTGTTTCTATAATTAAATATGGTGTATTAATCCAAAAAGTATACATATTTTAAATTTGTAGTATTTATTTAAATAAATTCTCTATACATAAAATAAGTTTTCAAAAGTTACGAGTTTCGATTATTAGTAGAAATACAAAATTATTAATTAAAAAAATTAAGCAATCCATTTAGATTCACTGTATTATATAAAAAAAACATATAGTAAAGTAAGCATTATTAATAAATAGTAAATGCTTTCCAAAAATATACGTAGTGAAAGATATATACATAGTTGACTATAAAACAGTACGAAATGAAATAGGTTAATATGTATATTTAAAATTATAGCTATGAAAACAAATATCAAATCAGAGGAAATAGTACCAATTCAAACATTATACATAAACATTTAAAATCCAAGTTATACTATGCTTTGAATTAAAATTGCCATTATGTACTATGGTACAGTCACAAATAAATTCTAAAATAAAATTAATTTAACTTATGTTCAATAAAATGAATGAATGAGAACTGAAGTGGTTCAGCACTACTGGTTAGTTTATTTAAACTATCATTTGGGTCTATGCTATTTTTACCACATACCTTCACATTTAGCAAAATAAGTATTCTAATTATGTGCTTCTGAAAAAAAAATTATTTAAAAGAATAGTTTAAATGCAAAATAAATATTCAAAATTAATTTTTTATAGGAATTATTGAAGTTTGCTTCACCAAATACAGCACACATCAGCTTCTCGAAGAGTTAACAAAATAGCAATATGGAAACTTTATATAGGCTGTACACACTTTTAAGCTTTATGTATAAAGTTTATATTATATATTTATTAACTTATGAAAATTTGTAAAACAAAATCAATTTACAATTTAAATTTGTAATTACACCCCAAGTTGGGATTGTTCTTTATTAAAAGTTTTAATATAATAAAGCATTAGTAAATGTTAAAGTATGATATATAACGAAATAATTTTTTGGGGTACTTGAACATGAAACATAGCAATTAAAACATTTTAAATATCAGTTTAAGTTACATTAAATAAAATTATAGGGCGATATAAGAACCTTTGATTTGGTTTTTAAGAAGTTTTGGAATGAGCGAGCTAATAAAAATAAGTAAAATACTATATAATACAAAATTCATTAAGCAGAAACTACATGTCAATTTAAAACATTTTTACTGTTGTAGTTAGAAAATCAATTTTAAAAATATCATTAAAATTGTGAAAAAAAGACCAGTGAAGTTTCTGCAATTTAGTACTTAATTGAAATATAAAAATATCTATATTTTGTCTATATTTTAAAAAGTCTTCAATCTGAATCATCACTGTCCATAAGAACACGTGCCTTTTTCTTCTGTCTGCTAAGAGTCTCGACACTCACGGTTTCTTCCATTTGACTAGGTGCAGTATCAATCATAGGTTCTTCTCCAGAGTCCTCGCTTTCGTCAAGAATCAACCGTTTTCTCTTTCGGGCAGTCGCAGATGTATTACTTTGAAGTTCCGATTCATGACTTTCATCTTCAGAATGGTCGAGCCGGCTTCGGACATTGCCCAAAGGATCGCTTCCGGGAGTGTCGATTAACATTCCAGTCACCGTCTTCTTTCTTATTCGTTTCTTTTTGACCTCAGAACCGTTTTCGCTCATTTCCTCTTCTGAAGAATCGTACAGGACTTGGAAATACTTCTCTGGTTGGGTAAGATTTGCACTGGATTTGTCATGGCCATTTGCTGAGTGTTCTTTCTTTGATGTGGATTGTTTGACTTGCTTTTCTGTAGTTTTGCCTTCATTTATGTTCTGGATACTCCTTAAAGGAAGACCGTCATCAGATTCATCAGCTAGTTTATCAGTGGCATTCTCTTCCTTGTTTTCATGGACACTTCTTGCAGTAATATCATCAGATTGTTTTTTTATGGAGCTGTCTCCATTGAAGACATTTTTTAAAGGTTGATCATCATCAGAATCATCCGACAATAAAGATTTATTTCTTTTTAAATCCATTTTTTCAGAGCTCCTTCTTTGAATTTTACTAAGAGGCATAGTCTCGTCTTCTGATGAAATTGAGCTTCTTATTATTCCTTTTGGTCTTTTCCCTTGAAAAGGTTTTTCGATCGCTTTAACACTATTTTTGTTATGGATGCTTCTTAGGGGAATATCATCATCAGACAAAACAGATGAATTTAAATTTGATTCCAATTTTTCACTGTTATCTTTAGGTTTGTTGTCAAGTGGTACAGTTTCATCCTCTGAAGAATCTGATAAAAAGTTTTTAGCCTTCTTATTTTTCCTACCGCCTACGTCTTTGGGTGTTTTGCTGACAAGGAGGGATGTTTCATCATCTGACGAGTCAGACAAGATTGAGTTTTTAATTTTCTTTTGCTTTTTATTCTCGTTTATGGAATTGTCTTGGGTTTCATTTGCTTTATTCTTATCTTTTTTATTTATTTTAGGTGTTTTGTCTTGCTTTTGCCTCTTTTTTCTGACTTCCTTCTTATCTTCAATCAATCTGATTTCCAACAGCTTTTCTATGATACTTGGTTTTGGTCTTTTTACTGCTAATTCATTCATTATACTTCCAACAATATCATTTGAGTCTTTGAACTTTTCAAAAAGCTGTTGTAGTTGTACGATTTCTACTTCGTCCCACACTTTTGGTGGTCTTTTTCTGGACTTCTGGCCATCAATCGTCGAAGATTTCTTGGCTTTATTATTCACGACTTTTGGTTCAACGCTACCTATTTTACTGCTTGATGACCCTTCCTCCTCCTCCGAATCGGATAAAACCTGCCTTGCTTTCTTAACCTTTTTCTTACTTGCACTAGAAAAGTGTGCTGCATCATCAGACCCTGATTCTTCATTATCATTGTCACTAGCCACAAAACTGGAAACATCCAGTGAACCGCTTTTGTCGGTTTTCCTAGTTTGTTTCTTGCGAATTTCTTTCTTGTCCTTTATCAGGCCAGTCTCAAGCAATTTTTCGACAATACTTTGCTTTGATCTTTTCGTTGTTAATGAATTCAAAATCACATTCATTATGTCCGTTGAATCTCTGTTGCTATTGAATATATTAGTCAGTTCCATTATTTCTTGCTCTTGCCACATTTCTGGGAGACTTTTACCTTGCTTGGGTTGCTTATGCTTTTCATTTCGTGAAGCTTTCTTAGATTTAAAGATGTTTACCAATTCAGTTGTCTCACTTTGCTCTTCCAGCCCTTCATAAACATCCTTTGAATCAACACTAGATACAGCATCATTATTAGAAGAACGCTGCTCTTTTAACATTTTAAAGAAATTCTCTTCCTCTTCTTCATTTTCCGAAGAATCCTCTCCAGATTTCGTATGATGATCGTTTTCCGAATCACCCTGATCCGTATCATCATCATCATCATCACTGTTCTCAATGAAGGAATCTTCACCACTCTTGCCTCCATCTTCCTTGGACTTCTTCGATCTTTTCTTGTGCACTTCTTTTTTGTCCTGGATCAAGTTCAACTCCAACATTTTTTCAAGCACCATTTTCCTCGATCGTTTGATGGACAGACCATTCAAGATGCCACCCATGATGTCGTCAGAACCTTTTAGATCTTCAAACAAATTCTGCAGTTCAATGACTTCATCTTCTTTCCATTCCTTGCGTAGATGGGGTTTGAGATCTTTAGAACTTTGAATTAGACCTAGTCTTTTCAATGCTAGTATGACTGAATGCTTGGTTCTCTTTCGGTTCTCAATGCTGGCAAGGATGATGTCAGCGACGTCTTGCCCTTCAATGTACACATCTTTATTCTCTTCGTACAGCTCACAAAGTTCATTCTCTTCCTTTTGTGTCCAAGCTCCTTTGATGGTGCTGCCTCCGTTGTCGTAACCTTCTTCCACTTCATACGCTTCCTTCAAATCCTTCCAGAACAGCATCTCAACAAATACCTTGTCATTTTTCTTGGCAACTTCAAAGAACTTAGACACGATGAACTTGGCAAACCTGTACAACTCTTTAGTCACAGGATTAGTGGAGACATCAGGATCTTGGAATATTTTCTGGAAGGTCAGGAACAGGGTGGACTGGAAAAACAAGGCATGCATCTTGCAGTCCCAAGCGATCTTGTGCAGAAGCTTGATGAGGCTAACGTTGGTTGTTGGTGAATTGTTCTGGTAGCTAGCCAGCAACAGACAGCAAGGTTGGACAATCTTTTTAGATGCATACTTGTTGTAAACCTGTTCCAAATCAAGCTGTTTTTCTTGCACCGCCGGCATGGCTTCTGTTTCTTCATCAGTGTATTCTTGATCCTCGTCGATAGCTTGGCTAGTTTCGGGGTGGGGATTCTCGATGTTCGACATATAAATCTCTCTCAAGACGGTAAACTCATCTTCAGAATCAATGTCCGCAGTGCCAAAAGAATCACCATCCGGCCAGAGTTCTCTTGCAGACCGTAGCAAACTAACAGCTTGTTCCGCTTGCTTGGATACAAGTGCATGTCTGATCTTGTACATTGCATCCACTTTTTGTTCTTCAAAAGGAACTTCTGAAGCGCCATCAAAGGGAAACGAATCAGTAGGAACATTCCGCCTCCCTTGAACTGCAGCAGATAATGAAGTAGCGAAATTGGACCATTCCTCTTCTAAATTAATACTTTCTGGCTGCTGAGGCTGCGGCTTTTTCTTCTTGCGTCTTTTAACCCTTCTCTTTTTCTGCTGAACGATGATCTCAGAATGACGCTTAGAGTGGTTCTCCAGCATCTTCAAGAACATATAGTTGCTCTCGATGAGTTCAGACAAATAAGTGAGAGAGAACTTAACCTCGTCGAAACTTGATAGCAGCGACAGAAGCATCTCTCGATACTCGATGACATAAAAAACCTTGCTGACTATTATATCGCCATTGTGTTGTAACACACGGTCCTTAGATTTAGTCATGGTGTACACGGTCTGAAGCAGCTCCTTGTAAGCACTAACACCCAACCTCATTCTCTTTGACCAAAGACTACTCTTTTTCTTGTCTGCAAACATCATCTCCTGGTACTGAGTAATCTGCGTCTGAATATGATGGAACATGGACATAGAAATAGTCTCTGAAATGTACGCCACATTGAAATCAGTGAGACGATTGAACTTCATGAAATACTCGATCGCCCATAGGTAGTAAGAATCATCGTGGTCAGAAGAAGCTTTGCGTTCCAGTTCTCTTTTAACGCCAGCCATCAGTTTGTTGTAGTACCTTAAGAACTGAGTGCAGAATTTCTTGAGAAAGAGCCTCACTTTTAGCGTTGAACGTCTTGTGGTACTTACATCCTTAAGTGGCACTTTATTTTTGGGAATTCTTTTCCATTTCTTCTTATCATCAAACTTGACATCATCTAAGTTAGTGATGAATTTGTGGGATATGTAATCATTGCTACTGAGCGACTTCATGTTCTTGACACTGTAAACGCCGCTAAATCGAGTGGAGACCATTGACTGGACTTTCTTCATTTTTAGGTTTTGTTCCCGCTTTCTGGTTGACATGAGGGCATCCAAGTCTTTTTCTTTCTCCTTTTCCGATCTTTCTTCGTTTGTTGCGGCCAAAGTCTCCGGCGAATGTTCTTGAAGCATTAGGGAGATAGTTTCGATCATGTGAAGACAATAGTTGTATTCTGTGTCGTTGGAACAAAAATACAGAAGTAGGACACCAACATTGGACTTGTATATTTGCCAGATGATCTTATCCTGAAGACTCATGTCGTCATCTGTCTGAAACGAGGTCAGCTCGTGCGTCGGAACGTGAAGAACATTCCGAATGACGATCAGCATCCTTTCCAGAGTAAGTCCCTCTTCTTCAGTTCGCTCGATGGAACGTTTCTCCAGAATTTTGGTGAGCTGTCGGTGAAATGTGTTCCACACCTCAACGTCACAAAAGGCCATCTTGTAGTTCTGGAGGTAATTCACCAGCTGGAGGTATATGTTGTTGGATTCCTTATCTTCTGGAATCTCTTCTTGGAAAATGATGAGAGCGGGGCTGGTTAGAGCGACCAGCAGTCGAAGGGTGAAGTCGAATATCTCAGAATCGTTTTCATAGCGTTTAATCAGGGGCAAGAGATCGTTTTCCAGAAGGTTGTTGTAGCCCAAGAATCGCAGTACGGAGTGGGTTTCGTCATCTTTACGGAGATATCGTAATAAGTCCTTCAAACACGCCAAGCAGTCACTACCTTTTTCGTAAACACCACGGATAACAGTGCCCAAGGCGTTGCAAGTGCAAAGAATTTCGGATTCGAAATACTTATCCATGTTTTTTTATGGAGTTTGGAACAATTACTGCATTAGAATATAATTTTACATTTATGAAGTTTCGGAAAATATATAAAATCAAGGTACCTAAAAGCTTCTGCAACGTGAAGCGCAAATCAAAACTGAAGCAAAACAAAGCGATAAAAAATTGCCCGCCAAACCAAATTTTGCGATGATGCCACAATTCAAAAACAAATTCAATCATCAAATATAATTTTTTTAAATGCCATCGATTATGTGAAATTACAGAAATTCTTTTAATTCAAATTCATTTTTTTTCTAAAATTAATTTTAATATTTTCAAACTAATAATCTGAGTTGAATTCTATTTTAGCTTTCTTGTCTTTAATCATTTAACTGTATTTGTGTCATCTGTGACAGTGGCTCGGAGTGTCTAAACAGCCGACCAAAATGGTCGGCAATATAGCTCCAGCTATGCTCCAGCGCTAAATTGCCGACCAAGATTTTTAGCCAATCACAGTGCATCTTGATATCACATGATCAATTTGATTATATTTTTGTTTATGTGTTGCATTTTCAAAATGGCTGGCGTGGAATTTCATGCACGTTTTTTATTCATTCGAATTTTGACTATCTAGGTACGTAAATAAAAGAATGTGTTTGAATGAATGCTACTTGAGTAATTGTTTTAGTGAATTTATGTTTTAGTGAATTGAATGATAAATCTGACCGGGCTTCTAGCCGTTTGGCAGGTGCAATTAATGGGAAAATATAAATTAGCGCTTTCACTACTCGTTTAAAAAGAAATCCAATGCAGACAAAAACATTCTGGTTCAGTATAGGCACTTGATTTTAATGAAGTTATTGATTAACTAGTTTGGTAAAATATTGAAAAATGATTGTTGTGGGCACTGTAATTAGTTATGCCCCTGCATAAATTGCAAGTGTTGTTCAGTGCAATAGTAAAATAATGTAAGTAAAGTGTTACAAAATTAGGTATTTTATGATAAAGTGTTTTTTTCCTTAAGATTAAAAAAGGCCAATGTCTAAACTGCCCAAATCCCAATGACTGAACGGCATTGGTTTGCCCATGTATAGTATAGTGGCATTTCATTGCTGTTCGGTTTTTAGGAAATAACAACAAGCATATTATTGAAGATGGAAACATAAATTTTAAATATCTGTGTATAAATTTGAGAGGAAGGTTCAGGCCAATTTTTTATGTTTGATACTGTGAAATTGCTCTATTGTTTTGTGTTGATATTATGTTGTGAGCATAAATATGTCATTTAAATTTGGTAGTAACTCCCTTGCTTTTTTTTAGGTTTTTGTGACAACAGATCGTAGAGGCACATGGTTAAGATGGAGATACTTGGCGTGAAATAAAGTGATGTCCTCATGTATAGAGTTGAACTTCCCAAAATATAGGTTTGAGATTTTTTAATGTATTTCTCACTGTTGTTCATATGAATTTATAATTTTCATTTTAATGTTTGGTTTAATGCTTTGCAATATTCTCCTGCCGTTGGAAGCAATATTGTGACATGGGCAGATAAACTGCAGTAATCACTACAATTAGTTGTACCATATTTGATCTGAAAAAAAAATCCTTAATTGATTGTTGTGGGCACTGTAATTAGTTATAACCCTGCATAAATTGCAAGTGCAACAGTAAAATAATGCAAGTAAAGTGTTACAAAATTAGGTATTTTATGATAGTGTTTTTTTCCTTAAGATTAAAAAAGGCCAATGTCTAAACTGCCCAAATCCCAATGAACGAACGGCATTGGTTTGTCCATGTATAGTATAGTGGCATTTCATTGCCGTTTGTTTTTAGGAAATAACATAACAAGCATATTATTGAAGATGGAAACATAAATTTTAAATACAGTAAACTCCCGATTATCCGCGGAATTGGGTGGCGCGGCTTCCGCGGATAAGCGAATTTGCGGATAATCCGCAAAAACGTAGAAAATGCCTATAAACAAAGTTTCTTCTGGGTTCTATTAAAGTAAATTACAGTAATCGAATATAGTATGTACAAATTTGCTTACTTTAAAATGTCTATTACTGTCGTTTCTCCTCTGCCATACTGCAAGCACATTTGATTTTTAGAGGATCCGTTTTCCATCTTTTTAATGGAGTAGTTTGTCTTGAATTGTCCAGAAACTTTTTTTTAGTTTCTCAAGCATTTCACTAGTATCAAAATCACATAAAGCATTGCAATTCAATTAAAATAGCGGGGAGTTTATTTACAAGTGACGCTTTATGTCAAAAACCTGTTCGTGATGTGCACCTGGCTGCTGAACGTCGTTCTAGAAAATAATTCGTTGTTTTTTGAATGCATTCTTCCAAAAAGTTTTGAAACAAATATAATTAATTTGTCGCGTTTTTTTTTTTTTAATTTTTAAATATGAACTGAAAAATGGGAGGGGAGAGGGGTTGAATAGTGGCCCGCGGATAATCGGGAGTTTACTGTATCTGTGTATAAATTTGAGAGGAAGGTTCAGGCAAATTTTTTATGTTTGATACTGTGAAACTATTCATCTATTTATGCAATATAAAAGCACATTCAAGTCGGACTGACATAATGGTTGTCAGAGCCTTAAAATGCTGTATTTCCTGTTGCTGCGCGGGAGGTATTTCATTGCCCCTCAACCAACCGAATAGGGCTCCACAAAACTCACAAACTGCATTGAGTTCTTCACAATCATATTCTGGAACAGAAGAAACTAAAGCTAATGCGTTTTGATGATCGTGACGATTACCCACATAAGTTCCTACGGTTAAACCTATGTACGGTTCCTACGGTTAAACCTATGTACGGTTCCTACGGTTAAACCTATGTACGGTTCCTACGGTTAAACCTGCGTACAGTTTCAACGCTTAAACCTAATTATGTTTCCTACGGTTAAACTTACGTATTACAGATGCTTGAACTGAAGTTTCGTTTTGTCTATCTAACCTTCGCCGAGCATTCCGCAAAACTCACAAACTTTATTGAGTTATTCACAATCATATTCTGGAACAGAAGAAACTCTAACGCTAATGCGTTTTGATGATTGTGACGATCGGATTACCTGTGTAAGTTCCTACGGTTAAACCTGTCCCCCAGTTTAACCTACGTACGGTTCCTACTGTTAAACCAACGTATTACAGATACTTGAACTGCAGTTTCGTTTTGTCTATCTAACCTTCGCCGAGCATTCCGTACACATTAAACTGCCAAAGTTGTCATTTTTTCGTCAATTGAATCGCAAATCAAATGAAAATATAGTGTTGCCAAACGTATTTAAATCTGTGCAAACTGTATTATTTGGGTTAAAATATCTTTATGCGAATGCAGTATTCCCTACGTCAACAACAACAACACCGACAACACATGCTCTCAGCACTGCAACACATATACAATTTGTACCATGTGTGCGCATGACTGCACAATTGCATATGCGTGCGCGCAGGTGTTGTCAGTGTTGTTGTTGAGGTAATGTGGACAGCGCTTTAGACTTTCTTAGTTTAGTTACCCACTTTCTAAATGTTATGGAATTCATAATTCTGCTTTTCTGGCTATATTTCGAATGAAAATATTTTAGGAAATCAGTTTTATTGTACAAAAACAGATGTTATATGCTAAAATATGAGTGAATAACTGATTAAATTTGTATTTTGAATGCTGATATTTTTAGTTAAAGCTAACTTGGCTGCCGAATCCGTAATGCTGTTCGTTGCCATTCCGACCATAGAAATTTCCCTTTATTTTTGGACACGTAAGAGGAATATATATATAGATTGCTCTATTGTTTTGTGTTTATATTATGTTGTGTGCATAAATATGTCATTTAAATTTGGTAGTAACTCCCTTGCTTTTTTTTTAGGTTTTTGTGACAACAAATCGTAGAGGCACATGGTTAAGATGGAGATACTTGGCGCGAAATAAAGTGATGTCCTCATGTATAGAGTTGAACTTCCCAAATTATAGGCTCAAGATCTTTTAATGTATTTTCTCACTGTTGTTCATATGAATTTATAATTTTCTTTTTAATGTTCCATTAAACCCTTTCAGTCCCAAAAATTTTCTACACTACAGACACATCTTATATTCACATAATAAGATTATTTTAGGTCAAAAATAAGAGTTCCATAAGAAAAAAAATTTAATTTTAATTTTTTTATATGGTTTTTGAAATAATGCCAAAATTTTTTTAATGTGGAAAATAAAAAATATATATTACCTAAAAACGCTTTGAGTTATATATTTTAAGGTATCTGACCATATTATTAAAAAAAATTTAATAATTATTTTAACCGAGTTTAAATTGTGTTTTAAATATGTGGAACTGAAGAGAACTTTTCAAAAATCAGGTGAAACGCTTGTTAGCTATTTTCTAAATAAAAAAAATAGTAGTTCTGACTTCTATTGAGATTAATGTAAAATATTATTGAAAAGAACAAAGTGTGAAGAATCGAAAGATGTGTGTTTGGATGTCATAACGGGACAAACATTTTGAAAAAAATATTGAAAGTGATGATGCCAAATGGCATCACTGGGACTGAAAGGGTTAAATGCTTTGCAATATTCTCCTGCAATTGGAAGCAATATTCTGACGTGGGCAGGTAAACTGGAGTAATCACAACAATGAGTTGTGTTGTACCATATTTGATCTGAAAAAAAAAATCCTTAATTGCTAGAGTAATTGAGTGCTTGCAACAATGGCACAAGTCATAGTGGAAGTTACTGCATTTTACCAGCCCACAGCAGTATTCTGTTGGTGGAAGCTGATTGGTTAGAATAATTCAGTATCAGTGACGGAGTGGAGTGGTGGCTATTCTTGCTGCTATTGTGTTACGCATAGTGCATTGTTATGTAAATTCGCATTGCATACCTCATGTAATTGCATATTTTTTATAAGTGCTTAATATTGTCTTGCATTTCCCATGTACTTGTAAAATTTTCTTGGCCAATAAATGTTGTTGTTTTTTTAAATCTATTGTCAATTCTAAATCTTATACTATAATACGAGGAATTGGACCCAAATCGAAAATCGCCCCAGAATTAATAAACTCCGGTAAACTTGGGGGTCTGGGGTTTTTGGCCACGACGAATCGATTGGCACAGTTTTTGAAGCGCTACGGTCAAGCAGTTCGGAGTTACAGATAGGATATTTTCAAACTTCATTAGTTCGCCATAATGGCTACTTTCGTGATGCCATCTGCTAAAGCTATAAGCCTCTGCTTAAGCTACAAATGTTTAGTTAAGATTTTAATTTTTCAAATTTAAATAAATTCAACCTTGCTTTAAACTTTATTGAGTTTTACTGAAAAGGTAACATGAATATTTTTTTAGTTCCAATCAGCAGACGATTTCAGTTCTATTCTGTTCATTGGCGATCTTGGAAATTTAACGTATGGTTGCTATACCTATCGAGTTGAATGAAGTATGAAATGGAATGTTTACCACATTTCGACATTTTCGTTGCTTTTCAACGAAACGCCAATTATCAATTACATTTCATTTCCTATGGCTTTTAAAACTTTACCTTTGTATAGAATAGTTCCCTTTCCAAACTCTAACTTTGTTTACAATGGTGCACTTTAACTAATGTGACCAGACGTCCCGCTTTTTTTGTCAAAGTCCCGAAAAACGAGGAAATTGTAAATAAAATAGACTTTTTTTTTGAATAATCGTTGTAAAACGCTATGACGTCTTTAGAAATTGTTAAATGAAGCTAAAGTCATCAACAAATTGGTGGAGTATGGTTTCTGTTTGCCTGGAGCCACTGCTGCTGTTGAACGCGCCTTCCTTATCTTTCTTATACCAAGTGTGTAATTGTGTGAAGGGACTATTATGTGCTTAAAAAAATATTTAAAGGATACACCGGGGGGGGGGGGGGGGGGGTGAGGGAGTGTCCCACTTTTTGATTTTGAAAATCTGGTCACATTAACTTTAACCGGTTATCTTTTCACCAATGGTTTCATTAATTTTCTTATGGTATGTATTGTTTTGATAAATCATAGTTGAAAATTTAAATCTTCGAGTTAGCTTCGATACCTGTTTTCTCCGAGCAGAGCTCGGTCACCCGCTGGTTCATAATAATACAAGAGATCTTAGTAAACAATCAGGGTTTATTATTTTTGAAATACACCCTATATAAAACAGTATAGTCATGGGCTAATTTTCGGAATTTTTACTTCATAAAAAGGAATTTCAGAGATTCAGTTGGACTATCAAAATTGAAGTCCGTGAATTGCTTTAGTGCCATAAGGGTTTTAAAATTTCTTTATATTTTAATTTAGAAAACATAATACGTAATTGAATAGTAGAAGCATTTTATTCATTCTTAAATTCATTAAATAAATTATGTTTGACAAGCGTATACAAATTGATTTATTTGATTTTTTTTTTAATTTTCAATACATTTTATAACAAAACTTGTAAAAGGAATTTCAAAAGTGAAATTATAGAGCCCTGTCAGCCAGCTACGCTTGTCAATTCATATAATACCGTTTGTAAAAAATATTCAAAGTAACGACAGTAATTTTAATATAAAATTATATTTTTTACATTTTATTAATGCAGTGTACTTCTTTGTGGGCATATTTCTACCCTTTAAGTAGCATCGCTATGTTTAAAATTAATCGCGACGTCCAACTCTCATCTTCGAATTTGTATCAGTTATTAAATAGAGCAAGAGTGGAAAAATATATTTCAAAAATTTAAATTAACAATCAAAATTACCGATTTTAGTTTTTGTAGAAACAAAACACTACGATTCCCATATTAAGTCTTAATCAGTTATTTGTATAGAGAGAGATATACTTTATATTAGTCACTGTTTTCATAACTTTTTTTTTTCAAATGATCACTATTTTCACTTTTTTAAGTCTGTTCCTCAGTGAGACGTTTGTATGTGTATTTGATTCTCGATTTTTAATTAGATTTTTTCTTAGTTTTTTAATTTCTCCAATATGTCTACCAAGTAGTTTAATTTCATCACAAATGAAATATCACTAAAATTCAGGGCTCCGGTCTGTCTGTAATGCTGTTTTAAATTATTTAATAATAATTTTTAAAAAATAATAATAAAAAATACTTATTATGCATTATTCTTGTATACATTTTATTGCAAGTGGGGGACGCGATAAAGTATAAATGAAATTGGAAAGCATAAACTGTTGAAAATACACTGATATCCGTGTAATATAATAGACAAAGTTCTTTGACTGATTGAGTCACATATCGAAACTTTAGAATAACAGATTCCAAATTTCAGTAGCTTATTCCTTTTTGAACTAAAGGTATCATTTAAAAAGCTATTTTTCGAAATTTGAACCCAGGCGTCAGATTTTCTGGATGGGAAAATCGTAGGCAAGCATGACATATAATTATGGCACGTAAAACTTCTCTAGCATTTGGCTTGGGGTCTCTCAGCAAAATTTAATCTCGTCGTACTTTAACGTCCACAGAGAGCTCAGATTCATTGTAATCTAAACATCTCATCTTAATTTGATATGATCTTTATAAAATCTTAATTTGATTTTTTTTATGACGGAATACTTTTCTTCAACTTGATTCCGATCATATTTCCTAATTGAATTGAATTTTATGTTACAATGGTAAGAAATGAAGATATGGAGGTATATTTAAGCATAAATAAGAAGTTTGTAAAAGTTATAAAACTTTTCCAACCATACTAAATGATGCATGTCTGTTTCGTTAAGCCAATAATAAATAATATTGAGATATGTTTTAGATAATTAGGTATTAGGTGAGATTTGCTACAATGTTTCAAGACAGTAGGTGATGATTATTCTAAATCTGCTGAAAACTTCTCTGAAATGTTAATTCGCTCTAAAACACAAGAAAGCCAACAAATTCCGAAAAGGGCTATTATAGATAATCGGCCATCCACTCCTTTTGTTTTATTACCTAATGAATGCTGATATTAGAGTAGGAGGAGATTATAATATCCTGATAGGTGCTAATCAGTGGAGAAGGGATCAAATGATTATGGTAATTTTACAAAAGCTTATACATTTCAAAAAAATCACCGCTATTCACCGTTATTAAGGGTACATCTGGCACAACGCCAGGCCAGCTACGCGATTTCTGAACAAGTGATTTTCTTTCTCATTTTAAATTAGTACAAATAATTAACTCTTAACAATCTTTAATATAAGTGTCTTGTAAGCATTGCATATTATACATTTTTTTTAAAAAAAATAATACATGCATGTTGCATAAGGTATGACATCATCAGAGACCTATGAAATTGTCATACCATAAATTTTATTCACATCCAGGGTATATTAATTCATAAAAAAATAAAGATTATATGGTAACTATAGTTATAACACAGCGTGCTTTTTGGTTGGGCATATCATTCCCTAACGGAAATCAAGCTGTTTGCCGATGTAAATTATAAATTAAGTCTCGCGCGTAGTTCTATTACAACTTTGTTGTTTTTGTGTGAGCAGGACAAAAAAAAAGTTAATCAAATCTTATAACCAAACCAAAGATCGCATTAACCAATTTTTTATTTACTTCAAATTCAAAAACAAATTGTTTAAGGGTACAGGGCAATATGGTTACGCCAACTGCTTTTTTTTTTAAGTTAAGTAAATTTAAAATTTCAAAATAAAATTAAAAGAGACGAATTTGATATAAAATTAAAATATAGATTTAATAGTTTAATGTTATTTCACCGAACAATAATTCACCATTAGTAACGACGCTAATGCCGTTGCTTTTTGCCGAACAACAGTTCATCATAAATAGCGCTGTAGTCACTGCTCGGCCATTTAGCTTGAATTTTATTTTGCCGACCAAATAGTTCATCATAAATGGCGCTTTTGTCGCTGTTCGGCCATTTAGCTAGAATGCCGAACAAATAGTTCATCCTAAGTGGCGCTGTTGTCGCTGCTCGGCTGTTTAGCCCGTGAGCTATATTGCCGATGGTCGGCTGTTTAGCAAGAGCCACAGTGGCTTCTGTTTTGATGTTTATGATGTTTCTTTCATAAAACAGTTTGATTAGTTAATTTTGCGACTTTCTATCGAAAAAATAACACTCATTAACTAACATTTCTGGTTTAGTTCCCCCACAATCATTGTCTGCTTCAAGATCGCAGCAAGAGAATGCTTTCTACTTGCTGACGGTGTCGGGATTGTCCACTTATGGTACCATTTTTATTGCGATTGACATTGTTCAAAAGTAAACATCCAAAATGGAAATTTCGCTGGGAGAAATGTTAAGTGCTGCCCTTGGTGGATGTCCAGAGGATGGTTTTGCACCCCCAACACCTTCGCCATTTAATCCATACCAGCTCTGTCAAGCCAACTTCAGACAGCCCAATAGGAAGTTAGTACATTTATTAGGGTTACCATAATTAACATTAAAATCTGAAAAATAAATTGAAATTCATGAAAAAATGGCATAAAATGCACATTAAATTACTTTTTGCTCTAATTTAGCTGAAAATTCCCTAAAAAATCTCTAAAACTCTTGTACTATACAAACCTGCATATTTTATGTGTACTACTGTCTATATTGAAGTTGTTTCCGACAATGAATTCAATTCAAATTGTAATTGTTTTTCCTCAAAAACTAAATGTATGGGGTTTTGAACTAAATCATCTGTCATGCTACATTGATAGTGTCAAAGCTTACTTTTTAGTGTATTAATAAAACTATATAGATTCTTAATATTCTAGTTTTTTTTGCCCCTCAGTGTGTTGGTGATATAATGATTAATTTAATTGTATGCAAATTGTCCAGATTGCATATAGTATATGTATTCAGATTACGTCATTATTGCATTTCTTTTACGTAATCTTATCGATTATTTGCATGTTCAGTTCATGTATGCCTTTTTTTGCAGTAATTTTTAAAATCTCATCTTGTCTTTTGCTAAAGAAATATTTTACCCACTTATATTCATAAACATATATTATATAAAAAAATATGTTAATCTTGCTGTAATAATATTTGTTGTGTTGAGAGATTTTTACATTTTCAAGGTTGGACAAACACCTATTTTATTTTAGAAAAGACCATAACACTTAAATAAAGATGTAAGTTTAGCAATTGTTCAGAGTGGGCTTACTCCATCTCACTTGAATAACGTTCAGTACGTAGGCCTTATTTTTAAAAATTCGGGAGTTTAGTTGCAGCTTTGTATAAAGTTGAAAAGTATCTACATGCAAACTAGTGATGCAAAAAAAATTATAAGATGCCAAAAACCAGTATATTAATAAGTCAAGAACTTATCTATTTATGGCTACTATTACCCAAGTCAAGAGGACTCTTGCCTTTCGTGTCTGAATGATGTCGGTTGGGTTGACTTGAAGTATCGATTTTAATTTATTGTATAACTTATAAACTTTTTTGTTTTATTTTTGAATGCATTTTATTTGGTAAATTGTTGTGACATTATGGGAACCTAAAAAATTCTTAAAAGTATTTTCTTATTTTCCCATAGTTTTATGATCGTAGAATCAAAGGTATTGTTTTCTGATCATGGCTGAATTCTAATTTTAGAATCACTGTAATTTCCTGATTTTAAATTTTCTTAAAATTTAGAAAAGGACTTTCCTATATTTCCCACAAAAACATAAAAAGAAACTGTGGGCATCATCTATGTTATAAATGTCTGTGTAGTTAAAGAATTATTTCAAGATGGGACACATAAAAATATATTTATAAACATTTTTAGGTTTTTAATAGGATGGAACTTTGATATATTAGGAAGACCAAAAATTCCAAGGATAGGTTTTTATATTTTTTAAAAATTAAGTCCTTATGTTAATAAACATTTCTGGCTGCCTGTTTCTATCCTCTGAAAGAAGCTTTAACACAGCCACTTATTCCTTGTAACTTAGTCCTTCGTTTTCATGAAAGTAATTGCACACAACCCCAACTAATTATTTTTCAGTAATTTGCTCAATACTTGTAGAAAACCATTAATATTTCATTATTCTTTACTAGTTATAACCCGCCTGGAAGCTGCGCTTTCAATGTAGGCTTGCAATCTCACAACAGTGCCCCTGCGAGGGTTGCCATTCCTGAAAAGCAACCAACAGCAGGAGTGGCGACGGCAGCCGCAGCTGAAATTGCAGGGCAGCCGCAGGCTAAAGCAAAAGGGTGAGTAACTGTCATTTACAGTGGAATAATATTTTTATGCTGGTAAAATTCGACTGTATGGTAAACCCTTGGCGAATTTTTCCAAAAAACTAGCCAAAATTCAGTATTTCGCCAACTTGTATAACAGGGTGGCGACAAGACCGGGAAATCAGGGAAATCTCAGGGAAATTTACCTATAACCCCCCAATTTTTAAAATAACGGATTTTTTTCGACGTAGGAAGGAACCGATCCTTTTGTGGATCCTTTCATTTGACCTCGTTCACTCTGGACCGACCCATTACCAGCGATCTCTGAAGGAGTTTGTCCGGTCTGTAACGTATCCGTTCACTCCGGACCGACCCATTGTTAGCGGTAGCGCGCTCGGATTGGAATGAGTTTGTTAATTGTTTCGTTTTCTATGGTTTCGTTTGTAAAAATGCTATAAAAATGCTAGTGAATTCCGCTTTCGTTTATATTCGTGTATTATTTTTAAGATGTAAGCGTCAGGAAGTCAGAAAACTAAACAGTATCAAGTTTTTGAGTAATCAAAACAATTCCCATGCATCGGAATTTCTCGGAAAGGACCTGATTTCCCTTTCTGCGCAGTGTGTGCTTGTGATATTAAAATTGCTCATGGTGGTTTAAGTGACATTAAAAATCACATCAGCTCAAAGAAACACACTGAAAGTGTTGAAAAACATCTAAAATTGGGAATTTTTTTAGTTCTGGTGAAAACGATAGTGACGTTATAAATGCTGAATTTTTGAAATGTTTACTTTGTGAAAATATCAAGAACCACTGTAGGAAATGTTAATTATATATTTTGTGTTGGGATAAAAGATGAAAATCACACCTCCTTTTTTGCTATGGAAAAATAAATGCAAAGTCAGTCATTTTATTTTTGTGTTTAAGTTATTTTTATATGTATTACTTCATAAATTAGTTTTTAAACAAAATGTGAAATATCAGGGAAATGTTTTGAAAATATTCTGGAAATCAGGGAATTTTACATTTCAATTTCTGTAGCCACCCTGTATAAGAATCTCTATTTTAAAAAAGAGAGGATTGAAAAAGTTGCCTGGGTGAGAAAATTGATAAACAAATCCCTTAATTCGTAAATAATGAAATCTAAGCAATATGTTTATCCTAATTGCGCCAACTCGGAGAATGGTTGCCAGAAAAAAATTATCGCCAAATGCGAAAAAAATTGCGCCAAGGGTGACCGTACAGTAAATCTGATCCTTTTATACTAGTACTTAAGCTTGATTTCATTTAAAAATTCTCATGAATTAATACTTATAGTCATATTCACTTGGACTCTTATTCATTCAACCCAACCCTCAACTCAATCTTCTACATTTAGCTCAATTTCAGCTTTGTAAAGTTGGATGTTGAGTTGTCAGTGTTGAATGAACGGTTGCTCGCATAATCTTTCGGGCAGTCATAAATAGAACTTTATCCTCATGTTTTGTGCAAATTTATATTTTCTCATCACAGTTGGCTGAGCTATGTGGGCTTTAAAATGACGTAGTATCTTTTGCTACGAAAATAGTAATCTATGCATCTGGTTGGTTCAAATACTTGTTTGGATCTATGACAATCTGTGGATTTGATGACGTTAAGCAGGGGTCTGTCCAGAAGAAAATTGGGTCCGTTTTCGGACCCTTCACAAAATTCAATTCTGCAAAAAGGGACAAAATTCAACTTTCAAAATTCACAAAATTCAAAAGGGGGAAAAGGGACCCTTCACAAAATTAAACTAAGTGAAAACGGATTTTTCACAAAATTCCCACCCTAAACAAAGGAAAATCCAAGTAGGACATCACAAGAACAAATTTTATTTATATCCCGAATTGCTTGAAATTACTAACTTTGGCAACTATTATACCTTCAAGTATAGCTTCTGTTGAGAGGCTTTTTTCCCGAATGAACCTCATTTGTTCTGAATTGAGAAGTACATTGAAACAAGACACTTTAGATAGACATTTGAGAATCGTTTTGAATGGCCCGGATACGATGATCAATGTTCTTGCATTATTGATATTTTTAAATCTAATGGTGCCAGAAGGATAAAGTTGTAAATGTTTCATTTGTATTTTATTTACCCAACTTTTTTTTAAAGTAAATGTGCACTCTAATATTGTGGAAATTTGCATTCAGATAATTAAATACTATAATAAAATGAAATTTGGCATTTTGAAAAACTGTTTTGTCTACTAAGGAGTCCTGTTTAATAGAAAACCTTCAAAATATGCAAATTTTTATAGGGAAAGCAAAAATGATAAAATAAGAAAATCAAATTCTTTTTGTATTTTAAAGGTTTCTTGTTGAACAAGAGCTTTTGCTCTTAATTTTCACAAAATTACCCTATATAAAAAAAAATTCACAAAATTAGCATATGTTCAAAATTCTAAACAAAAAAAAATTCACAAAAAAGGGACCCTGTAAAAATTTCCTGGACAGACCCCTGTTAAGATTATTTCTTCAACCTCACCTTCCATAGCAGATGGTGGCATCCAACTTTTCAGTTTTGAATTGCAGATATGGGGTTGAGTTGAGGGTTATGTTGAAGATTGTCCCCTCATGAGATATGCTCTTTACTCAATAAAATGGTGTATAGTTTGGTTCCAAATTTTTATATTTAATTTATGAAGTAATTTGTGGTAATTCATCTATATTTAATGTATGTTATTATAATGAAAGAGTTTATCTCTCAATATTCTAAAAGTATATTTATTTACAGTTCTAATTATATTGAAATCCCTCTCATTTTGAAAATGTATTTAGAAGCCTTGTAAAACCTTTAGTTTTATACTTAATAGCTTGGACAGAATTCTTATTTCTGTAGACAAATTACTATTTCCCTCTTGAAAACTTTAGCCATTTCCCAAAACCTATAGTCACTATGAATTCACAATAAGTAACCTTTCACAAGCACTAAAAACTTTCTTGGATAGGCCCTTAAGTGAAACTATTGCTCCTTTTTTTTGTCCTCCGTATTTTAAATAAATTATTCGTAAGATAATTCAAATGAAATATAACAATTTCATTAAAATTTTGTTTTGATAAGGGAGGTAGTTTAATAATTTTATCCCTTTAAAATTAAATCCCTCAGATTTGACACTAAATCGGTACTTTAGTTTTAAAAACAGAAAAATGTTGCTTAAAAAATTGCCAAATCGAGGTAAAAGATTTTTTTTCACACAAATATTTGAAAGACAAGTACATTTTTTTTAAAACATATATATAACACTTAATTCAAAATTATATTTTCGAGCAATTTTTTTTAAAAATAGTGACGTTGTATCTATTTCTCTGGATGCATGACCTTATTTATAATTTTGTGTTTTAGAAAAAGGACATAAATGTAATTATATTATGATTAATGGCTTATTTTAATTTGTTAAATTTAGTTGTCAATAGACATCTTGTGTGGGTAATAGTTGTATTTATTTAGGAATCAGTTAATACGGTGACAGAAAAATTAATGTATTTTTGTTTTAATTCTCGATAGATATAAAGATATTTTTTGTTTGGATTCAAGGTAATATATGTTTTATAATTTAGTTTAGGTTTTGATTATTTCAATTCTAAATGTTGCAAGTTACTCAATATTATATTTCTTTCATTTTTCACATCTGAGCAATTTTTCCGAAAGTTCAAGTTTATCCTCATATTTCATCATGTGTTATTTATTACAATTACACAATGTGTCTTAGTATTCAATTAATGATCAGCAAAACCTTTAATAAAACATTGTCAATTTATAACTTTTACATTCAGAAAGCATAGGTTAAATGCGTGGCAGAAATTACCATTTGGATATATTTTTAATGCCTTGTGGGTATACAAAATTTACAAATATCATTAGATAAGTATAAATGTCCTAATTTTCCCACGGACTTACAACTTTTTGTGATCTGAGTAAAGACTGAGAAAGAAATTACAAAACAATAAATTTTATCAGAAGTCTGTAACTCAACTGTAATAATTTTACTAATAGACATTTCTGTTGTGCAGTAAATACATGTTTTGATTTTAATTTGTCTTTCTTTTTTTTTTATCTCTCTCTTCATGCTGCTAGAAGAACCAAAAACAGTAGGTTAGTAATGACATCTAAATGATGATTTTTTAATATCTGAATTGTGTATGGAATGCTCGATGATATTTCACAACCTATTAAAATATGTTTTAATGTATACTTTGCAGTGTATTTTATGTTAGCTATTAAAATTTTATGGCAAGGAATTGACCATTTCTTGAAAGAAATGTCCACAAATCGAGTTTCATAATATGTCCTCTACAACATGTTTTAAATTTGTTTTTTTTTAAAGCTTTTAAAGTATTATTATAGCACAAAAAAATTAAATAAAGGCCAGAAAAAAATGCCTGAGGTTTACAAAGTTGATTTTTAATCTATTTATTTAAAAGGCATTTTACATGTTAATACCAATTTTTAATGCTAAATAAGAGCTGATAAGAATTATCCTAGAGATAAAGAATAAAATATTACTTCTTTGGGAATTGAGACTAAAAAGCAACATTTAACTAATGTCTCTGTTATAAGGCTATATTTAACAATTTACTTAACTAAAATGTGTTCAAGATCTATTTTATATTTGTTATTTATAATTTGCTTTATATTTTGATTAGGATCTATCTGGTAATGTGTTTAAACTAGAATAATAATTATTTCGCAATGTGAGCTTCAAATTATGTCAGTGGATCGATAATTCACTTCGAAACCTTAATGATTCATTATGAAATGTATTATATGGTTAAATTTTTATTTGTTATGTATTCAAAAAGACAAATTCAAGGGTGAAATCTTATTGTTGACTCTTAGAACCTTAGATAAAACTATCTTTTTATGTATGAACAGATAGAAAAACAGTATTAATGTATTTAATCCTAAGGTTGCAAAAATTGCATGTTTTCTTGGGGCAGGCCATCAAAATTATTATTTTAATCCCTGTTTTATAAAAAAATTCAATTATATTTTTCATTCTCTAATCAGGAGCTTAATCTAGTTTATTTGTTACGAGCTTATACAACATTAAACAACAAGGCATGTACTTTGTTAATACTGTACAAATTTATAATATACTTTTTTAAGTATGTTTCATTTAATGTATATTTTTATCATGTGATTAATTTGTACTGTAAACTCAACAATATTTAGTTTTGGAAACATTCATGGTCAATAGAATCACTAATTATTCAGAATAAATCTGGCAACTGGAATGAAAGTCTTAAATATGCTAATTTCACCACGGGCTAAAAGTAATCGTAGCATTAGTTTGAGATTGATCTAACAGGCTTGCTTATGTTAACTTACTCTTAGAAATAGACCCTGTTGGTTATTAATAATCTTCCCTGTTATTCCATTTTAAATAACGTTTTTTTTGTATTTTAGAAATAATACCGCCACACCTCCAGTTAAGAAGAGAGTGCGAAATAAAATTCCTAATCCTGATGAGTGGCAAGTCAATATCAGGAAAAAAGCATGTGCAGAGGGAAAGGAGTACATCAGCCGCAGGGGGAAAAAAGTGGGGCCCAAAGTTGTCATCAACCTCAAGAACTGCCTTGCTAACTGTCAGTACAGGTGTGCTAAGCACGTCTCCGAGGAGAAGAGGAAAGAAATCAACCGGGCCTACTACAGCCTAAAAAATCAAACTCAAAAACGCGACTTCCTCATCCACACCACGGTCCGCTGCTTAACCAAACGGCCGAAAAACTTTAATCCGAGACCAAAGGGTAGACCGCCTAAAGACGAAAAGAAAGCTGCGGAGAGGAGGGAACGAATGGCGCTGAGGAAGGAGAGAAGAGAAAAGCGGGAAAAGGCCAAGAAAGAGAAGGAAAAGCTGAAGAAGCAGAAGGCGAAAGCGAAAAAGGAGAAACTGAAAAGGGGCAGGAAAAGAACGAGAGCCTCTAAAACTAAGAGGCGCAGGAGGGATAGCACTGAAGAAGAAGAAGAGGAGGAAGAAGAACTGGACTTTGATGAACTAGACAAGGATAAAGAGGAGGAGGCTGCTAGGAAGGAAAAGGAAAAGAATGAGAAAGAGAAAAATGAAAAGAGCAAAAAAGATAAGAATGATAAAAATGATAAGGATAGCGAATCTGCCACAGAATCTGCTGCTGATGCGTCAGCCAAAACTAACCTTCCAGCTGATTCGAGCAAAAGTGACCCTACTAATGATTCAAATCAGGCTAACACTCCTAATGACTTAAGCAAAACTAGCATGCCTAATGATTTAAGCAAGACTAACATGCCTAATGATTCAAACAGTAACCCCCTTACTGAGTTGAACAAAAACAACCCTCTTAACGTTTCAAACATGAATAACTCTCTTAATGGAACGGGCCAAAATAAGGCTCCCAATGAGATGATCCAAAATAATGCATATGATTTACACAAAAATCACCCTTTTAGTGATATGCCCCAAACTAACCCTTTTGATTTGCATAGAAATCCTTTTGATCTACACAGGAACCCTTTCGATTTGCACAGAAATCACCCTTTTAGCGACCTGAACAGAAACATACCTTTTAACGACCCAAACAGAAATATCCCCTTCCACGATCCAAACAAAAACATCCCTTTCAATGATCCAAACAAAAACAACTCTAATATGGGGGCAAACACTAACTCTAACATGGGGGTGAACACCAACAACACTAGCATGGGGGCAAACACTAACAACACTAATAATAATAACGAGGCAGACAAAAACAACACCAACAATGACCTAAACACAAACACCAACAATAATGAAGCAAACACTAACACCACTAACAATGAGGCAGACAAAAGCAACGAAGCAAACACCAGCGAGGCGAGCAAGACCACCGAAGCGCCCCCAGTCGTCGAAAGGAAGTCGCGGAGGAAGTACACCTTCAAGTATTACTTCTACGTGAACGAGCAAAGAGTCCAGGTGTGTAAAGCCTTTTATCTCGGAACCCTGAACATTTCCCAGTCGCCCATCTACTCGGCCCACGAAACGAAGAACCCGATCACCAACACAGCAAACGAGGACATGAGAGGGAAAAACCCGAGCTGCCGCCGAAAACCCGAGGGCAATAAAGATTATGCCCGGGAGCACATTAGGTCGTTCCCCACCGTGAAATCGCACTGCTGTGTTGCCAGCAAGAAAATGAAATACCTGGATGGCCATCTGAGTGTTGCCAAGATGTACGATCTGTATTTGCAGAAGTGCATCGAGACTCGGATGGATCCAGTGAAGAAATCCATGTATCACCACATCTTTTCAACCGAGTTTAACCTCAGTTTTCTCAAGCCTCCATCATCAAAGTCGCATAAGTGCCACTCGTAATCGCACTTTGCGCTGGTTTTATTTTTGACGACGATACTTTTTTTTTGGTGGTAACTTAAGTTTTTAATATTTTTTTTTAAAAAGATTTTTTTTAAAAGGAACAGCATAATGTAATACAGTAATATCTTATATATTCATTAGTTTTAGGATTGGCTGTGAACTAAAATTGATGAATAAGCTAAAAAATGTTAATCTAAAAATCGGATTATACATATGATTACTTAAAAAAACATTAGTTTTTATTAAATTATTTATTATTACACTGTAATTAACTAAAAATTGTTCCTTAATTTTATTTCACTAAATTTGTATACATTTAGAAAAAGGTTTTGTCTGTTAAATGTAGCTTATTTCCCCCAAAATAATCATTTTAAGATATATATTCATTTTAAGAAATACTAGTAAATTGTACATAATGCTCGATATTTTCCAAAATTCATGCTACTTTTGCAGTAGTTGCTGAATCTGCTATTGGATCTTTATCTTTTTTTTACATCCTCTATATTTCACTGCATAGTTCAATTTACAAAATGTTTCATACAAAAATGCCATAAATAATATGAATTTTGTTAAAACACGTAAGTGGTTAAACTTTATTTCGCTGTACCTTTGACCGGGCTGCCTCAAAACGACACATTTCTGAAAGATATTTATTTGAGATATTACTGTAGTAAAAACTACGCAGTGTCTACTGCAAAGAACATGCTGGAAAAACAGCATTTTCAAGTTTTATCCTGTAAATTATAGTGGGTTAGTGGTAGTTGGTAGCGGTATTAATGGAAAAATGGTATCATAAACTTTCTTCTCTTATAATCATAAAGTAGGCGATTATAATATAGAATAAATATTGCAAAAAAAAACAGCATAGTTGTTAGGATTCTGTGCTTTGGAATTGGAATTATGGCTTCTGCCGTCAAATCAATGTATAGTGACAACTGAATTTATGTGTGTTGTAGTTCAGTCCTTGGCACAATGCTTTTGTGTGTTGCACTCTCATGCAACACTAATTCCTGTGGTCTCATGTGTTGTACTCTAATTCTGTGCTAACTCCTATGTTTCGGGTTCTGTACTCAAATGCAATGCTAGTTCAAAAAAAAAATTTGTCTACTGCAATGCTAACTCCTGTGTTTTTGGGTCTTGTACTATGATGCAATGCTAGTTATACAGTGTTTTCAAGTGTTGTAATCGGATGCAATGCTAGTTTCACAGTGTTTTCGAGTGTTGTACTGTACTGCAATGATAGCTAAATTAACAAGCTTATTAGATGTTTGTGATTTAAAGTAGTGCAACTGTGTTGAATTTTATTTTTTGTTTGTTCCTTTTTATTATATATGTCGATCTTGCATTTTACCATTATACAAATCAGGAAGTGTGTTATATATGTCAAACTGTATAGTTCTTTTCTGTATGTGAAATTTCTATCCCAAGGTGTATAATTAAAATTTCTTTATTAATTTTTAAAACCTATCTGTTAGGTAAAAAATGCTGTGTTTAAACAAAATGGTATTGTTAAGTGTTAAAATGAGTAGATTCTTAACTTATACAGCAATAATCCAGCATTCTTTTACTATGTATTTTATGAGTCGTTATGTTGTTTTAAAACATCCAATTTTACTGAAATTTCAATATTTTGCAAACTAATTTACTTATAAATAAGTATACCTTATGACACTATTGCTAATGAACATTTAGTATGATTCTATGCTTTTATTATACGAGTAGAAATCTAAAATGAGGCCAATTTTTCATGTTTAGAATTTTTTTTAGATAGTTGAAAGATGTTTTCTTAATTTTATCACTTTAATAGATTTCGAAACTTTTGTCAGTACACGATGTATACCCTTTCAATATTATTCAATAAAGACTGTATGTTATTGAAAAAAATAATGTATGGAGTAATTTTAATGAAGATATTTGTTTTGTTCATTCTGATTTCAACACCTCTAACTATGCTTCTACTAAACACATACAAACTCAGACTACACAACTACTTACAGACTAGGTTTTCTACTTAGAAATTAAATATGTCTGTTAAATTTTGTTCTTTAATTTGATTAAAATTCATGTGCCATTTATTTATAAATTAATGTTTAAGAATACAAAATACTATATTTTCCAATGTAAAATTTAACAAAAAATTAGGTAACTAAAGCCATCTAAATTAATATAATTAGAGACTAGATTATTGTTTTATCATGTCTAAATCTATAGTTACAGGTAATGGCTTCGTTGCAGAATGACATATTTCGAATTGAAAACTGTGTTTCGTACTGTGGCGTTGAGCCAACCAATTATTAATATGAAATTAATCATTTAGAATTTATTTGAATGTGCAGAAATTTCATAAAAATGGTTACCCTGAATGCGAGTTTAAAATTGATCTTTACCAGGGTACCAATAACATTTCCAAAGATTTTTTCTTTCTTAATTTAGTGTATTATGTAGACATTGAGGATTGGATTATTATGAGACCAAGACTGTGGTTTTTCGGTTCGTTTCAATTTGACTGGCCTGGTGTATGCTTTATTTTTATCCATTCTGAGGCAATCATAATAATATCAATATATTTCTTATACTTTTACCTACAAAATAAACACTAAATCGTTTTTAATTCCATTTCATGGGTACAAGTCTAAAAAAATTGAATATGTACGGGGACAAACTTAATTTTCTGGCGACAAAATACAGTTAAAGTTCTAGGTACACCATTGGAGGTAGTATTTCATTTGTTGACTGCTGCACATATTTGGGGACTATTGCCTGCTCCCACAAAATTTAAAAAGTAACGAAAAATTTTGCTGGGACAAGCTTTCTTAACTACTAAATATGCACTCAGCACTTCTGAATTCAAGAAGCTTGACTCTACAACCCTCCCTACTAATAAACTAATGCAGCATTTATTACTTCAAGAATATATGAGCCACATAAATTTTTTATATATAATCGAAGATTGTTTCAAATCATTAAAACATTTTAGAATTAATCATTTAATTAATAGTTAATTTGATTTTATTGCAAGAAAATACATATTTGATGCAATAATTTTACCTAATTTAGGCCAAAGCATATTTCCCAACAACAAAAAGTTTATCTGCCCCAAATACTTTTTGGAAAACCTGTCAGCAAATTAGGACTTAACCTAAACAAGTAGCTGTCTGTGCCGTTTTTGAAATAAATGCATATTTAGTACACAAATATAATGTTGAAATCAATCTTTAATTTAATATATAAGCTAAAAATTCAATAAAGACCTGAAAGTTACTCATTCTAAATTTGAAGAGAAAAAAAAAATCTGATAATATAAAAGCCAGAATTTAATAGGAACTAATATAATACAGTTTTAAATGGGTTTATACAATAAAAATATTTTTAAGGGGTTTTAATTGAGCTGTTTTTCACAAAAAAAAAACCTGGCAAATTTATTAACTGATGTTTCACAGCCCTTAAAAATATTGAGGTTTTGAACAAGAGGGTAGGGGCAGATACATATATATTTCGGCTTGTGAGTTTGATCAGGGACCCGCTTATGATGAAGCCTTCGTCAAGTAAGACAGACACAGAAAAAATGTTTACTGTCACAGAGAAAGGAGTATACACCCAAGGCGAAGGAGGGAATCGAACCCGCACCCAAAACAGCGGGCAGACTGCTAGCATAAGGGCCCAAACCACTCGACCATCCGGGGCCCCTTGAACAAGAACTAAAAGGATTTATTTTCACTTTTGAGCGTTCCTTTTTAAAGTTGTTAGGATAAATATATATTGCCAGTCTTCTGATGGCACTAGCAGCCATAAATGCAGACTTTTGACTTTGAGGCTAAAATTAGGTTAAGTTAGAGAATGGTAGTAAAAAAAAATAAGCTATCAGTTGATAGTCGTAGGATTTGCACCTATACTATTAGCAATTTACTCTAGCGTAAATAACATATATTGGTGTAAATATTTGATCTTAAATGAACCAAAAGTTCTATTTAAAGAATCCTGCATTTTTAAGAACCTAACAAAATCATCCCTTTAACTTATTAATTGCCACAACTTTATAAAAAATGCCCCCCCCCCCACCCCCCAAAAAAAGAGAGAGAAAAAAATAGGTTAAGTTCAGGTTTTTTTTCTGTCTCATGTTATGTTATAGAAAATATAACAATGTTTAGAATGCAATAAGCAATGGTAGGTTTTTTTTTTGAAGGTATTGACAGCTCACATAGCAGCTTCAAAAGGGTATAAAAGGAGTTACTTTTTTCGCTCATCAAATCTCTTGAGCCCATAGTAAGAAGAAAAATATGAAGTTAAATGCAACTATAACATTCCACAAGTGATGTTAATAAGAACAAACAAATATCAAAAACACACTCTGAACATCACAGAGGACGCAATGTTGTTTTTATTCAAATCAGTATTGAAACATTCCAGCATATCCGAAAAGTAATATTTATTTAATATTTATCACAAGTATCAAAAAGTTACATTATGTAAATTGCCAAACAGTGCACTGTGTTTACAAGAGCTGCTTGAGGCGCTTTTGATTATTGTCGTTAAATAGTTCTTATCAAACTTGAGTTTTTTTATGTTGATCAATTCTTCCTGTATAAACACGCATTCTGTGTGTGAAGACATCCTAATAATTCAGTTATTTGCACAGACATGAGAAGCAACCGAATCTAGGAATTCAGGGAGAAACTTGTTGCTAAAGGATTGTGCTAATAAAAAACCTAAATTAAAAAAGTATTTTACTTAACACATTTCTTTTTACTTAAATCACACTTATTGATATTAGAATAAGCACAGGTTGAGAAAAACAAAAATAGTTGATTTAGCTCCTAATCCAACACTTTGGTAATTTCTAACAACAATTTTACCAAGGGAACCACATACCTTTTATGGTTAGGCCTCAACAAAAAAAACTTGGTGTATATTGGCACCATTGAGCTAGAATAAAAGTGGAGTGAAGTGTGTGATTCACTGAACAGGGCAGCAAACGAGCCGGTTCAATAACAAAACGTGGAGAATACAGGGCCCTGCTGCAGAAACGAACGAGGCAGAAAATTAGAAACTATTTCGCTATTGTTGATCTTCGCTGGTTGTTAGTGATCCACAAGGATACTTCCTAAAAAAGTTGTAATTTAAAGTTAAAGAAAGTTTTCTTTCGAACTAAAAATGTTAAAATACATTTAGGAGCCCAAGTCAATATGAAAGAGGGGTCTTATTCAAATGTAGGGAAAATACTCCTTTTCTGTCCTGTTTGCTCAAAAGGGTCTGAGTGGGTTTTCGGCTCGCTGACACTTCACTCCAGTTTCCTTTCTAGCTCAATGATTGACACCTAAATTTAAGCCTCTGACTCATGTGGATTATCAACTTGTTCAGCTTTTATGTCCACATCCCTATGCTTCTGCTTCATATGGTCATTCAAACGAAACCTCGCTATATAACTCATCCCACAAATCTCGCACTTATGTGGTCTTTCCCCTTTATGCCACATCTCGTGCTGCTTCAGGTTCCTTTTCGAGTTGAAGGTCCTCCCGCAAATGTCACACTTATGATTGCCCTCGTTGGTGTGAAGCTTGAAGTGCAGCCTCAGACTGCTCAGACTACTGAACTCCTTGTTGCATATACCGCACGTACCGGTCTCACCGGGAATATGTTTCTTGTTGTGACGCTTGAACTGTCGTAGGTCGGCGAATCTCCGGTCGCATATGACGCACTGGTAAGGTTCCTCGCCATTGTGCTTGAGGATGTGAGTCGTCAAGCTAATCTTCATCGAGAATGACCGGTCACACAGATGACACTGGAAGGGTTTCTGCTTAGAGTGGATCCGGGAATGGTTCGAGAGACTGCTGCTCTGGGTGAATGTTTCGAGGCATATCTCACACTGGTAGGGTCGGTCACCGGTATGGACCACCATGTGCCGGTCAAGGCTGTAACTGGACTTGAAGTACTTCTCGCACAGGTGGCACTTGAGGCAGTTCGGGTTGTGGGATTTGTTATGGGCTTGGAGATCCTTTTCGTTGGTGAATGTGATTTGACATTCGGTACAGACATGTTCGTGGCTGGATCTGACATGGTAAAGGAACTCGGATTTTTCAGGGAACGATAACATGCACGTAAAGCAGATGTACTCACAGTGCTGGAGGTAGTGTTCGGCGAATGAGTCGCGGGTAGAGAAGTTTTCTTCGCAGATGTGGCATACGGAAGGATTGACGTAGAAATGGCCCGTGTAATGGGATTTTAGGGTGTCCAGGGACGAAAATCGGCAGTGGCAGAGTTTGCAAACGAGACACTCTAATTCGGTTGGTTCGCCGATTCCTGCGTTCTCAGCACTAACGCTCACATCAATCACGTTAGATATCGCTTGCAATTCTTCAGGGCAGTTTTCAAAATCTACTACTAGTTCAGTCATCTTTTTAATATAGTTTGAACTTCGAATTCAAAGTGTGATATAGCAAAAGGATCATTTACCACAGGAAGAATAAAAGTTGACAAATCCAGCTACGATTCCGCATCATATTTATTATTTTTTATTGCTTAATTTTTCTTAAAACAAAATAAATAATTTGTCTGCTATGTTTTGTGGCTTGTGCTATAGAAGCTAAAACTTGATTAACTAACGTGAAAATTGCGACCTTGGCATGACGTCACACATCTATCTTTTCACTCTTCGGTTCTTTCATCCGTGGGTTGTTTCAGGTGACGTATCCCAGCTTTCAATCCTGAATTTTCCTTCTTAGTTCTGTGCCCTCGTGCATTAATTCTTCAATGGGGTTGTTTCACGTACAATGGAAAAAAAACAACCAAGGAAATCGCAGTTAGGAGACCGTGAAGACTACGATTCCCTGGGGTTGGTTCACGTAGAACGGAAAGAAAAAAAAACCCAATAAAGTTAAAGTATGGAGTTCGTGACATCATGAGAAACATTCCAATTGATTCTCGAGAAAGAATGTATTTGAATTTACCATTTCTGTTGTAATTTTAATGTTTAATATTTTATTGTTTGTAAATGTATCATTTAATTTATATTTTTAATGATGTTAAGTTTATAACTCAAGACATTAGGTCAGGGGCTGCACAAAATAATGTCTACACTTGGCAATTTTTTCCACATTTCTCTACTAAGAATACTTTGACTATAATAATAATTAAATAATTTACACTAACTCATTTTTTAAAAAAACAAAAATATTTGACCGTAATGGGTGCCTAGGCATATTAGGCCTTTCATTGAATTATTTAAAAGTTCCTACTTTAGGTCTAATTTTTTTCAAATGTAGGGTGGAATTGGTGAAAGCTTTGTATTTTTTTTTTTATGTCTTCATGTTTGCACCATCTACTTCATCATCAAAAGGGCAGAGTATAGGTTGTTTATATTTAAGCTTTGCCAATTTTCAATGTGTCTCCAATTGCAATTTTTTTTGTCTAACCAGCATAAATAAGCTAGAAAAAATTGAAGCCTAAAGTTCATAGTAACTATGTAAGAACTTATGTTAGTTCATTCAGATCTTTTTATTTTATGATGCCTAAAAGCATACACGATTGTGCATTAAAAAAATTGCATTTGAGAGAGATCACAATATACTGTGCTTTAATTTGTTTCGTACTCCAAATGGTGCTCTGTTCTTATGTACCATTAGTTTATAATCGAGACTCAAGGAAGAATTTATTTTCATTCAGTATTTCTGTTGCCAGTGTTGTGGGAAAAAAATTCAAAATACTACAACAAAAAAGTGGAATTATTTAACAAATTTTCTTTATTTTGAAATAAATATCCAAAAAAATATTTCATTTTGATTTTCTATAAAATGAAGAAAAAAAGATAAATTACATTTCCATAACAAGCATTGGTAATATTTCACATAATACAATAATAATATATAATATTATGACACACAGTCTAACAAGTTTTCACACTATTAGAAGATTATAGATACTTACAACCAAGTCTTACACAGGAATCGAACCCAGAGCTAAAGCTCTGCAGTCAAGGGTTATAACTGTTACAATACAGGTTCGATAATACCATTATCAACTATTATAAATTTCATTTGCTTTTAAAAAATACTAGTGAATGATTTTTATTCAGAGAGTATGTCAAGGTTTTTTTTTTAAATGTTTCATATAACTTCGAAGCATAGTTTATAAATTAATAGACATATTGTAAAACATAAAAAATAACTTTCCTGGTTAAAGACTGTAAGAACCCTGTAATTTCAAATGAAGTTAAACGTATGAAAAAAACTCAACTCCTTGGCGCAATTGTTTATTCTAACTACATATTTAAAGCTTAAAATATAATTAAACATACAGTGTAACTGTTATGAAATATTCTTTCAAATGATAATGTAATTTACAAAGACTTGAAGGGTGTGGGCTTTGCTAGGATTTTACTTAAAGAACTTTAACTTAATTATAATTGCTATACAAATTCCTTTAGTAAAGGGGGAATAAGCGCTGGATGGCGGTCTCCAAAGCAAAGTGCCTCAGTGTTAACCCAATGGAGAAAAAAAAATATTTGCTCTTCCACATTTCTCCGGCTGTATTGAATTTTTTTACAAATAGATTTTTTTATGGATTAACTGTTGCTGACTTATAGGTCCCGACAATCCTACTTTTTAAACATTATTATTTAATTTCCAATAAATAACTTTTCAAAAAGAATTCAGAGCAATTTTAAAAAGTGGGATTACAGAGACTTGTAAGTTACCGACATTAATTTTTTTAAAAGAAACCATTTGTAAAAGTATTCACTACAACCGGAGAATGTGGCAGAGAAAATAGTTTTTTCCCCATTGGATTAACACTGAGACACTTGAGTTTGGAGACCCACAGTCCATCCCCCTTTAAACCGTAAGTTAATTGTTCTCAAAGCTCACTCCACAAATTTAGCAAGCAAACTGTTTGTTCTAAGTATGTAGGGCAATATGTCTCTTCAGATGACTACTATATGTGAACCCTCTTTGACAAATATTACATTGGAACGGCCGTATGTTTGTGTGTGTCTTGAAATGCAGACTCGTTTTCTTATTGTCATGGAAGGACTTGTGGGAAAGAGATCACAGGGGGTACCACTCAATGACTTCGCTGCAGTTTTGGCGGTGTGCTCTGAACTGTGTTGCTGTTGAAGACGTTTATTCACAAAACTACTTCACCACCATTCATATCAAGTCTATGCTTGGTAAGTAAACTGTTCTCAACACAAATTTGACAAGCGAATTGTTTGTTCTAAGTATGTAAGGCAATATGTAACTTCAGATGACTACTATATGTGAACCCTCTTTGACAAACATTACATTGAAACGGCCGTATGTTTATGTGCATCTTGAAATGTAGACTCAGTCTTTTATTGTCCGGGAAGGACTTGTGGCAAAGATCACAGGAGATACCACTCAGTGCTTTCGCCGTAGTTTTGGCAGTGTTCTCTGAACTGTGTTGCTGTTGAAAACGTTTATTCACAAAACCACTTCAACACCATTCATATCAGGTCTATGCTTGGTTAGTAAACTGTTCTCAAAACTCACTCCACAAATTTGGCAAGCAAACTGCTTGTTTTAAGTATGTAGGGCAATATGTCTCTTCAGATGACTACTATATGTGAACCCTCTTTGACAAACATTACATTGGAACGGCCGTATGTTTGTGTGCGTCTTGAAATGCAGACTCGTTTTCTTATTGTCATGGAAGGACTTGTGGGAAAGAGATCACAGGGGGTACCACTCAGTGACTTCGCTGTAGTTTTGGCGGTGTGCTCTGAACTGTGTTCTTAATAAAGACGTTTATTTAAAAAACTACTTCAACACCATTCATATCAAGTCTATGCTTGGTAAGTAAACTGTTCTCAACACAAATTTGACAATCGAATCGTTTGTTCTAAGTATGTAGGGCAATATGACTCTTCAGATTGATGACTACTATATGTGAACCCTCTTTGACAAATATTACTTTGGAACGGCTGTATGTTTGTGTGCGTCTTGAAATGTAGACTCAGTTTTTTATTGTCCGGAAGGACTTGTGGCAAAGATCACAGGAGATACCACTCAGTGCTTTCGCTGTAGTTTTGGCGGTGTGCTCAGAACTGTGTTGCTGTTGAAGACGTTTATTCACAAAACTACTTCAACGCCATTCATATCAAGTCTATGCTTTGTAAGTAAACTGTTCTCAAAACTCACTCCACAGATCTGGCAAGCAAACTGTTTGTGATAAATATGTAGGGCAATATGTCTCTTCAGATGACTACTATATGTGAACCTTCTTCGGCAAACATTACATTGGAACATGTTTGTGTGCGTTTTGAAATGCAGCCTCAGTTTCTTATTGTCCGGGAAGGACTTGTGGCAAAGATCACAGGAGATACCACTCAGTGCTTTCTCTTCAGATGACTACTATATGTGAACCCTCTTTGACAAACATTACATTGGAATGGCTGTATGTTTGTGTGCGTCTTGAAATACAGACTCAGTTTCTTAATGTCAGGGAAGAACTTGTGGCAAAGATCACAGAAGATACCACTTAGTGCTTTTGCCGTAGTTTTGGCGGCGTGCTCTGAACTGTGCTGCTGTAAAAGAAGTTTATTCACAAAACTACTTCAACACCATTCATATCAAGTCTATGCTTGGTAAGTAAACTGTTCTCAACACAAATTTGACAAGCAAATTGTTTGTTCTAAGTATGTAGGGCAATATATCTCTTCAGATGACTACTATATGTGAACCCTCTTTGACAAACATTACATTGGAACGGCCGTGTGTTTGTGTGCGTCTTGAAATGTAGACTCAGTTTTTTATTGTCCTGGAAGGACTTGTGGCAAAGATCACAGGAGATACCACTCAGTGCTTTCGCCATAGTTTTGGCGGTGTGCTCTGAACTGTGTTCTTAATAAAGACGTTTATTTAAAAAACTACTTCAACACCATTCATATTAAGTCTATGCTTGGTAAGTAAACTGTTCTTAACACAAATTTGACAAGCAAATTGTTTGTTCTAAGTATGTAGGGCCATATGTCTCTTCAGATGACTACTATATGTGAACCCTCTTTGACAAACATTACATTGAAACGGCCGTATGTTTGTGTGCGTCTTGAAATGTAGACTCAGTTTTTTATTGTCTGGGAAGGACTTGTGGCAAAGATCACAGGAGATACCACTCAGTGCTTTCGCCATAGTTTTGGCGGTGTGCTCTGAACTGTGTTCTTAATAAAGACGTTTATTTAAAAAACTACTTCAACACCATTCATATCAAGTCTATGCTTGGTAAGTAAACTGTTCTCAACACAAATTTGACAAGCAAATTGTTTGTTCTAAGTATGTAGGGCAATATATCTCTTCAGATGACTACTATATGTGAACCCTCTTTGACAAACATTACATTGGAACGGCCGTGTGTTTGTGTGCGTCTTGAAATGTAGACTCAGTTTTTTATTGTCCTGGAAGGACTTGTGGCAAAGATCACAGGAGATACCACTCAGTGCTTTCGCCATAGTTTTGGCGGTGTGCTCTGAACTGTGTTCTTAATAAAGACGTTTATTTAAAAAACTACTTCAACACCATTCATATTAAGTCTATGCTTGGTAAGTAAACTGTTCTTAACACAAATTTGACAAGCAAATTGTTTGTTCTAAGTATGTAGGGCCATATGTCTCTTCAGATGACTACTATATGTGAACCCTCTTTGACAAACATTACATTGAAACGGCCGTATGTTTGTGTGCGTCTTGAAATGCAGACTCAGTTTCTTATTGTCTGGGAAGGACTTGTGGCAAAGATCACAGGAGATACCACTCAGTGCTTTAGCTGTAGTTTTGGCGGTGTGCTCTAAATTGTGTTGCTGTAAAAGAATTTTGCTCACAAAACGACGATTGCATACAATGCATTGAAAGGGATGGACGCCATGTTTGTTTTGAATATGACGCTGTAAGTTTTTTTCTTCGGTGAATTGTAAATCGCATTCTGGGCAGTAATACTTGTTTCCTGTGTGTTTGGAGTAATGCCGTTCAAGGCCGATTTTTTGGGTAAATCTTGCTTCGCACAACGTGCATTGAAACTTCTTTTTCTTTTTGTCATGGGTTTTAGTGTGCTTAACCAGATTACTTTTGCTACTGAAGGACTTATCACAGGCGTAACATTGGTGGAGGTTGTTTTCGTTACGAATTTCACAGCTGTGAACACTCAATAAGTGTTCAGTTTTAAAATTCAGGTTGCAAGAAGTGCACATATAGGCTGGATATACCTTGTGGGATTCGACATGTTTCAGCAACTTATCTCTATCAGCAAATGATTCCTTGCAAGTGAGGCATTTGTTTATATCGTGTTGCCGGCAATGATAGTTAAAGTCATCGATGTTGCTAAACTTCTCGCCACAATTTTTGCAGAATAAAGTTTCTTCTCTCGTTATATGGGTTTCTTGGTAATGAAGGTCCAAATGAACTCCGGTCGGAAATTCTATATTGCATGAATGGCATTCATACACTTTTTTAATTTCATTTTGTGGTAAAAATAAACTGACGATTTCCGAGTCAAAGAGATTTTCATCGAATGAAAATGCTGGAAATGAATAATCCTCCATAATGGTTTTTAAAGTTATATATTTCTTTGAAAAAATAAAACAGCATTAATTCAGAAACCCATAGCGTTCAGAACTTTTGAATGTTTGTTTACTTTTTTATCGTTGCCACTTTTGACTGATATTTAAACTCTACTTAGGATAAAAGCTGTGATTGGTCCGTTCTTGGAATGTTTATTGTCTTATTAGTTTGAAGTGAAATGAGTAAAATTACAAAAACAAAACAAAATCACGGTAGGATAGCCGATCCAACGGCGTAGTGGTTAAGGCATTAGCCTTTGGAGCTGCTGGGTCCGGGTTCGAATATTGTTCAGGCATGGATGTTTGTGTTTGTCGAATATATGCGGAGTACGTGCTCGTAAAATCTGTTGGGTCCGAAAGTCTTGTGGGCAGTCATTGCGCAGTTTCCCACGGGTGTAGGTCCCTGGAGAAAATTTCCCTCCCCTTCAGGGACATGTCTAAATTGCGGAGGTGGCGACAGATAGCAACATCTGTCATATGTGTTTGTTTAAGTCTTGTGCTGTCCTACTTGACAATGGTTTATAAGCGGGTCCTTGCGACCAAGCACACAAGCCTGAAAATATATGTCTACCAACCAACCAACCAACCATCACGGTAGGATAAATTAAATACTAAGATTTTTGTTAATTCTAATTAAATATTTAAACCTTAAGATGTAATTAAATCCTGCAGTTTAACTGTTAAAAATATTCTTTTATGAGAAAATGTTATTAAACAAAGATTTTCTTACCAAGTTTTATATTAATCCTTAAAATTAGCTTCGTTGGACCGAAACTGTCAGCTTAAGAGTAAACATGTCCCAATTCAATTCTTTCGTGCCCTCCAACGACAACATAATCATCAAAACCGAAATCGAGGATAACATCACTCGTATCACTGTCATCCCCTTCGTATGTCACCTGTGCAAAAAAGCATTTACTCAACTGATCCATTTGGAAGAGCATCTGGAAACTCACGATGCCCCTTCTTACGATTGCCCGGCAGACGATTACGCCGAGCAGACTAATCTACAAGACGATAACGTGTTCGAATTCGAATGCCACGTCTGTTGCCAGGGGTTCGAAAACGAAGCCGTCCTTCTGGAACACTACACAGAGCACGAACTTAACAACCCCTTCGCCTGTGATATGTGCGATAAGTCCTTCAAGTCCAAATACCACCTTAAGCAACACTATGTCTGCCATACCGGTTTGAAACCATTCTCGTGTGAGGTGTGTGGTAAGTGCTTCAGGAAGAAGGACTACCTTCAGGTGCACTATCTCCTCCACACGGGCGAGCAGCCCTTCGCTTGTAACATCTGCCACAAGCGGTTCCTGACTCGCCTCAATCTTCAACAGCACTACTCATTGCACACCGGGGAACGGCCCTTCACTTGCGAAATCTGCCAAAAGTCCTTCAGGAAGAAGAACACTTTAAACCAGCATCAAAGGACCCACACGAGCCTCAAGCCTCATGTCTGCGATATGTGTCAGAAGGGCTTCAAGACCAAAGGGGATCTGACCCAGCATTATCTGGTTCACAGTGGGGAGAAGAAGCACGTTTGTGAGGTTTGCATGAAAGGGTTCAAGACTAAAGCCGAGTGTCAGAAACACATGCGGATCCATTCTGAGGATAAAGAATTCTACGACTGCGATGTATGTCATAAAAGGTTCACTAGTAAAGGTTATCTCAAACAACATGTCCTACTTCATACGGGGGAAAGACCATACTTATGCGAATACTGCAACAAGTCCTTCCCGTTAAAGACACATCTACAAAAGCACTATCAAAGCCATGGTAGTGATCGACCATACAAATGCTGTGTCTGTCTGAAAGGTTTTAAAACAAAAGGGACATTACAACAGCACTATTCGATTCATACCGGTAAAAAACCTTTTGTATGTGACTGCTGCAAGAAGTGTTTCGCATTGAAAAGTCAGTTGAAGAGGCATATGCTCGTGCATTCTTCTGAGGAACAGACTGCGACAGAAAATATGCAAAATGAAACTAAATCTGGTAACAATGAAGAATCATGCAATTCAGAGTGGGTCGGATTTACTGTTGAGGTGGCTACTATGTGATTGGTTGCATTTGTAAATGTGAATTGTTAAGTTATTTATTATTAAATATTTGAATCTGATTCTTCTCAGCATCCTAGTCATGAGAGTTTATTTTATTGTTGTCATTCATGGGAACATAAAATTAAGGGATCGAATTTATTGTATGGTCACTCCAGGTGCAATTTTTTCGGATTTGGCAATAAATTTTTTCTGGCAACCTGCCTGACTTCGTTTGCTGATTCAAATTCTCTACTTAGCACCAATGAAGTTTTTTGGTAACCCTATCGGATAGTAAAACTTGCCAAAATATGACTTTTGGCGAGATTTTGGAAAGTGTGCCAAGGGTGACCGACCGTACAGTAAATTTCTACCAAATTAAGCAATGGAATTAAAAACTCTGGCTATAGAATACACTGTTTGGCAGTCAGTTTTTTTGCCAAAAAGCGAACAAATCTATATTTGTCAAATGCTTCTTTTAGATCTTGTGTTTACTTCTGTCATTTACTTTTAACATACCTATAGTTAAGTCTAAAAAAAGCATCCTGAATTAATCCAATGCTTGAAATAGTTATCATATTAGAGCAGTTAAAAAAAGCTTCTATGTGATCAATCAATAATAGAGAATTAAAATGTTAGTTTATTATGTTGCAGTAAAATTGTTTTTCAGGAGCATAGTTTTAATTTTATATTTTCTAATCTATTTTATTTGCATTATCGGGACAAATCTGCAAATATTGCCTCGACATTTGAAGAGTACAAGGGAAGAACCCCTTCTTCGACTAGGAATCTGTCTGCAACAGGTCTGTTTTTGAAGATAGCGAGTCATCACCTAAACTGGTGTGAAGAAACTAGTTTTGCACTGGGTTCTCATCATGTGGCACTCAGGTTTACTATCTCTATTATCAAGATTCACACCAGACACTAGTCTGATGCTTAAACAGTAGAAGAACTAAGGGAGAAACCAGTTTATGATTGTCATTACTCGCCAAGCAGACCTGAACATGGACATATTCCAAGTCAATAAGGTTTTTTTGCCTTTGTACTCTTCATTTGTACAACAGCAAGTTTTAAAAAAATGCGAAAGTTAGGAGAAGTCCATGTCCAGGGCCGGATTTCTGAATAGGTTAAGTAGGCTGTAGCAGTGAGCTGCGAATTTTTTGGGATGGCAAATTTTACGTCAGTTTTCAGAAAATTAAAATATGATTTTCTATATAATCTCTAATATTGTATTTCAAATTAACTTTTTTTTTCATTGTGATAATTTTAAATAGCACATACCACCCTATTTTGCAACTAACCAGCTATATCTTTTCCCGAAGTGGGAGAATACTGTTCAGGGGCAGTAAAATGGTCGTAGCCTACAAGCGGCATATCTATAAATCCGGCTCTGTCCCTGTGAAGTTATGTCTGCGTGGGCAAGTAAATTACAGAATCTAGACTAACGACTTGAAGTACCATTGTTGAAAGAAGTCAATAACTTATAACATACAAAAAAAATATACATCTCTCAAAGGGCAAAATTTGTCGAATTCCTTTTTGTGGTTACTTCAGATTACTGGCTCGCAACAGTCATTAAGCCAAAATATTTAGTTTTGTAAAAACAGTACAAATTAGCTAAATTTTCCCATAAGTGTTTCCTAAGTTTATGTAATAATCAAATTCTTCCTAAGTATGGAAAGCAATTGTTGAAAGTAGCTAATTGTTATTAAATTGGCTAAATGGCCTTGTTGTCAAAGTGCAACTTAATTTTGCACAACCTATTATGTTAAATTCTAGCCAGATTTTCCCATTTTTGTAGTACATACAAGATATAAAGGATATCATTGGTTATGTACTACCGAGATAAATATTGTTAAAAAAACAAATCTTCTGAGTTTTCAAGTTAAAATAAAAACACCCCCAAAGCAAATATACTTTTCATTTTATTTAAGAAATCAGCACTATTATTTTTACACTTATAAATATGTGATAGACATAATTTATATATTTATAAAAGTTTTATATAATATATATCTAAACATAAATATTGTTATCAAATAGTTTAATAGTTAGAAATTATAAAAACTTAACATAAAAATACTTTTAAGAACATACTTTTTAAAACTAGAGTATATTTTTTATTTTGTGTTAACAATTTATACATTAAAACCTTCATAAAAATAATTGTTTGAGTTTGATTTTTTTTTTCAAATATATTTTGACACAAAACAATCACGGGAAAAAAATCCACTGATTATAAACGATTTTTTAAAATTTACATTGTTTTGTAGATATTTTCTTATAGTATCATTGCACTGTCATTCATATTTAGGCCTTTAACTGGGAATGTTAGGATAAGGAGCAAAAGAAACACTGTGCAAATCAAGATATTTGTCAGTGTAAACAAGAATAAATCACCAAATCATTATTTTATTTTTTAATTTATTAAAAAAAAAAAGAAATAGCTTGAGTTTGAATTGTAAAGTGAACTTGCAGCATTTGTAACTTAAAAAATTTCACATTAGCTGGTAAAGACTGAATTTTTAATTTTTTTTAAAAACTAATACGAAGGTATAGTAGATACTAAGTGTCGAGTTTACTTTGGGAAAAGAAACCAATGATATTTTTTTTTAAATGTTTTTTACAACACAACTGTTAAAATAATTTACAGCACATTTTTTTTGTTCATTTGTTGCATACCATTCCAGCAAGACTGAGAAATATTGATATGAACAAATGATTGATTCCTCAAACTTTTCAACAAGGACTTGGTTAATTTAAATGCAAAAAAACTATAATGAAGAGAAAAACAATGATTATGAAACGGAAAAAGAATGGATAAAAATATACAGTAATATAATGCTATGACTATACGTTTTCACAGAAAGAAAAGGGAATATAAAACAAAACTGGAAACCCCCACCAAATTTAAAAGAAAAAAAGAAATAGTAATTGTTGTACTAAAGAGATAAGAACATTAGATAGAAAAAGAAAAGGTAGAAAAGAAATATAATATAAAGACAATTATAAATCAAAAAGAAATAAGTTAGCATGTAGTATAAAGACATGGTGCCGATAATGTCAATACTGCAAGCTAAAATTACTAAGAAGATTCGGTTGTATGAAAAGTTAATTGGACCCAGTTTTTTTTTTTTTAATTTTTATTTCCCACTCTTGTTAAAACATTTTAAGTATAATAATATTTTAAGTGATATAAACATATAAAAACGTTACCTAATATCCAAAGTAATTTACAGACCCTTTTTCAATGTATTTTTAACTTTGCGACCAGACAATTACTATTTTGTTGCTGTTGCACTTTGATTATAACTGACTTCACAAATTCCATAACTTTTTTAGGTATTCTTGATAAAGTAACAGGAAAAATAAAGAAATCTGTGTTAAATAAGCGACTGAGTTAATGAAAAAAAAACACAATGCTAAATGACCGTATTTTCAACAAACTATTGTAATTTATTCTTAAAAAGTATGTATAATAACATTCAACTGCAAACTTCCCATGTTCAATTTGAAAAACAATCAAAATCTCATTTGTAACTAGCTCTGTATGTCCTTATGGTTAAAATATATCAAATATATTTTTATGGCAAATGTAAGATCTAAAAACAACAGAATTAGTACATAATGTATAAATGTAATGTATAATGTATATTTACTAACTAAAAATAAAACTTTAAAACTTAATTGCTTTGTACCCTTTAGATTGCACATCTGAAACAGAGTAGTTACTCAAAAAGTTTACTTAAATTTATTAGATTAAAAGATGCTTTTAAAGGCCTACATTAACCTTAATTTCAGTTGTTTAAGTCGCAACTCTTAGTTTTAATTTAAAGGATATTTGTTACGATTAAAATTAAATTGGTGCATTAATTTAAGATTATTCTAATTATCATTACTTACATAGAATTGTAATTGGGCCTCATGTTTAAAAAGAGAAGGACCTATTTAACTTTTCAATAACTAAATTTAGGAACTTTTAGACTTTTTTTAAATATAAAATTGGCATTTTTAGGTTTTAAAATTAAAAGAAAATAGTTTCATTATTAACTTATATACAACCATTATTTTCTTTATACATGATATGTAAATATGCATATTATAGTTTCTATATACTTAACAATGAAATTAAAATGCATATATGTGAGGTAATAAATTTACAAACAAATAATGTACTACGAAAAAACTTAACAAAAATGAAATTTGTGATTGAAAAATCACTATCATGAATATATATGTGAAATATACAATAAAATATAGATTATACAAAACCCTTTCATGATATATCATTTAGTTCACATGTATTACACAATTCTAATATAAACTACCTCTGTACATTGAGCAATATGATTTAGATCTAAAAACTACAATATCACAAATGATAGTGACATATTTGGCGCATTTAAAATTCAGAAACAAATGAAAACAATTACAAATGCATGTACAATGCATTTCTTAGCTCTTTTTTTATAATTAACAAAATGATGACTACCTTAATACCAGCTTCCCATAGAACTCTTACTATTCTATCAGACATGGTAAGTTAATATAAAAAATACTTGTTTATTATACTGTAATTGTCCAACTTTTATACACAGGAAATATTGTTAAACATAAGCTAAATTGCACATATTTAAAATTAAAAACAGTTTTCTACTTCAACTTTTAATGGTAAAAACAGTTTTAGAATTGATTTCAATGTGATTGAGTAAATTTTATTTAAAATGCCATTAGTTTTGCGCTTTATCACATGATATCCAAAAAAGTGTATTTACATGCAGTGCTATAAAATAAATCTTGCATATGAAAACACAACTGCCGACAAAAATAACAACTACCGACATGAATAACAACTACTAACATGAATAACAACTACCTTGCTCTCTGGTTATAATTTCATGTAACCAAATGGATATGCAGTGAATAAAACTCATAAAAATGAGGGACTAGAATAGGAACATTTTTTTAATCAATAATCATGAATATACTCAACATTTTCATTAATCTTCATGTACACACCAAGCATTTTCGTAAAAAATAATGGATGCATTAAGCATTTACATCAAAAATCATAGGCAAACTACATATTTTCATCAGAAATGAGAGACACACCAAACATTTTCATAAGAAATAGTGGGCGTACCAAGCGTTTTTTCAGAAATAAGACACACCAAAAATTTTCATCAGAGACAGAAATCATGGGCGCACCAAATGTTTTTATCAGAAATCATGGGCGCACCCAGCGTTTTCTTCAGAAATCATGGGCACACCCAGCGTTTTCTTCAGAAATCATGGGCGCACCCAGCGTTTTCTTCAGAAATCATGGGCGCACCTAGCGTTTTCATTAAAAAACATGGACATAATTTTTCATCTATAACCATGGATTAACAAATGAAAATTATGGATGCAACAGGCCTTTTCATGAACAAGCATAACTATATACATAATATAAATAAAACACATAACTTTATTTATGTTTTATTTATGGACATAGCAGTCTTCATAACAATCAGTGGTGCACCCAGTAAGGATAGGTAGGAATGTGTGAAGAATGGAGCTAAAAAAATATGTTATTCACTAAAAATGCAACAAAAGCAATAATCAATTGAACGATCAACATAAATATATTTTGTTCAAAACGCAGATGTCAGGGTACACCAATGTCATCAATTATGTCTTGGCCGTTTGTCATCAAACCGGGGACCAATGTCAGTCATCAAGTGTCTGGATGATGTAAATGGTGGTTCATCGAGTAACCTTGAGAATTTGCTCCCCCTTGTTGAGATTGTTGGGCCATCTGGTCTTGTGGGATGCTACACATACCAGTCTGGTAAGAAAGAAAAATAAATAAGCTAACTCATGATAAATTTGTCAAGGGGGAATGGGCGTGTTGGAACGTGGGTCTCCAAAGCAAAGTGCACCATTGTTAATCCAATGGAGAAAAAAATATTGTCTCTACCACATTTCTCCGGCTATATTGAATATTTTTACAAATGGATTTTTTTATGTGATAAATGTAGCTAACTTACAGGTCAAACGTCCCAACAATCCCACTTTTTGAAATTAGTTCGAGATTTTATTTAAAGACCTGTTGTTAAGAGACCTGTAAGTTATCTACATTTATTATTATTTTTTTAAAATCACTTGCAAAATGTTCAATACAGCCAGAGAAAAGTGTTATCCCACTGGATTTAACATTAAGGCACTTGAGTTTGAAGACATCGGTCCAGCACCCCTATTCCTCCTTAAAAAGGATTTGTGGAAGTGACTGTTGGCAACCGTAAGCAGTTGCTGTTCAAACTTTATACCAATAGCAATGTAGCTCTATTTAGAACCGTATTCATACAAACTACCTAAGCAAATAAAAAAAGCTATTGGATGTATTCTTTTTAGTTTATAAGTGGATTAAAAATTGCTTTTTATGTGTACAAATTCTGCACTTTCAATCATATTTGTCAAACAGATAAAATGTTCCGATTAATATACTTAAGAGTGATCAGATCGTTAAATAATTATAGGTTAATGATAATTTTGAAAGAAGTTAGCTTATCAGTAGATCAGAAATAACTTGACTACAATCAACTATGTACCTACAGCTATTTTACTTTGTGGTGTTATTTTTTTCTGACATTCATTAGACACCAGAAATTTAGTTGATGATGTTCCTTTTCAAGGTTTCCTGAATCGTGATTTCATTATGCAATGTTTTTTTGCTTCAAAGACAAAGATATTAAACAGAAACCTTTTTATTATTGTTTTTTAAATTTTTATTATTACAGCTTTTATACTACCAGAAAGTTTTCGAAATTTTAGCGATTCATTTGTAAAAATCATTAAAAGTTCCAGACTTTGAATCTACAAATAAATAAGAAGTTTAACCAAGTCAAACATTTCCATTAAACTATTCTTGTTTCTATTAAACGTTTCTAAGCCAACATTGCAATAAGTTAGCCTCAGTGTATCAAAAACCAGTTTACAAGTTCTGAAGTAGACTTACCTCAAGATTCAAATAAGTTCTAGAATCTTCTCCAAGCGAGGTTGTATTCACGGTGAAACTATCCCTAGACCGCATCACACTCTCAGTTGAAGTGGCAACCCTTTGGTACTGGGGCTCCACAAACCCTCCTTGAGCACCCATGTTCTGGTATATAATGCCACTGGATGCACCAGTAGGATTTGGACACATTTCTAGCAGTGGAGAAGGAATTTAAAGGATTAAAATATTAAAAAATATGGAAATATATCTAGTTAGTCTTTTAAGTTAACTACTAATAAATAACACAAGTAATTTTTAAACTTTAACAACAAGTAAAGTATAAAAATAGGTAAATAACACTCAATGCATTGCATATATCAGGGTTCGTACTCTATCCATTATAGTGAAATTCAGGAGTTTCTAAGGAATTTTTCAGGAGTGCAGCAATGTAAATTCAGGAAGAATTGCAAAATAAATTTGAATAGGTTTGTTTATTATTTTATTGGTCTAATGATTTAGACCGAGAATGAAGGAAACAAGGGGTTTAAATGTTGTGGAAAATTTGGGGCTTCAGTATAAAGGCCAACCCCCTTTTTCGTGTGAAAAAAAATCACCTTTTTTGCCGATTTTTTTTAATTTGCCCGACTTTGTTTAAATTTCATGACTTTTTCGACTGGTAGACATCCTGATAAAGTACGAGAGAAAACCGACTGAGAAAAGAGCATAGTGATTCATGCTGTAACATTTTTCAGGAGAGGGGAGAAAATACCAGGAGATGATACAAATTTCAGGTTATAAGAGCCCTTAAAAAATAAAATTCAGGAGGCGTATGAACCCTGATATATTCTACAAAAGTCAACATGCCTTGCACTGGAATTAACTATAATGGAATAATAAATAGGTTGTTCTGGAAGAATATAATTTCCATAGGCCACTACATAATTTACTAATAATTAATAACATGTTGTAGATTTGATGTATGAACTCAAAAATTGGTGTTGCAATTAAAAATTTAGAAGTTGGTAACATTTTTAATATGAAGACGGTTCCTTGTGCAAATTTTGTTTTATGCAATCAACTCAGAATGTTATTTATCTAAAAATTCATAAGGATCCGATTCACTAGGATGAATAATGGCCGAAATTATTACTAGTGAGAACTATTTTTCCACAGCTACCAATAGCACCTTATAGTTTTACAGGTAGCGTCATCTATTAACTTCAATTGCAATGAATAGTTCAACATAAAGAAATTAAGTTATTAAATAAAGTTTAAAAACTTAAAATTCATTTTAACGTAAAAAACTTACGTAAACTTCACACTACAAGTCTCTCAACAGTTCGCTGGTTAAGAAGTGGTATGGACAGCGAATAAATTAATCCCTGGGAAAAAGAACAAATATACCCAAAACACTTCATAAACAGCTTCTAAGAACCATACAAACCCTGTCCAGTGTTTCCCCCATATTCCACCATCAGAAGTTGCTCGGACACACGACGCAATTCTTCTTGTTGAGCCAGAATCTGCTGTTGCAACAGACGATGCCGATGACGCAAATAGTCTGGGTTCATCTGGACTGGATTAATAGGTGGAGAACGTTGCTCTCCCTGAAACTGCGCGAAATAGGATTGGTTAAGTTAAAGTATAAAATTATTTTAATATAAAACTTTAAGAGGATTTTCAATAACATTTTAACCTTGTCATTTTTAAAACAAAATTGTAAATAAATGTTGTAAAATTATTTACCAAAATAGTTGAAATTCACAAAATTTGTACAACATTAAAAAAAAAGTTTAAACAAATTTTTATACAAAATGAAACAATATTTTTCATACTAAATGGATGTCAAATGAATAACAAAAAAAAATCAATTAAATTATTTAAAAAATTAAATACAAAAAAAAATCAATAAATAAAGATGAACTTTTTGGACAAATTTTCTTGCAAAATACTATTTTCAACTAGTATTTTTCACCTTTTTTTTTAATAGACAAGCTAAGACATTACTTAATATTTAGACCCTGCTAAGACATTACTTAATTGGTTTGGAGTTTTACCCACGACCTACTGGCTAAGTAGTTCCCATAAATTTAAACTGCTGTCAAGTGATGAGGATAATACAAGAACAGCAACTAACAATTCACACTATAGGACTTGGCACCGAAATAGATTTAACTTTTACTAGCACCCTCACATTATTTAAGGTTGTAAAATGGCTGTTTTAAAGACTGAATTAAGTTCACATTTCTTTAAAAATTTATTAGGACAATAGCTGAAAGCAGGGCCAGATTTATAAATGGGCTAAGTAGGCTGTAGCCTAGAGCAACGAATTTTTTGTGGCGGCAAATTTTACGACCAATTAAATCGGCGTTCGGCATAAAAAATATTATAACTATATGAATATTTTTAAGAACGAAAACAAATAATTTACATTAATAAGTGAACAGCAAAAGTATATATAGTACTAATATTTCGTAGCAAACATGGTCGCTGAGAGCAATTACACCCCCTCCTCCGGACAAAGTTCAAAGACAAATAGTAGAACAGTTTAAAAATTCGCCTATTTCAATTTAGTGTGTAAAGGTACACAGATGATTCTAAAATGTGTACCGTATATACTCGTGTATAACCCGACTCCGTGTATAACCCGACCCCCCTTTTTTTTAACCAAATATCCTTCCAAAAACGGTAACCCGTGTATAAGTCGAGGCAGGAAATAAGCTAGAGCCTTCTAAAAAAATATTAGAAAAAACCGGCTCATGACGGGACCGTAATTTTTTTTTTACTTGCAAGCAAAATTTCAAACCCAATAAAAACAGGTTTCCGCTTTGTCCTTGACATTATTGCTGACCCTGAATGGAGAAGCTAAGTTTAAACTATGTTCAGTGAAGCGTGAAGATCCCGCTGCCGAGGTCACGGACTGACAACGTTTCTTTACACCTCTTGAAGACTGGTTGACTGAACTGCCCTGTGCCAGACCTACACGTGCAAATACGCATCACGCCAAGAGACGGTAGAGATTGTAAATATAGATACCAATCTTATTTCATCTTCAGAATTGAACTGTTTTCGTGTCTTTATTTTTAATAGTTAGTAGTTTAACCTTAAGTTTGATTGAAATTTAGTTTTAGTTAAGGGATTAGGGATTTTTCCCCCTCGGAAATTTGATGTCTCGTGTATAAGTCGACCCCGTTTTTTACGGCGCTAAATTTGACCAAAATTTCTCGGGTTATACACGGGTATATACGGTATATATTTTAAGCAGCAGATATCACCCTATTTTTCAACTACCTATTCCCGAAGGGGAAGAATACATTGACAAGGGCGGCAAATCAATTGTAGCCTACAGGAGGCAAATCTTTAAATCCAGCCCTGGCTGAAAGGTGGAAACAGACCAATGGATATAAATCTTCACTAAGTCAATACCCAATATTCTATTTTTTAGTAGGCAATAAAATTACCTGCTGCATGGGTATGTCAGGATTCATCCTCATGGCTGAAGTCCCAGGTTGAACTGATGTAGGGGACACATGCAAATCCTGCTGCTGCTGCTTTGTGGGAGTTCTTTTAAACACTTTCTGCGGGGGCTCGACAAACTGGTCTTGGACAGCAGGCTTGGGATAAGATCTAGGAAATACCTCCCTGGATGGGCTTGGAAATACTGGGGTGGTACGGGGGTTTGGGGGAGCTGAAACTACAGAGGGTTAGGATTAGAGATATAGTTAAACTCACATAGTTTTCTTGCACAGAAGCCACAACTATTGGCGGAGCTATAAAACCTACTTTTCTTTCTTTTTTTTAATTCAGAAGAATTGTTTTAAAAAAGAACAAGTAGGTACTGACATGTGGTGATGTCTGTCCGTACCCCTCTAACGAGATCTGTTCCACCTTAAAAAAAAATTTTGTTAGGAAGGTATGACCTCAGAGACCTATCTTTCACACTTTTTGTTTGTCTGTACCTTCGGGCGGACATAGCCTACTGTCAGTCTGTAAATTACCCATTGAAATTTTATTTATTATATACAAAACACCGATTTTCATCGAAATTCCCATAGTTAGTTTCACAAAATTGAAATTCAAGTTAGCACTGCTAAAATAATTTTAAAAACATTTACCTTTTGGACTATGCTCAGTGGGTGGATGCAAAAGACAGATTTTCATCGAAATTCCCATAGTTAGCTCCATAAAATTGAAATTAAGTTAGCACTGCTAAGTGGTTTTAAAAAACATTTACCTTTTGGAATATGCTCAGTGGGTGGATCGGATGACAGGCTTCCAAGCGAGCTGATTGATAACGAGGGGGATAAAGGGGAGGAGCAACGGGTGGACCTCCTGGGTTTTCGGGGAGATGAGCCCTTAGAACTGTCCTGGTGGCTTCTGAGAACCTTCTCTGTACTGGAAGATGATTTAAGTTGTGTAAAGTAAGTAAATTTAGATATTAAATCGGGTTTTATTGGAAAACATCCAAAGAAATATTTTATTTGAATGCTTTGTAGATTTGAGTTTTGCTTCTAAGGCCAACTTTGAGGGTTCCATTAAACATGCAATGCAATTTTGATGTTTTTTTGACAACTTTGTTTTTAAGGTGATAGAATTTTAATAATGCAAAATGTAATTTTTTACTTAATTCATTGACATGACTTTTCCCACTTCAAATTAGAATCAATGTGCAGACCCAAGTATTTTGTACATGATACAGACTTTAGGAAATAACATTTACAACTCAAGCCATTGGTAATACTGGATTTACATGACGATTAGTGGAATTTGATGTTAAAATTAAACCTAGCACTTATTAAGCTGAAATAAATATATTTAGTTTTATTTAGATTTAAACAAACATCATTAGCTGTGAACCACTTTTCGATAATAATTAGATCTGTTTCAATTTGTAAAAGTAATTCGTTAACATTTGCACAAGAATATAGAAAACTTTTGCAAAATTTAAGTCAAGCAACATATTTTACTGGAATTTAGCTTTATCTTCTAGCTACTTTATTTTGCTTTTTTTTTCAGGGAAAATTTCGTAATATTTGACAAAACCCCCTCCTCTTAGATTTGGGGACATTCAGATCGACCCCCCCCCCCCTCCAAACGCATCCTAAGGACACCCTCTTTGGTTAAATAATTCATTTGACTAACTTAGTACAAATTCATTAACATTCTAAATTCATAAAACATTCTATTTGACTAAATTTGTACAAATAGGTTCTGATAATTTTGTCTTGGACTGAAAAAAGACCCAAATACATAAAAGAGCCAATTTTAGTGAAGGTAAAATAGATTAAATTCACGGACAAAAGATATTTACCTAACCACTGTGTGTGTGCAGACAATGAATTCTGGTTTGGAGTTCCATTGGTGGTAGGATATGTAGAAACGAGTCTGAAGCCAGATCCACTGCTGTCCTTTAGTGAGAAAACGGTAGTAACAGGAGGTGCCCTCTCCTGTGGTCATCACTAAAAAATAACAAGTTGGTTTGTTACAGAATCTGTCACTTACACACAACATTTACGCTCAACAGGAAACACACAAACAACACCTCAGAAAGAAATTCGGAAAACAGGGCCTTTAGGTAGTTCTAATTCAAACTTTTCTTCGCCAAAATTATCACTTTTCTTTAATCTCCTTTTGCAGATTTGATAATTAATCTTTATCGTTTGCTAATTTTTTTGAAGTTCGAGGAATACTGATATATTTTTTAAATAAATACGTTTTTGCAGCCAAAAAATTTACATTACGAAAAATAAATTAGTAAAATTGTTGCTTTAAAAAAAAGCAAAACTTTGCATATTTTTTAAGCAATTTTAGAATTTTTTATGCATCTTTCTACATTCATATATAATGGACCTTCAAATTAACTTTATTGTGCTATTACAACAATCCAAATTAAATTATATCACAAAAATAAATATTTTTTCACAAGAATTTTTTTTTTAATTCAAATAGTTTCTCATACGTTTGATGTAATGGCAACAGTGAAAATATTGAATAAAAATAGAATTTGCATGTTATTTCAATGTAGATTAAATTTTTTGTTATTTAAATTTTAAATAAACTTCCAATTAAATTTTTTAATGAAAGTTGGAATGTAGCCTTAACTGATTTTTTGCTTCAAAATGACGTATCCCACTTGTTTGCGAGACTTTCAGTTCGTTAGGTGAAAGTGGGTGACAGACAGACGGACGGATTGAACGATTATAAAACCTTCCACTTTTTATGTTATAAACGTAGTGTGGAAGCTACTACAATTATAATATAATATGGCACAAAGAAAGTAGTATATATTCGATAAATTTAGTAATTTTATTACCTTTTAAATTTTATTTTTTAATTTTCAATATTATTTTCAATTTTCAATTTTATTTTTCAATTTTCAATTTTATTTTACAATTTGGAACTGTTTATTAAAATTTAAAGCAGGTAAGAGTCATTCATAACTAATAACTACTAAACTATCTAATATAAACATATTTTAAAAAAAATTAAGACATTAAATTTCTGTTAAAATTTTTAACTTAAATCTTATGCAGTGAAAAAAAGTTTATACTTCAGCCAATTTCCTTATCCCTCAGAGGGTTAAAAAAAGAATATTGAAAGTTTTTGTTGAATTCAAATGGGAAGGGCAAATAGTATGTTGAATAAAATTAAGACCAGTTATAATAATGATTAAATGCTTATAATGCTGTAGAAGCTTTGTCCTCAGAAACCCCATTAATGTATAATACTATTTGCTTGTTTAAAAAAAGTCGAATTAAATGGATTAGTAACATTTTTCTTATATTTTCTTTCATACAGTATACATCTGTCATTTTTCGCATACAGGGTAACGGGCTACATAGCCTACGCCCTTCCCTTCTGGGCGCTAAATTTTTATGTTATGTTATGCTTGCTTGCTTAAAAATTAGGTCATGCTTCAACTTCCTTTGCTGTAGCTATAAAAATTAATGTTTTAATAACATTACACACAAATTAAGTTGTATAGCTTCTGCAGCAATTCACATTAAAACTGTAATATTGGGACAGCAAATCCATAACAAGTTCTATTTTCAATACCTGGGATTACTAAGAAGATTATAATAAGATCAAAGAAAATTACGCATACGCAGCCCCCCAAAACATTTTCTCATTTTCAGTCTTTAAAATCTAAAAGCCGTATACAATTACTATTTTACAATAACGGGGGACCTTCACTTATTCTTTCACTGAGTTCATTAGCATAATGAAGATTTTGAGATAATATAACAAAAACTTTTCTCTTTTTCTGTGCAACTTTTGAAATTGTTTATTACAGTTGAATAAATGCTGAAATTAAAAGTAATTGAACAATTCACACTTAGAATAAGAAGCATAGTTATGTTCAATGTCTACAATATACTTACATACAGTTTATACACTAAATTGAGAAGAAAATATATCAGCACTTACGTAGTTCATGTGAAGCAGCAATGTTGTCGAGATCATCAACATGGTAGTAGTCATACCCTGATGTCCCCAAAACTTCAAATGGAAGATATCCAATAATCGGTGGTGCTCTGAAAGAATTTTTTAAGTTTATAGATTATTTTAAATATATATTTTTTTAATAAAAAGTTTCATAAATTGTTGTTTAGGATTTAAATTATTATCAGCTTTGAATTAGCAATAAAAAATATATTTTTTCCTGTTCATGTTATGTAAATTTATTCTTAATTAATAGTTTGAGAGTTTGGAAGTCAGCAATATTTTTTTTTTGGGGGGGGGGGATGAAAATTAGTAATATAGTTTTTAAAAAATAGTTGGAGCAAAATGAGTGAAAAAAGTAGATATTTTGTTATAAATTCCTACTTTGCCCTTTCCCTTCGGTTTACATCATTAAGCTGCCATGGGCAGGTGAGCTGCAGTATCTGGGCTACTGACTTAGACCATTGTTGCAAGCACTCACTAACTCTAGCCCAAAAGAAAGTATACTGAAAGACTGATTATTTCAGAGCGAAAATGATCCAATTCATTGTTTTGGTTAATGCAGTTTACCTGCAAAGGCAGCAATATTCAACTACAGTAAATTCTTAAAAGCTTTTTAGAGATTCTTAGGACACAATTTAATTATTTAAATACCAACTCTTCAACCTCTTGCGACCTGGCGTCCCCATTTGGGGACATTTTTAAAACTTTTAAACAAACAATTAACACGTTAATTAGTTCTGAAATCGACCTGGTCCGATAGAAGATCCAAATATCAGTTTTCAGCGTTTCATTACAGGTATCAGTCATTTATTTCTATAAAACGATGAAGTTGAACAAGGGTCAATACAATATTAGAGTTCTTATAGAAATTATTTTGAACTTTTTTTTTCATACTTTTTTAAAAGTTCTTTCAGTAGTTAATTTAAAGCAAATTGCATTAAAAACAATGTTAAAATAATCTGTTATCTATAAATAAGTGATATGGCATATTTTGTTGCATTTATAGCCAAATTTGTTTTATTTTTAGAGTTTAAGGCGTGTCCCTAAGTAACTGTAAACACATTTTAAAAAAAATTTATTTGCAAAACATACTTTTTAGCATACACTTGTATGAAAAGTATGTTTAGATTAATAATATGTACGAGTACAATTTCGCCCGGGTCTTAAGAGGTTAATCCCTGTCGACACACTGCAACTTGCCTGTGGTCCAGGAAAAGGAACTTCCACTCCAAGCTATGCCTCGAAGTAAACTCATTCTTAGCATCATTGGGAAGGTTAACTGCACGGAGCAAGTGTGGAGTGTGCAGCCTGCCCACAGCCACGAAACATGAACGCAGCTCAGCTCCACCTGAAGGCATGGAACAAATACTGCTACAGCTGTTGCTGTCACCACAGTCCACCTGGCTGGCTGCTGGAAGGAAGTAATTTAGTTTATAAGAATTTTTTTAAAAATTATGGAATCATGAGATTTTTAAGTGAATACTTAAAATAATAACACTATTATTCATTAGAGTTATATAATTTCATTCCTTCATGTGTTGCTTCAAAACCAAGTTTTTCATAGAACTCTTTAGCTCTTGGACGTTTTTTACTAGTTGTAAGTTGAACAATGGAGACACCTTTTGATTTGCCATATTTTAGCTGATATACCGGAGTTTGCATGGGTAGAGGTGAAAAAATAATTTAATAGTCAATTTAACTTTTTTTCTTTCATTTTAGTGGAACTTTGAGGATTACCCAGTAATTTGCCATTTAATTACACATTTTGGATATAGTAAGGATTATATTAATTTAAAAAATACCTTTGATAAGAAGCTCAAATTAAAAAGAATACATATTTAAGTTAAAAAATAATCAGTAAGAATTTAAAAAAAAAGCTGCTCCAGCAAAACAGCAAACGATTTGCATTTTTTTATATAGGTCACAGTTCAATTCATCTACCCCCCAAATCATTTATTCCATTGTAGAATAATAATCTATCATGGTATCATAATAATCATCTAATGGAATAATTACACTGGACAACAAAATTTCAAAAAATTTCTGCGAATCAGATGAAAGTACCCAATTCTGAATGATTTTGACGTGCTGAACACGAATACCACCTTAAAAAATGAAAGTTAGCTCTTGTTTTTGAGTTACGTTTTTTTTTCATTGCATAGGATAAGGTGAAATGCATCGGCGCACCAAACACAAATTTAATTAATTATAGTCAATTTTGTTTACAGAAGCCCTCTGAATTTGTGCTCATACAGGTTATATGTATTATCAAGATGGGAGTAGTAAAGAGATGATAACTTACAAGACTTTTCACCCACACTAGCAGCTTAATTTCCCACTACGCAACATAATTGTTCTTACTTAAGAGGTGCAGAAAAAAAAGAGCAATAAATTCCTCACATTTCTCCAGATTGTTTTTAGGAGCTGTAGCATATTTAACAAACGCATGGCTATCATCCTCATTAAAACTAAAAAATATATATATTGAAGACTTTTTAGTAAATAGTGTCGTGTTAGTTGGACACAGACTTGAAGAAATGTTAGGCTATTTAACTTTTATCTTTTTCTAAATAACACCTCATTGAACCGATTAGATGATGCAGAAATAAGTCATTAATCGAATTTGTTGGTTCCCTCTTAATCATAAAATGACATTCCGTTTTGTTCTATTAAATGGCATGCGTTTTTCTTCCAAGCATACGGAATCTGTTATTCCAGATAAAGTCAAAGTGACAAATTTGCTACACAAGTTTAACTACGTATGTGAGGAACCCAGAAATTTATCCTGGTATCCTATCTTGTAACCAAAATACAAATGGTAAGCTTTCTTTATTTTTGCAAGGATGCTCTCTTTGTGCAAAAAATTGCACTTTTCCGCAAACATAACAGAAGTTATTAGCTCTATTAATGCATTTACAAGTCATTACAGTTCTAGATTTATTACTAACACTAATTTTTGATATTCTAAAATAACCAAGTACGAAATGCAAGGAATTTATTGCTCTTTATTCTGCACCTCTTGAGATGAGAACAATTATGTTGCTTAGAAGGGTTATAAAACTGTTAATGTGGTTGCAAAACCCTTGAAACCTATCATTTCCTCCCACCCGCAGGTTGATAATACTGAATAAAATCTATATGAACACAAATTCGGAGGTTTTCTCTAAACAAAATTGACTTTAATTAATTTTGCGTTTGGTGCACCCATGCATTTCGCCATATCCTGTGCAATAACAAGAAACAAGCGTAACTCAAAAACAAGAGCTAACTTTCATTTTTTAAGGTGATATTCGTGTTTAGCACGTCGAAAACATTCAGAATCAAGTACTTTCATCTCATTCGCATTTTCACTGTTGACCAGTGTTATCTATCATTTATTCCATTGTAGAATAATAAGCTTATGTTGTTGTAACCGTTCGTTATAAAGTACAGAATCCCGCTACTTATATTGCCTTAAATTTACGTTACTTGCTGGTAGATAGGTAGACACAGGGATCAATCTGCAGTCGCATTTGTCGCAAAATGCGACGAGTTGCACGAAAATGCAAAAAAAAATATATTGGCCGTCGCAAAAATGCGACGACGTAATTCGGTGAAACTAAACTTAAATTTCAATAAACAACAAGTTCAGACAGCCGATTCTAATAATGAAAATAAAAATTTTGATCAAAATAGGAAGATGAATTCAGATTGGAATACACTAATGTGTCTTTAAATCTTGGCCAGCCAGTGCAACTCCCTTCGCGAAAATGCGAGGACGTAATTCGGTGAAACTAAACTTAAATTTCAATCAACAACAAATTCAAATAACCGATTATAATAATGAAAATAGAAATTTTGATCAAAATAGGAAGATTAATTCAGATTAGATTACACTAATATGTCTTCAAATCTCGGCCAACCTCAAATTAGAAAAGGAGTCCAATAATGCTTCCTGATTAACTTACTTTACTGCCTAGTAATTTTAAAGAGATCTACCGATGATGTCGTATTGCGTCAGAATGATTGACAGTTCTCTGGCTCTGCGTGATTTGAAGGTATCTCGTTACTTTTGTAGCTCCGGTTCAGGCCAAGTCTGACAACCAGAATATATTTTCTGATCAAGTATTCGTGAATCGTGATCACGTGAACACCTCGAATGTTAAAATAATTTTTGCTTACGTTTTAACCTTTTATTCTACTTCAGCCTGTACTGGGGTTTCTGCTTTTAAAACTATTTAGTTTTTTTAAAAAATGAACTTAGATTTTATGTTGCTAGTAAATTTCTAGTAATTGAATTTTTCTTCCTAAGTTCTTGGATTTTTTTTCCTAACTAATGTGTGAACCATTTTAATAAGGATTGAAAGACTAAAAGTTGGGGATTTCAAGCAACCAAAACTTGATTTTAATTCATCAAATGAACAGCAAAAACATGTTCATAGACAAATCTGAAGATAATCCAACACCATAAATAAAAGTAAATGTAAAGTACAAATGTACTTATTTATAAATGTTTTTAAAAAAAGTTAAAAGTACTTTTAGTAGTATAGATTTTTATAATAATTGAAAATTTGCCATGTCGTGATTCATAAAAAAAATCAATGTATTGTTAAGTTATACTACTAAACAAAATTAACTGCTACACAAAGATTGAGTTGTGTATTGATTCAAGTGATTTAATTGGCGTGGCGTTGATTTATAGGCAACTAATTTTTCTTTAGCATTTTGCTACAACTTTTTTCTACATTTTAGCATTTTTGCTACAGCATTTTTTGACCCAGGTTGATCCCTGGTAGACAGCAAAGTTTTTGAGTTGCTCGCTATAGATGAAGAAACTATTCATCGTCGGTGTTAGAAGAAAAGTTAATTTCTATTTCTTGAATAAATATGACATCTTTTAGATTTATATTATAACTGATCCAATTGGATCCTAATTGCATAGAAAAACGCTAGACTTTTTTTAGTCTGCTTCCAACATCAGTGATTATATCTGAGCAAGTGCACAAACACTAGAGCTACGAGGGCTTTTGATGACGGGTGTCTTAATTTAGAACCACAGTCAGGTGACAAGCTGACACCTGAGAAGGCACCCAACACAACCATTAAGGGCGACATCATACGCATCATCGGGAGTTTGGAGGGTATTTAACGTACACTTCCTCTACACAAGGTATTATTCCTCAGACATTTTCTAGACAATTCCGTTTTAATTATTTATATTGAAACGAGTACTTATTAGTTGCTTACATTCTCATATTAACCCACTCGCCTATTTACATTTGTATAACCTTTTATTCCAGATAAGGAAATTTCATTAATTAGAAAAATTCTAAATTTATGGGCTATTTAATAACTTTTTCTGACCTCTTAAATGTCCCTAAGAGAATAAAATACTAAGTGGGGAAAATTCTGACACCGAGGTTACACTGCCTTGAGCTCTGAGATGAGCACTGATTTGAGTGCTGACTTGAGCCCCGATTTGGATTTGACCTTGAATTCCATTCTTTCAAGTTGACGAGAAATTGATGAGTGATTTTATATCAGGTCTGATTTTATTCATTGTTATATGCTTGAATTTTACTTTCAACATAATGAGTACGTCCTGTTTTAAATCAAAATATATTAAGAAAAACTCATACAATTCAATTTGAAGTTTTTATATAATTTTTCACCATGTAGGATCACTTTAAAAAAAAACGCCAAGATGGCTGCTCTTTACCTTATGATAACCCTTTCCTTTGAAGTCGTTCCAAAACACCCAAACTAGATGGGTTCGTGGCCTTGAGCGCCAGCTTGGATTTTTGCAGTTACACTGCCTTAGTTGCCGACTTGGTTAGTGTCCATGTTAGTGCTTAAGGTAGAGCAACCGCGGTATGAAGTATTTATAGGGCATGTGAAAAATTCAAAACCCTACTAACAGAATAAGCATGCAAAAAAGGCTAAAAACTTTACAACCAACAATGTCAAAAATCAATACCTTCACATGATGACGGCCAATGATAGAAGCTCCCCAGCAACTGAACCAACTCATACGTATTACTGCCCTGCGGATGAATAGGTCCCCTCTTCATGTGAAGTGATATGGACACAAAAGAATCTAGAGATAATTAAGACAATGATGTTAGTAAGTAACTAGCCTACACCATTATATCATTCATATATAGGAGAGTGGCATAGTATTTTGCTATGAGACCCTCCTCCAAACTACACAATTTGGCTCAAATCCGATCATTTTTTTACTTTCCTGATGCCATCTGCTGAAAAAATTAAAGAAACTTTCAACGAAAATAAATAAAATTGAAAATGTTTATTTTTGTGTTGCCATTACTTTCAGAAACTAAATTCATTGTTTGAAAATAATTGATATGTTTCAAGTGACATATTTCCGACCAGTCTTCATTCCAGGATTTATTGTGGGTTTAGTTGATGATTTCTTTATTATAGGCTCTGTTGATTGCAAATATGAATATTTAAGCGTAAATGTATAGTTAAGCTATTACTGAAATGTAATGGTTAATAAAGGCCATCGCACTAGAGCTGCATATTAGGGTTTTATGTCTTTAATTTTTTGCCAAATATGTTGCCAATCTCGCCAAATTATTAATTAAAACTCGCCAAATGGGCAAACCGTTTTTTAAAAATAATTTATAAGCTGGTTCAGGTTGGTTGAGCTAAGGTCATTGTGTTAGAGCTGATAATGGGTGTGTTTGTAGCTATATCTATTTTCTCGCCAAATTATTTCCCAAAAAAGTGCCAAAAGAGTTTAAAGGTTTTATGTATTTATGAGGGGTTCGTGATGACATTTATGATTGCATTTTACAGCATATTTTTGATATTAGAATATTAGGGCAATGAATCAGAATTTTATACTTGACAACGAGCGGAAAGAATAACTTAATTTTATGATCTAATAACAGGTTATATGGTACACATACTTGGATCGATTTGATATTTTGTTTATCCGTGCGAGGTACGGGTATAAATTTGCTAGTCTATAATAATAAAAATGAAGTTTTGTATGTATGTATGTGTGTGTGTGTGTGTATGTCTCTCCGAAACTCACAAACTAGACATTTGTTTGACTTGTAACTTGGCACAAATGCGTAGTTCCTACTTGAGTTACAAAATAAGAACTTTCAGAGCTCAAAGTGTTCTATTTTTAGAGAAAATTCGAATTTTCTGGGAAAACTACACCACTTTGGCTCAAATCCGACGATTTCTTTACTTTCCTGATGCCATCCTGAAGAAACAATTAAATAAAACTTTCAACCAAAATAAATAATATTGAAAATGTTTATTTTATTGTGTTGCCATAACTTTCAGAAACTAAATTCACTATTTGAAAATAATTGATATGTTTCAAGTGACGTATTTCCGACAAGTCTTGATTCCTGGATTTCTTTATGGGTTTAGTTGATGATTTCGTCAATGATGGTTCTGTTGATTACAAATATGCATGTTCAGGCAATAAATGTGTAGTTTACCTATATCTATAGCTGCCGTTAGGTCTTTATTTTCTCGCCAAATACGTTGCCAATCCCGCAAAATTATAATAAAAACTCGCCAAATGGGCAAATGGTTTGTTAAGCTATTACTGAACAATGATGGTTAATAAAGGTCATCGCACAAGCTGCATATTAGGGTTTCATGTCTTTACTTTTTCACCAAATACGTTGCCAATCTCGCCAATTCATTGATTAAAACTCGCCAAATGAGCAAAATGTTTGTTAAGCTATTACTGAACTATGGTGGTTAATAAAGCCATCGCACTAGAGCTGCATATAAGGGTATTATGTCTTTATTGTTTCGCCAAATATGTTGCCAATCTCGCCAAATTATTTATTAAAACTCGCCAAATGGGCAAAATGTTTTTTAAAATAATTTATAAGCTGGTTGGATATGCTAAGGTCGTTGTGTTAGAGCTGTATAATGTGTGTGTTTGTAGCTATATCTATTTTCTCGCCAAATTATTTACCAAAACGAGCCAAAAGAGTTAAAAGGTTTTATGTATTTATGAGGGAATTGTGATGACATTTATGAGTACATTTTACAACGTATTTTTGATTTTAGAATATTAGGGCAATGAATTGAGATTTTTTACTTGATAACTTGTGGGAAGAGAATAACTTAAGTTTATGATTTTATAACAGGTTATATGGTACACATACTTGGATCGATTTGATATTTATTTAATCCGTGCGAAGTACGGGTATAAATTTGCTAGTTTATAATAAAAATCGAGTTAGGTTAGTTTAAATTATTGTTTTGTTTGTGAAAATTAAAGACAATTCAGGCCCCACATTTTTTTTTTTTTTCAGGAATTTCAGGAAAAGCAAGACAACTGGTGTAATATTCATCCCCATACATAAAAGTTTAGTACAGAGTGTTTTATTTAGCTACTTTCAATTATTTTTTAGGTATTCCACACAAAAGTTGGAAGAAATAGATTTTTCTAATGAAATGCTTTTAAGAATACAAACGTCATTTGCAGTACTGAAAAAATTAGATTTTTTTTACATGAAATGAAAGGCAATGGCTTCACCTTTCCTAAATGTAAAACAATTTAAGATGGGTTCATTTTACGAAGAGAAATTAAAAAACAATTATTTTTCCGACGTGTTGACCAAAGTTACCCACCATAGCCAAAGATACCCGCTTCAATGGTTTAATAAAACATTGTAAATCAGGAAATTTTAGGAAATGGAACACAATTTTGTTAATATTTTTTTATGTTTGTGTTGTAAATTGCATTGTTTCAGATGACAAAATGCGATCAGTGCTCCGATTGTTCCTCCATGTGGTATGGATTCACCATTAATTGGTGAATATATACCACATGGCTTGAGAAAGAATTTCTTTTCCTTTGGAATTCCTGTTACCACTCAAGACCTGAAACACGTCAATTATTGGTTTTTTTTTACTGCAATTAAGAAGTCTGAAGCATACGTGGCTGTGTTAAACCTATGACCAGAAACTAGAATCGGGCAGATAAAATAATTTCCATTTATAAATGCCTGGTCTGCGGATTCTAGATTTGATGTTCTTGAAGGTTCTGCCTTGTGCTTAAATTGAACTTTTTTGTACTTATTTTAGAAGAGCTTCGCTTCAAATAATTTAACAAGAAAAAATAAGATATTTTAAAAAGTAAAGCTATTAAATATATGAAATTTGTTAGTTTGTAAGGCAAATTATTTTATTGATCAAGTTTAATAATTCAATTTTAGTCTGTATTTTTAAGCAAATACATACTAAAATTACATTAAAAAAAGCCTTACCTTTGGACATCGAATTACTTGAACTTGGAGGATTGCTGATTAATTTATACAAAGTGGACTTGTCCATATCATGAATGATGTCAAATACTGATGAATATATGCGAGTCTAAAATATAAACAATAGTAATTAGAAATTAACCAAAAATAATAAAATTAAAATAAAATTAATTAAATTAAAATATTAACAATTAATAGTAATTGGAAGTTAACATTGTGAAGTTGCTTTTATAAAAAAAAAAATTCATTAAGGGCAAGATAAAAAAAAAATATTCTAACTAATAGGAAAGATTTGGGACAAATTTACTTACTGGTAAATACCCTAAAAGTGATGATGTGCTTTCTGATGTGTATAGAATTTGTCCATTACAAGAGAAAACTATTATAAAACCATCTAAAGCCTGCAAAAACAAAACATGATAATTATAAAACACAACTATGGAAACTTATTTGAAGAAACTATTAACAAGTGTCTTGATACTACGATTCCACTTTTGTAAACAAAAAATAAGTACTAATGATTTAAAACAAGATTCTTCGAAAACAAGTCCAGAGAACAAACAAAATTACACTAATAGCCTTTCTGGAGAAATTGTAAATTTTAACTTCTAAATATTATTTTAAAAACTTTTAGAGAGGACGTGGATCGATTTTAAATTTATTACACTAGAATTCATTAGACTGGACCTACTACTGACAACACTTATGTAATCAGACATAAACATCAATACCGAAAGTGGGATTCGAAAATAAGAGTACATTTTTAAACTGTACGAAATAAGTACAATTTAAAAATTGCCTAGTTAAGATTCGGCTGCATTGCATAGTTGTGGTTTTAACCTCTTAAGACCCAAGCAAAATCATACACGTATATTCTTTATCTAAACATACTTTTCATACAAATATATGCTAAAAAGTATGTTTTCAAATATTTAAAAATATATATAAATATACTTAATAGTTAAACAACTCTAAAAATATACATCAAACTCTAAAAATACAATTTTTTTGTGCTATAAATGCAACAAAAAAGACTTTCACTTATTTGAAGTCAACAGGTTAATTTTAACATTGTTTTTAATGCAAAAAATTCCTTTAAAATGAACTACTAAAACAACTTTTTTAAAAGTTTGAAAAAAAAATCAATTTTTTTTAAGAACTCTAATATTGTATTAACCCCCTGTCAACTTCATTTTTTTTATAGAAATAAATTACTGATACATGTATTCAAAGGCTGAAAAATGATATTTGGATCTTGGTCTCTATTGGTCCACGTCAATTTTGAAACTCATTAACATGTTAATTGTTTGTGGAGAGGTTTTAAATAATGTCTCCAAATGAGGATGCCAGGTCACAAGAGGTTAAAAATTAGTCAGGTTTACAGCTCTAATAAAATATCAGGGTCTTTTCCAAAACTTTCACTAAAGTTTACAGAAAAAAGACAAAATAGATGACATACCTCCAACATTAAATGTGTAAACTCTTCATTCGATAAAAAGGAAGGTTTCCAGTTTTCTGGCACTTTCACACTTTGAGACTGCAGGGACAATTCTGAAGAAGAGATATAAAACAAAAAATATTTAAGACTTTTTTTCCCTTCCAAATAGTTATTTCAATTTGTAAAAACAATAAGCTTAAAAAAGCTTTTAAAAAAACCTTTTTGATCATAATCCATCTATGATAGAGCTATTCAGGAGTTTCAAATTAGTTTTCAGGTGTGCAGCATTGTAAAATTCAGCAGGTAACACAGAATAAAATTGAATATGTTAGTTTATTATCATATTAGTCTAGTGACTGCACTGTACTTCAAATTTTGAAACAGAAGAAAAAAATCTTTGCTTCGCTTTTAGCGTCGTCAATTTTTTCAGGAGATGGGAGGAAATATCAGGAGATAAGACACAAATTTCAGGAGTTATAAGTGCCCTTAGGAGAAAAAACTTGAAACTCAGGAGTTTTTCAGTAGGCGTAAGAACCCTGTTTAATGTTACTCTGAAATTCTTATAGAAACAGGTAGGTTTGTAACAGTAATTGTCAAGTCTAGGTACTAGACAAGTGAAATATTTTTACACCTTAGGAAAAAAAAAATCAAACAAAGCATTTAGTTGTAATTTAAAAACTTCAAAAAGCCAAATTCGTCTATTTTCACAAATTTTCTTTCTTGGTGTTGGCTAATTTTCAAAAACTAAGTTGAAAACGACTATGATCCTTCAACAAGTTAGAACAATACAGGGTGTCCGTAAAAGAATATCCGAGTTTCAAATTGTAATAGTATCAGCTGTAATCATTCGACAGTTTGTGGTTGAAAGTGATGAATAAAGAATAAATCCAACAGTTTCAGATAACCACATGCGCTTGTACCGCTACATCGCTTCACAGTTGCAGTGTCATCTATTCCCGTTACTCCGGCCTTGCTGCAGACAGTATAGGAAGAATTGCATTTTCGTTTGGAAAGGCGCACACATTGAGCACTTGTAAGAAAACTAGGTTAGTTTTCCTTCAATTGTAGGATTTGTATATTTAGTATAAAATAAACTCCTGTAACATACCATTAAAACTCGGACATTCTTTTACGGACATCCTGTATTTTAAAACATCTTACCGCTGTGGTTCCTGAGGAACGAGATAGTAGACCTGAGAACGGAAGACTTGTCTATCTTCCGGTTGCTCGAAGTAACCATTGAGCACAGTTCGTTGATGAGGACATTGAACTGGTCCCGACGTTTCTTCTCACTGAGATTACGCGACTTGCTGAGAGGGGAAAAAACAGACGGAACATGAAACATACCAATTTTATAACACAGTACAATGGGTTTAAAATGTGTTTTTCTTTGACAGGAATTAAGTTTTTCAACCCTCTCAGATGATAGGAAGAGTAATGGTATAATAAACCAATCGGAATCTGGACAATTACTATGTGCCCTAGGGTCAGGAGTAAAGAAACTGAGATAATAACTGCCTAATGAGCTATACAGATTTAGATAAAACATGAAAACATTCTTATTTAACTTTTGTTTGAATTATAGGAAATTTCTTGTAGTATGCAACTGACCATGTGTATTTTTAACAGCACACATATATTCCTACATGAGAACTATATCGTTAGTTATTGGTAGGCTCGACGTAAAATGGTCCAAAGGCCAAGAATGGGCATTAGATAAAGTAATAATCCATGGAAAGATTTTAAAATGTCAATCCTTTTCTACAATTGAAATACAAAATTCAACAATTCATACAATTGAAATACTTATCAAGAAATGCTTAAAATTATTCTTAAATTTACGTTATGATACATATCTTTAAAAATATTATTGCAAGTCTCATAACAGCTTCTGAGAGGGTGAAATAAATTATTGTCTTAAATATGCTAATTAATATATTGAGATTCTTAAAAAAGCCTTATAGCATGAATAAACTATGTTTAAATTACAATATATCATTTTTAATGGCATTTAAAGGGTGTAGGTTCAAAATCCATTCCCCAGGGTAAAACTAAGATATAAGGGTCCGATCCATTCATTGACGTTCAATAAATGGCAAATTCGATTGAACCAATTTGACTATAGATGGGCAGGCCGACTACATCTTATAGTTAAGCTTTGGTGATTGCAAGTTTTGAAAATACACACTTTATTTAAAAGGCATGCTTTTTTTTCCCAAGTCTTTAGCCTGCAACACATTTTATAAAGAGCATGGCCATGCATGTGATAATATTGCTATGGTCAGCCAATTTATACATAACACAAAACCAAATTTTACCATTAAAATCTTGTTTTATGGAAAATAGTTAAGAATTCTACATTATCCATGTAGCTACTGAACCTACTAGCTACTGTAGCTACCATGTAGCTACTGAAGTTAGTAAATAACTTGAATTACCAAGCCACATGATTTTGCTACCCAATTTGTGGGTAAAATATCAGGTTATTGGTTATGCATAATTTGGCATTTAAATAGCTACATTTTTTATACAAAAATCAAAAAGTATATATTTTATGAATTTATGAAATGATCTTATATTGGTTGAAATTTTGTGTGTGTAAAATGTATGATTATATGAATGTGGTTAATAGATTATGCGTAAAGATTTTGAAATCCTCCAAAAATGATTTTAATAAAGACATTTTAGCTTTTCATATATGGAATAGTTTTGGTATAGTAATGGAATAATAATCTAGTTTACACAGTGAATATGAATATAATTTTCTAAAATTAAATATATGTAATGGCTTACAAAATAAAAAAAATATTTAAACATGAAAAGTTAAGAAATACATAGTTTATGTGCAAAATAAATTATAATGATATAAAAGCATTCTAAAAATAAATAAAATTATGAGATTATAAGAAAAAAATTAGTAGCTATGACAAAAATGGCAAAGCTGCTTCAGTAAATGTAGAATATATTAGTGGGAAAGCAAAAAATATCTAAATAGTAAATAAAAGTATAATGCTACATAGCAGTGCATTCAGGACTTCAAAGCTCTCAAATAAGTTAATTAAAAAAGAATGATTTTGTTTGTTTAAATAACATACAGTTGTATGCATGACAAGAAGCATTAGTGAAAGCATAAGCTTAATAAAACTAATTAGTTTTCAACATTCAACAATAAATATAATACACTATTCTAATTGCAGGGGGGAAATAATATAAAAGAAACAGTTTTCAACAGATTAGCCACTTGTAATTAAGTTAATCATTTTTTAAATAAAAGCTATTCAAATAAAACAAGTACCAGTAGTACTTTATATACAATAATAACTTTTAAAAAATGTAAGTGAACATCACATACCTTTCCAAACCAATTAATAATATTTTTTTTAAAAAAATGGGCTTCAGTTTTAGATTTCATTATCAAAGAACTTAATGACCAAATTGGGACAGAAAACGACTTTAAAAAAAAAAGTCAAATAGGTTTTCACCTATAGACCAAGGAGGTTCAGTTCAATTTTAACCACAACTGACCTAAAACAGGATTATACATTATCTGAATGTTCTTACTGTCTACAAAACTAAATTACAAGTTTTTGTTGAAAGGGGAATCTAAAACTGATACCGTAGCCATATTTTTAATAATGAATGAGATGAAAATACTATTTAGCTTATTTAAAAGTTTTAAGTTAAAAAAATAAGTTATTTTTTCCCATTGCTTTAAAAGTAAAGTTCGTAAATAAAGTACTACAAAAAGCTTCATAACAAAATAGTTCCTACTTTAAAAATAAAATTGCTATAATTACAACATGGATTTTATTTTGTAAAAGACAATTCCATTCATCACAAAAAAAATTAAATCATAACTGAAAAAGCAGTGCAAGTTACTATACAAGGTGGCGCAAATAAAAGTGGCTCCTCTTAGAGGTAAGAATAAGACAAGAAATGCTGGCAAGTCAAAAACCAATGCAAAAACAGGTTTGCCAAGTCAAGGCATTGATCTCTTCAATATTAAGCCCAAAAGCTTGGCCAATTATTTGCTAGTAACTATGCTACGGTTTGGTACGCTAGTTAAAATTCAATATAAACTATGCAATAGCACAAGGCAGGTGGACACAGGTTTGTCAATAACAAAACTGGAGTAGTTACTAAACCATATAAAGACTGTATGCGGTACTTGGAATTTGGACCACGACCCCTAATAGTTACCTTCCTTTTCAATTAACCCCTATCGAGTCCCTAGTTTGGATTGCACTAGTACAAAAAATATTTTTTCTCATTAGATTTTAACTTACACAATTTGTTTATTATAGTACGAAAATGTTGAATACGACTAATTCAATCTGACGACGTGAAGATCAAAAGGCAAATGCTTTAGTAAATAAGCTCTAACGATCCTGTGGATACCAGGATACCTACCGATGCCACTTCATGCAGTAAATTCTGAATGCACTTTACAAATTATTAAAGTTTTATCAGGTGATAACAGATTAAAACCTTGCCCAAACCTTGCATTTGGGTAAGAACAATCTTAATTATTCAATGTTTTACAGGAAGAAAGTATCAAAGATAGTGAGTTTGTTAAATATTTAGGAGTTTTTGTGAGCAATGCTTTTAAAAGGAGTAAACAATGTGTTGGAGGAAGTAAGAAAGCCAATCGATTGTGTTGGGTTATATTAGAAAAAGTATCACTTATAAATCCAAGGAGATAATTTTGCCATCGTATAGGGGGATTGGTAAGGCCACATCTGGAATATGCAGTTCAGTTTCGGTGTAATTTCTTAAGAAAAGATATAGAGTTGCTTGAAGAAGTTCAGCATAGGGCTAAAAAAATGATTAAAGGTTTATCAGGTATCGATTATGATAATAGATTAAGATCGCTAAGCATGTATTCCCTGGAAAATAGGAGAACAAGGAGTGATTTAATTCAGCTATTCAAGTTCATAAAACAGGGAAACATGGAGGGCTTAGGTTTTACCTGAAATAGCCGGACCAGAGGACATGGTCAGAAATTGAATAAATCATGCTTTAGAAGGAAGGTAAGAAAACATCCCTTAAAAAGACCTTATGTTTACAACTAGAGTCATCAATGAGCGGAATGCTTTACCAGAATATGTTGTGCATTCGGAGAGGATGGAAGATTTTAAAAAACAAACTTGATAGCTATTGGAAACTGTGGTAAGGAATCAGATACATTTTGGACTAACCTTGCGGGCCTCTGGCCTATTGTTTGTCGACAATTTTTGTATTTGTATTAAAATCTTTAAACATGCATTCCTTGGAAAATAGGAGAATACAAGGTGATTCAATCCATCAAGCAGAGATACATGGAGAGTATAGGTTTTAATTTAAATATATGAACTTGAGGACTTGGTCAGGAAAATTTGAAAATACTGTTTCAAACGGGAGGTAAGAAAACATTTTTATACTAGAGTTATCAATGAATAAAATGCATTGCCAGATAATGTTGCATAATTGAAGAGAGTTGAAGTTTTTTGTTATTGGAGACTGGGGTAACAAATTAGTCAACTTTCTTAAAGACCAGACTTTGCTGGGCCTCTTGCCTGTTTTTTTTTTTTTTAATATCCAGGCCTAATAAAATGAAATTATATCTGTTTTAAATTTCTAGATTAGAGGTTCTTTTTAGAAGTGAAGCGCTACACTCATGTACTATAACAAAAATTAAAAATGTATCACAAACATTAACAGGAAAATGGCCGTTCACTCTGACATCAGATTCAAGAGAATAGCTGTTCCTAGTAAATGTTTGACCGCTGAGAACTGGAGGCTTTTAGAGCACTGTTAATATTGCTTTATTAGGAATAAATTTATCTATTGAAAATGCACAAAACAAGTGGAAAAGCAAAGGAAACATACATCAAAGGACCAAGACTATTTAATTTAACAGGCCGGTTCTGGGTCAACATAATTTGTATTTGTAAAATAAATCATTTTTTAAAATAAATTTTGGGGCCGACAATTTTAACAATCCTGGATATGGATTTAAAAAATAAGACCTGTGCTTTACTTCATGTCTTAAATTACCCTGTGTACTGAAAGTGTACACAGTTTTATGGAACACAGAACAGATCATTAAACGTTAGCCATTGCACTGCATTTATTGTGCCCATACAAATTATCTTAAATTACTAGTGATGCTTCAATTGTAATTCACAAAATATTCCTGTTTAAATATGCTGGAATTTTTCTATGATTTTAAATAAACAATTTTGTAAGAATATATAAATTAGTGGGCTTATTACTATCGAAATTAGGTACTATTAAAATGAAACAAAAAATTAGGCATTAAAAATTAACAAAATATGCTTATTTTTTTTCATTAGGTACTATATTAAGAATTACATAAATAATAGAGTTTTTATTTTAAATAACTATCAGAAAATTAAATCATAAACAGGTAAAAAAATATTACGAAAACTACAAAACCAAAACTGCATATAGAAAAGTTCCAAATGACATTACTAATATTCTTTTAGAAGGATTTAACTATTTTTTTATTTTGGATAACCGTCTAAGTTGTCACAAATGTTCCAAGCATTTAAATACTCAATATGCATGATAATTTAGAATATAAAACAAATTAAAATCAGGAAAAAAATTAATTAACGAAATTTTGTACTAAGTAAATTTAAATAAAGTTTTAAGAAAGGTAATTATGCCTTCAAAAACTAATATATATTTTTGTGAACCAAAAACAGTAAAACTTTGTTAACACGAAACAGTAAAATGAAAATTTTCAAGTTCGCTAACACTATTTGAAAATTTTGTTTTGAACTGAAAATTATATATTTTTATGGAGCACTAGACAAAAAGAAAATCTTATAGCTCACAAACATGTGAAGTAATTTTTTTCCAAAATGAAAATCAGTTACAATAATTTTATGGGTTTTTTTAAAGCGGTGAAAGATATTTTAGAACAATTAACTGTTTTAGAACAGACAGATCTGTAAGGGGGAGTTACATACTTTTGCGTTTTAACAATGTCAAGCCAAAAGGTCAAAGACGCTCGGAGGGCAGAATTAACAACTTTTATCATAACAAAGTTTTAAGATTTTTTCATAAATTCAGTTACTTTAAATACATTTGCATTTAAAATAAAATTGAATTATTAATTAACTTGTGATTAGAATTTTTTTATCTTCTTGTTTCAGTTATATTAACAAGTTTGGACTGTATGAAATGTTGTCAAGTAGCTTAGTGTCAACGTACCTGGTGCCAAATGTGTTAAAACCTTAAATCAAAAACAACTAAATACCTGTACTGTCAATTGAAGTTCTGACATCATTTTACATATAGGGAACATATAATGGTGTTAACACTTACTGCATCATGAATAGTGGTACCATCACTGTCCCTCAGAAGTGAAAGTTAGCGTCAAGATTTCTTTGAAAATCTGTGATCTTTCAAGTGTGTTAACTATCGAAAACATTCCACAAAAATACAAAAATTATGCAAAATATGTAAAAACATTTGACGCATTTTTTATAAGTACTCAGTAAATAACACTGCACACATGCACATAAAGATTAGGGGTATGACAACAGGGTTAAAGCTAGGTAAATACAGTAAACTCCCTTTATTTCCCACAGCCCATCCAAAATACCCTGCATTAATTTTTTTTCCAAGGATATTTTATTGAAACGTAGGAAAATGGCAACTGGAATGTTGTAAACCTTTTTGGAAAACTGTAATCAGAGAACACTAAACTCCACGGTACAACAGCTTATTACTGAGCCAAGGCCTGCCGTGCCCATTTCCACTTTCGTGAACTAGGGCTCTGGGTGTTTAGTTTCCCAGTGTTTAGTATCCAAGCATGCTTGGTACCCATTTTATTGACCCACTCAAGGGATGAAGGGATGGGTCAACCTCGCCCAATCCGGGATTCGATCCCCAGACCTGTGGCACGGCAATGCGAAGCACTACCACTAAGCCAATGGGGATATAAGGTGTCCATATTAGAGAACAACTATAGGTAATAGCTTTACATTTTTTACCTAGTTGTCAAAAGCAGTTTGTTCAGCGGCATAGATTTCCAAAACCACAGAACGGCACTTCACAAACTAGAAAAAAGGGGGTATTGGGCTGTCAATCTATTTCTTTATTCTCCAATTCAACACTAACCAATCAAATTTACTCGACGCATCATCATGTTATAATATATTTTTTATCATATGTACATTTTTGTCAAAAATTGCCAGTAAAATACACTAGTCGCGATTATAATTAAACATACCTAGAGGTGAAGATTAATGCCTCCTTTCGTGGCAAAACACTTCTAGAAAACTTCAATTAAATACAAATCAGAAGTTTCAAGAGTAAAAAACCAAAACAAATTAATGATTTTTTTGTAAAGTTGTAAATCCTTATATTTCTTAACCCTTTCAGTCCCAAAAATTTACTACACTACAGAAACATCTGATATTCACAAAATAAGCTTATTTTAGGTCAAATATACGAATTCCATAAGGAAAAAAAATCCATTTAAATTTTTTATATGGTTTTTGAAACAATGCCAAAATTCTTTAACTGTGGAAAACAACAAAATAAAATATATATATATTACCTAAAAACACTTCGAGTTATATATTTTAAGGTATCTGACCATAATACTAAAAAAAATTTAGTTATTATTTCAATCGAAATAGTTTAAATTGTGTTTTAAATATGTGGAACTGAAGTGAACTTATCAAAAATCAAGAAAAACGCTTGTTGACTATTTTCTAAATAAAAAAAATAGTAGTTCTAACTTCTATTGAGATTAAAGTAAAATATTGTCTGATAGAACAAAGTATGAAGAATCGAATGATGTGTGTTTGGATGTCATAACGGGACATAAGAATTTTGAAAAAAATATTGAAGGTGATGATGCCAAATGGCATCACTGGGACTGAAAGGGTTAAAGCCCACCACCCTTCCTTTTCTTATAAATATTACTTTACTCAAATAAAAACACCAGTTAACACAATTTTAGTGAATATTTTCTTTACTTTTTCAGATTTAGAGATACAAATACTTTTTTGACTTTTTCCTGAAGCAGTCCCAAGATTTTTAAAATTAATTTTCTTGTTGTAAGTGTAGAATACTCACAAAATGAAATTAGGAGCAAATTATTTTATTCAATATTAATGGAGAAAGATACCACAATGAAACAGTTAATAAGTTATTGTATAAATAGCTGTAATTAAGTAAAAATAAATACTTGATTAAATGATATACGATAAATATAACGATACATTATCGTTTTAAATATAGAAATATTTAAAGAATTAAATAAAAGCAGGGCTTAGTTATAGTATTCTCAAAAGTGATATAGTTCGGTTGGATTGGCAATCTGACGAGTAATTTTGATTCAGGGTTAAGTGTTTCGGATTTGATGGGCTTCTTAGAGTAAAGGGAAAATGTACGAGTTTTCATGCACATGCTGCAGTGTACTGATTCAGTAGTAAAATACCAAAAAAATATATAAACATATTTCACAAAGCCTCCTGGTTACTAACCAGTAACCACTTACAGCAAATTGGTCATCACTGGCCTTAAATATAAAGGATTATTAATAAATTTATGTCACATAAAAAGAATTTATAGCAGTATTTTGATATGCTTTTTTTATTAATGTACTTCATTGATACATTTAAATTATCTGCAAAGTAGTAAGAATAGTAGTTATAGAAAACAAGTGAAAATTATTCTCAAGCACTTTGGCTTAATAACAGTTCATAAAAACTGCGAATACATACAAAATGCAAGGATACCACACATTTTCTACAGCAAAAATTTTGACTAAAAAAATTTATGTAATCTCTTTAGGGAGGGTTATAGCAGAATTGTTTTGAAGTATTTAATTGATTATTAAAAGGAAAATCGTGAAAAAATGTTACAATCCAAAATATACTGAAAGCTAAATTTATTAAACATTTGAGACTCAAGCCAAAACAAAAAAAATCACTTTAATTAAAATAATCATAGTCTTATAAAGTGGTTGGTATTGTTTTAAAATAAAAAGTTGTGAAATTAAATCATTTTCTTGGTTACATAAATAGGACTCCGAGGGGTATAAATTTCTTTCTAATTTTTATAAAAATCATGGACCCAAACAGGCTAATTTTGAGCAGATTTCATTAAAAAAAATTTATTTCATTGAAAAAATATCAGTTCGTAATCCAACAAAAAGTAAAGTTTTTAACCACAGCAATATTAATCTAGTTCTCATTAAAATAACTTCAACATAAAAGATTTCTTCTTTTTCGAGTAAAAAATTGCAATAATTTTGATTAAGTTATTTGTAAAAGGAAAGTTTGTAACATTGCCTGAAAGGAAATATGAATAAATATAATTTTAAACTACGAGGGATTTTTTGAAAAATAAAACCATAATTTGAGATTATGCATAATTGCTTTAATTGAACAAAAAGATTGCAACTACAATGCATTCACATTCACAAGAGGGCAGTAGTATAATAGTTAGCATGTTTTAAAAATTGTCAGATTATTTGAATGTTAAATTCAAGACTTTTTTTAAAAAAAGTCTAGTAAATAAATCTATACCTTAGTAGAAATAGAGCTAACGTCTGCATTTACAAAATAAGAAATTTGTTCATGCTTCTACTATAGTACATACATTTAGATTGCCCAGTACCAAAGAAAGCAGAAAAAGATGTAGACTAAATAATTGGAAATTTTTTAATGGCAGTTGGCAATTGTAAATGGAGAAGACGAATGTTGGAGAATGTAAATGGAGAAAATAGAGTTTTTTTTTAAAAAAAAACTATTATGAAATATTCCAGGTCTGCAATTTTTTCTCCTTTCAAACTAAAAATATTTAAATATATTTCCAAAATTTAGGAAAAGATTTTAAAAAGATAATAAATGTCGTACTTATTCTATTTGGAACACAGATATCAATAGCAATTCAAACAAATGTAACATAATAGTTATAAAATTTTAAAAAAAATAGCTTAACTCCTAACAACTGATACATAGTTTAACATTAGTGGAATAAAAAAAATAATGAAATACATTTATTTGGATATAAAAACAAAACAGTTTTTAAATTAGAGTCACATTATTATTAGCATGAATAACTATGGTTACACAAAAACAGAATCAAAATCATGCGTTAATGACAGCAAAAAGCATAGTATGGTATTGTAAGGTAAGCTTGGTTGGCCACATGCATACACGAAAGAATACTTAGGAAATACTTACATTTTTTCTGCCTTGTACCGGGATGTAAACCTAAATAGGGGAAATCAATAATGAAATCCCCAAATTTATAAATAAAAAATCTAAAACGGCATTTGTATGCATTTCACTTTAAGAAAATTAAGAACATTTAAAAAACAAATTTCCTTAACATAAGGATCTGTTCCGGACCAACTTTTCGAAAAATAAATGACATGGTGTATATTTAAGGCTACTAATAATTTGAATAGAAGTATGAATACAATCAGTTAACCTATTTTAAGATTTAATTACATAACTTCCTTTTAAAAAAAATCATATATAAAGCTTTTGTAATCTAGCATAAACACTTAATTTAAAATCAAATGTGCATTTTGTTGCATATGACTAATAAATACTGAGCATCAAACACTAATGAAAAAAATCAGGAAAATTTGGAAAATAAACATTTTTCACGAGACCAATGCTTCCTGCTCTTCCCTCACTTTTGTTAAGACAGTCTAAAGGTAAGTTTTTAGGGACCTTGCCTTTAATTTTAAGTTTATTAACGCCCAAGAAAGGCTAGGAAGTTTCCTAGCAATACTAGCATATTATACCTTTTACTCTCACTTAGTCAGATATTATAAAAGTAAAAATTAATCTTAATTACATTTTAAAAGAACTAATAGTATAAAAAAATATACATACAATAACTCAGAAAATTTCTCTGGCTTCCCTACACAAAAACGTTGGTTTGATAAACTTAAAATCGAAGGCAGTGTGCATTAAGAACTAACCCATACAGTCAACATGGTTCAAGTAAAAGAAAGACGACCTTCTATTAGGATTCTATAAAATCATTTTTTGACTAAAGACTTTCTAAGGATTCTCAAGGGCCAAAAATAACCCAGTAAATTATGTCTTTACTTCTTTAAAAGTTAGTATTGTTAATGCTAAGAAGACGACAAAAAAGTGTAGTTCCTTATTTTACAGTTAAAAGGAGTAAAATAGTTTAATTAAATATAAAGAGAGATCAGTCAATGTGTTATAGCTTTGCCATTTTCTATTGCTGTGTCATAGAATTTTGAAAATGCAACTGCAACTACTTTATCATAAAATCACAGATATGGGAAATTACAGCACATTTTAAATTTTCATAAGAATTTCTTTATAGAAAAACTCATCAGAGGTCTAAACATTAGGTTAAACGTTCTGTTAACAATTCATTTCTTTGACAATACTAGTTTGAATCACAAAAAATAGACTGAAACATGATGCAATAAAAAAACGGCTTCCAATTGATCATGACGTACTTAGTGCATATGACTGTTATTGGGCGCTAATACAATTTCACCATACTTAAAAAATTTCATCGATAGTTTGTCGATTTGTTAACCCTTTCAGTGATGTCATTTAGCATCATCATTTTTCTGATCTTAATTTTAAAAAAATAATAGGTCTGACATCCATCGGGATTAATAAAAAATATTTTCTAATAGAAAAAAGTTTGAAGAATCAAATGATGTGCTTTTTGATATCATAAATGGCTATAGACGATCAGAAAAAAAATCTAAAATGATGATGCCAAATTGTCATTGGGACTGAAAGGGTTAAGAATTACAATCTACATCACTCCCCAGATATCATGTGACTTTCTGTATCGGACAGATATCGAAACAAGCCAGTTTAAAATTTGTAGCTAAAGATCCATCAGAAACATGAATAAATAGGTGGAGTTTTTTACATTTTTTTAAGACAATATGCAGACGATTTAAAGCAAGACAAAATGCTGTAATTTCCTATTAACTTTGTAATTAACTTAATTGAGCAGCAAATCTTGATACTAACAGTGTATATTGCACTGTGCAGGGAAAAGTGACCTATTAGCAAAAAGCTAAAATTTTCAGAAAAATATCTGAAGTCAATTTTTTATTATGTATTTCATTAAACAAAAAAAATAAGGATCTGCTAACTGTATTCCAACTATTCTACCAATCGATTTAAGCTATGAAGAGTAGGGTGGGCCAATTTTTTTTTTATTTATTTCGGATCGCTATAGTGCGGAAAAGTTGACATGAAATATGCACTAATTTTTTTTTTATTATTACTTTATCTTCCGTTCGCGCAATGCCATCAAAGTTGGAAAAAATTGTCAAAAAACGAAATTTTTTATATTTTTTTATACACGATAGATGTTTTTAGTTGCGTTCCTATATCATGAATTAACTACTAAAATTACATAAAATCAATATTGGACTTATTATACATTTGTGTCAGATCTGTCAATTTTGCAAAAAGTAAGAATTTTCCTTATTTTGTACTATGTTGCGTGACCGGAAGATCTGACACAAATGCATATAATAAGTGCATATATTTTGATATTATGTACTTTTAGTAGTTAATTCATGATATAGGAACGCATCTAAAAATGTCTATCGTGCTTAAAAAAATTATAACAAATTTCGTTTTTTGAAAAAAAATTTCAACTTTGATGGCATTGCGCAAATGGAAGATAAAGTAATAAAAAAACTAATAATTAGTGCATTTTTCATATCTTTACCAATGGCAACTTTTCCGCACTATAGCAATCCGAAATAAAATAAAAAGTTTTTTTCGGCCCACCCTAATGAAGAGCTTAGTGGAAGAACATGCGAAGTGACAAAAAGGTGAAAACTAGAAAATGAGCTTCAAAATTTATCGTTTGCACTTAAATCCATTAAAAACAGTAATTGCAAACAGTAAAAAATATACTCAATTTTAAGTTTCTAGAAACTTGTTATCTTTGAAGGTGTGAATAATATCTTCATTGATAAAAAAAAATCTCAAATTTTTCAAAAATGTCACTTAGCATGTTCTTCCACTAAGCTCTTCATATGTTCTAATCACTAGATATTAAAATTCCGAATGTTTAATTTGAAATGTCATATTTGTCTGATAGGTCATGTTTCCTCGCACTTTATGGTATATGCTCCAGCACTATCAAATTATTTTGATTATTTTTACTATATTATTGAACACACTAGAAATGAATTAGGGAATAACTAAAATACATACCTCCGAAATTCATCCTTATCAGCCATGGTATCGATTTAAAACCCTAAACAAAAGAGCACAGAAATGGATTATTAAACCAAGAAAAGTTAAATAACAAAAAAAGCTTGTAAATAAATAAAGGAAAAAAGATTATCAGGGTTCATACTCTATCTATGAAAGTGAAATTCAGAAGTTTCTAAGGAGTTTTACAGTAGTGCTGCAATGAAAATTCAGGTGGTAACAAGAAATAAAATTGAATATGTTTATTTAATTGTATTAGTCTGACTTTACTGCACTTTAATAAAAAATCTTCTGAAGAGTTGTGCATTCCGGAACATTAAACTATTATCACAATGTCTGAACTCTATTTTTCTACTGTGCATGTGCGGTAGACTTATGCCGAATAAAGTAAAGTAGTCAATATTTTCAGGAGATGGGAAAAAATATCAGGAGATGAGACACAAATTTCAGTAGCTATATGGGCCCTTAGAAGAAAAATTTTTAATTCAGGAGTTTTTCAGAAATTTCAGGAGGCGTACGAACCCTCGATTATTTGTCACAACACTGGATGAGTTACATAATAAACTAATCACAATATAAGAAAGGACCCTTTAAGACCGACCTTTACAAGCTGCTCTTCTCCAATTTTAGCTTAAAATGTCTAAAAATAACTTAAAGATTTCTTATTCAGTTTGGAAAAAGTTTTATACACTCTGTCAATTTCCCATTTAAATAAAGTACCTACACTAGATGAAACTTAAGTTTAAGCTTTGTGCCTTAATAACTTCTCACAGAACATACATATTTTAAAAATGGCTTTTTAAACAAGTAGCGATTCCACATTGCTTGACATATCAGTAAAAAAGTTGGTATTAGTAACAGGTTAAAGCTTGGTTAAAGTTGCACCAATCTACAGTAAATTCTATTAGTACCACTGAACAGTGAATTGTGTGACAATTCATTCAAACTAAAATTCTTAACTTTTCACAAAAAGTACACAAGCAAACAACCAGGATCTGTAGCCTAGAGCGGCCAAATGTTACGACCAATTAAAGCAGCATTCGGCACACAAAATTATAATGATATGAATATTTTTAAGAAAGAAAATAATTTGCATGAATGCGCAAACCGTAAACATATACTTAGCACCAATATTTGGAAGCATACATGGTTGTTGTGATAGCAATTGCACCCCCTCCATCTGGATTTAGATGTTGAAATAAAAATAGAACTACAGTTTAAAAAATTTGCCTATTTCGCTTATAAAAATACATAGATGATTGTAAAAATACATAGATACAAAAATACATAGATGTGTAAAAAAACATAGATGATTGTAATATGTATATCTATTATAAACAGCACACACCACCCTGTAGCTAACCAGCTAACTTTTCCCAAAAGGGGGAGATTATTTTGACAAGGGCAGCGAATCAATCGTAGCCTGCAACCGGCAAATTTTTAAATCCGGCTATGCAAGCAACAATGTCAGAATCAACATTTCCATTTTAGCCTCACAAATATTTGATACATAAGGTAGTTTTATTTTGTAATAAAATTATCTTACACTGTGCATCCTTACCCCTTCACAAAGCATTCGGTGCATAGAAGGTCAAAGAAGTGCAGCAAAGAGTCAGAGAAATGCAACAAATAAACTGCAAAAGAAAAATTAAATTATATAACAATTATTACTTTAGACCAGGGGTTCCCAACCTTTTTGAGCCTGTGAACCACTTGACTTTTTCAGAAATTTTGGCGTACCACCAAACCTAAACATATTAGTAAACACATAATATTTGATTTTTATAAAAGTGTTAAATGGCTTTTTGAATAAGAACACAAGAAAACTTCACATTTAATGATTAAGTAAAAAATTGGTCTGCCTACAAAATATACTAGTCGTTAGTGGGAAACTTTTTGTTGTTTGCATGTGATTAAAACATCAACATTTGGAGTAGTGGAACTTAAATTCACTCTTAGGTTCTCATTATTCTGCTTCTATTTTTATTTTTTGTGTTCAAAAAAAGAGTTCAGAAAATCAACTTTCACACAAGTAACTCGCAACAAATGGCATCAAAAATAGTAGAGCGTCCCTGAAGATCAAAGGGTATTAGTATTAGGTTTTACATCCGATCCAGAAGTTAATTAAAGATTTCTCTTTAATATAATGTAAATGTTTTTAATACAATGTTGTAATGAGTAATATGTTTACAGCTCATGCGAACAGAAGCTATTATAATTGCTCACATCACTCACGCGTATCACCTGAAACATTCCCGCGTACCACGTACCAGCGGTTGGGAACCCCTGTTTTAGACCAATACAGATTTCATGTGGGCCAATTCGATTGACATGATGGCATTATTTGTTACGTTTGTTACTCCCTTACTATCCAATTATAGAATGGATGAGACAGAGACAGAACCTGTAAATGGATTTGGTTAGGTTTGAAATATTGTTGCACTAGAGCTACACGAGGGTTATTGGCGACAGGCGTCGTATTTTAGAACCACAGTCAAGTGACGAGCCAACACCTGAATAGGCACCCAACGCAACCGTTAAGGGCAACATCGTACGCAGCGTTAGGATTTTGAAGGATATTTAACGTGCATTCCCTTACACAGGGTATTATTCGCCAGACATTTTGGGCTGCACGGGCCGTTTATAGGTCGGCAGCTATTTTGGCAATGCCCAGACCCAAACCTGGGACCTTCCGCATGCTAAACGAGTGCTTAACCGACTGGGCTCCCAACCTGATAATTGAAACTCTGTGGCAGATCCTACCAACTCAACAAGCTATGCAGGCATTCTGGTTGGTTCTTGATAATGTTTATGAAAACAATCGGCCTGGAAGTTTCTTGCGGAACAGTTCCAGTATAAATTGCTTGAAAGGTATTTCCTACCTGCGGTTTTGTTGGCACCTTTTAACTTTAATTTTGCTAAAAACAGTCAATATGAGATGTTGACGAAAGGGTTGCCACATCTGAATGTGTTCACAATTTGGTGACAAATCTTAATCTCTCACTGTGCTAACCTTAACAGGAAACAGTGAGAATGTCACTGTGTTGATATTTCTCCCACCCTACTTGGGTTTGGGCTGTGTAGAAAGTGTGTTAAAGCAATTGCAATTAAACTCACAGCAGAGTCTCAAATGAGGTAGGTTAACAGCAAAGCTTAAAGGGGAATGGGCGCTCTAGACCAGGGGTCTCTAAACTTAATTGCCACAATGGTAATCCAATGCGAAAAAAAAACGATTTTCTCAGCCACATTTTTCCGTCTGTATGGAATATCTTCACAAACATTTTTAAATAATGATGCAGATAACTTACAGGTCTCTACAATCCCACTTTTTTAAATTGCTTCGAATACTTTTTGTGAAATTTTTTAGTCAAAGTTTTTTTTAAAAAAAATTCCAACCAATTTCAAAAAGCGGGATTGTCCGGACCTGCAAGTCAGCTATGTTTATCACATAAAAAAATCCTTTATAAAAATATTCAATACAGCCGGAGAAACTTATTTTTTTTTCTCCATTGGATTAACCTTGATGCACTTTGCGTTGGACACCCCTGGTAAAGCGTGCCCATTCCCCCTTTCGTGGAAAACTACACAAGGGAGTAGTGGAAGAAAGTGTTTTTGAAGCTTTGGTTGTACAAAAGAATGTGTGTAAAAGAATATAGAGCTATACGGTATAAGGAGAAATTACATGGTTTGATGTCACAGTGCAGTTGCATTTTAGATTATCGTCGACAATTTATTATCAATAGTAAAGCAAATATCTCAGAGCAATAACATAAAATTTGAAAATAAATGTAAAACATTTACAGTTTCAGATGCTTTATCTAACAGAGTGGGATTCAAGACATTAGATCAGCTGAATAACTTCATCAGTTTTGTAAATCAATTTTTAAATTATGTTAAAACAATCCTAGAAATGTATGTATATTTTTAAAAATAGCTATAAATATGCATAACTTCATAAACAAAATAAAGTAATTATTAAATTTATTGTAAATCCTATATTTTCCAATATAATACAATTATTTTAAATTATAGAGATTTATTTTTTATAAATCAAGTTATTTTAGTTATATTTCCTTAAACTTAAGGTTAACACATCATTAACACCAAAATATAGGTATATGCCAATAAGTTCATAAAATCAAAACGTTAACTGTACAATAAAACTAAATGCAGCATTCAAAATTAAAACCACAAAAGTTTTCAGAAATAAAAATATGTATATATGAAAGTTTTTATAAATTAAGAGCCTTTGGGCTATCGTTAAAAGAAAAAAGTTCAAACTTTAAAATTACTACCTGTTGCATGTCACATCGTCTGCAAGAGGGAAAATAAACAAAAACAACTGTATACGTTATATTTAAGAAAATAAAAATGCTGACTGTCACAAAAATTAAACTACCAACCCAGCAAAAATCTCCCGTTCATAGTTTTATTCAAATAGTGAATATTAAATAACATTTCGAAGAACCAAATAAACAACCATGATATCAAAACTAATAAAAGCGTAAAGCAATAAGCAAAAAGCAAAGTGTAAAACTGTAAAAGATTGTGGCGCCTCTGTAGTCCACAACAGGTTGATGTTGATCCCGTTGATCCGAGAACTTTCTGGAACATGATTGGATAATTAGAATATATTTTCGTTAAAGTATATCTCAGTATCTAAACACAGATTTCTAGCTTTTTCTAGTGGTCACTAACATGTCACGTGACTTCTTCACATTTGGGCTATGATTGCAATCCTTTCGGAAAAATGCGTATTTGAGCAAAAATATTTATTTGAACTACTGATTATTCATTTAAATATAAGATCATATACAGGAACATGTGATACGAGACAGATTTTGGAAATAATCAGTTAGCTAATTGGTGCAAAGAGTTCTATAGTAGGAGGGTAGAGGAAAGTTGAGGCGATTTGAAGAGGAATTTTGATACTAGAAACTAGAAAGGTAGTACATCTAGGGCAAAGGCGAGAATTGAGCCCTCACCCGTTACAGCGCTCAAACTGCTAGCGTTATGGCCTGCGATTCAAACCACTCGATCATTGGGCCCCACATGCCACCTATATTGTCTCCGTGCTCAGGGCCTGCTCTAGGAAATCTCAGACTGTAGGCACAATCTATTTTGGGGGCCCCTTTGCGAAAAATTTTGAGTGCGATTTCCAGTAATGATGATGCTATAGACGAATGCATGAAATTTTTGCTACAATTTTATAGGTTTCCTTATAAACATCGATCAAAACAATCGCGTTAGGACAATTTCTTAGCCAAAATTGAGCGAAAAACAAAGTGGAGCATCAGATTTTTTTTTTACTTTACTGATATTTTGGGGATTTACAGCATTGAGCATAATAGGACCTGAAATTTAGAGGCCCCTAAATTTTGGGAGCCCTAGGCCCGGGCCTTATGGAGGAGCAGGCCCTGTCCGTGCTGGTCCATGGTTCTGTTTATAATGGTAGGTCCAGTCTCTATAGAACTAATGCACATTAGTTTTGGAATAACAACTTCCGCAGATGTATTGCTTTGCCATGTTAGCCCTTTTTGCCCAGGTCGGGAATCAGCATAACATCGAAATGAAACAAATTTGAAACGAAAATGTTATCTACTAGTTATTTAATTATATATTTTTGACATTTTAAAATGCTAAAAATATACAGCAGATGGCGCCTCTGTTTTAAAACTTTATTAATTAATAATTAAATAATTGGATGTTTTTTACTTTTCAATTTTGTGTTAAATTGATGTTATGATGATTCTAATACCTTGTGAAAATGTTATAACATGGCAAAGCAATTCTTTTGCAAACTTTGCGACACAAAAACTAATGCATTAACTGTATGGGACTGACATATGTCCTTCACTCAACACTGAAACTGCTAAATTTGAAGGAAAATAGATAAAATAGTAAAATTATATATATTACTAAAAATAATTAAATTCTTTTCCACTCTAGTGCCAACATTGAGTGTTTCGGTGCATTATTGAAGAGTTACCTGAAAAAAAAAGATTGAAAATGTGAGAGGGGATGAAGTGTTTTTTTTTTTTCCAAAATTACTGACTTTCAAGTGCGGATATCTCGAAAACTATATATGATATTACAACACTTGAGAGGTACAGCTTGCAGCAAATTTAATCAGCTTTCATTTTGTGTATTTCAATTATATCGCTATACCGCATAGTTTTCGAAATATAAGCAAGAACCCGAAAAATGGAACATTCAATCCCCCCTCCTCCCTTCAGGCCTAGGGGCGGGGACTTTCGATGCGTTTACCTCATAACTTATTCTAAACAAAGTTACAAAGTCAAAAAAAAAAAAAAAAAAAAAGAAATCCAAAACTTTTCCTCTTCGTTGTCTGGACTATCAATACAGCCGGAGAAATGTGGCAGAAAAAATAGATATTTCCCCCATTGGATTAACATTGATGCACTTGAGTTTGGAGACCCCCGGTCCAGCGAGCCCATTCCCCTTTAAATACTTATTTTAAAAAAGAGAGTATAGACGGGTAAAATTTCCGGGATTTTTCGAGCCCTGTGTTTTATAATCCAAAAATTTGGACTTGTCTGGTCGCTTTTCGAACGCATGCACCAATATTAAGATATTCTTTACTCTTTACTGTTAGCAGAGTTTTATTTTCTTTAAACTAGATATCTTATACTAAAAAAAATTATTCCAATTATTTTTCGAAAACATCCCCACCCATATCTATTTCTAGCCCAGAATCCAACGAGCATAATCGCCCAATTAAAAGAGGATCCATATCCAATAGTTTTAGATTTCTAATAGATATACAGGGTGGTTATAAAATAACGCTCGCTATCCGGAGTGGTCTGTAGCTTTAATGAATAATCCAAATGCAAAAAACTTTGAGAACACTTACTAATCAAGAGGGGGGGGGGGGGGGAGAGAGAGAGAGAGAGAGAGAGAAAATGGAATGATAAAAAACAAACTCGTCACTTGACCAGGGTTCTAAATTACGAGGCGTATTTGGATGTGTTGGCCGTAATTAGCCATAATTGGCTATGCCTCGTCATTTAGAACCTTGGTCAAGAGACGATAGTTTCTTTTTTATGATTCCATTCTTTTTCGAAAAAAAAAGAAACTCTTCTCTTGACCAGGGTTCTAAACTACGAGGCGTAATTAGCTGTGTTGGCCGTAATTGGCCATAATTGACTACGCCTCGTAATTTAGAACCTTGGTCAAGAGACGAGATCTTATACGTACAGCTGTGGAAATAAAAAAGTACCCACTTGAGGTTATTTCCTCCGTTAGTCACCCTATAGAATCGGACCTTTTTGAGATTGTGAACAATTAACATTCTGAGTTAATTGCATGACACAAAATTTGCATAAGGGGCCATCTTCATATTAAAAATGCTACTAACTTTAAAATTTCCAATAGCAACACCCCCTTTTTGAATCCATATTTCAAATCTCTGACCTATGTTAATACGAAATACCAAATTTTGTAAGTTTTTAAGCATTATTAGAGGAGTTAGAGACGTGCAAAGTTCAGGTCCCATAATGTTAAATGAGTTGCACATAAAAAACTATCCCGATCTATAAATAATTAAGATAATGAAACGAATTTTTTACTGAAAACAAATTATAATGACCCAAACAAAATGCATTCAATATTGGGGTACTTAAAACAATTTTTATATTTTTAAATAATTATTATATTAATTTTTAAAAAAAATATGAATAGAAACCCTTTAATATTTTTCAAGAAATAAATGTAAGACAAAAAGATTAAGCGAAATCCCAATTTTTAAAAAATTTTATTCATAATTTGCTGAGTAAATCACAAAATACTTTTTAATTACCCTTTAGGGGACTGTGTATAATATTACGTGTGTAATTGATAAATAAAGTCGGCTTTGCATGCATGCTTGCTTGTCATTTTAGAGATGGTCCCCAAAAGTTCCACAAGTGATTCGATTGAATAACTCGTCAAATATTCATCCAAATGTAACAAAAACTTAGATTTAAGGGTTTTCAAGAGTGCTTAACATTTCTAAGTTATTAAAATTGGGTGTTGCTATTGGAAATTTCAAAGATCGTAATATTTTTAATATGAAGACGGCCCCTTATGCAAATTTTGTATCGTGCAATTAACTCAGAATGTTAATTGTACACAATCTCAAAAAGGTCCGATTCTATAGGGTGACTAACGGATGAAATAACCTCAAGTGGGTACTTTTTTATTTCCACAGCTGTACAAATACACTACAGGGCGAGGCAAATAAAAGCGGCCCCGGTCAGGAGATAGGAATACGTTGAAATGCTTGGGGTGAAAAATTCTTGAAGCCGCCTGAAACCTGTTTTTGCATTGGTTGGATCGGATTAGCTTCACATTAGAGCTACTCATAGACTACTGGCGAGTTCAGATCTTAGTTCATATTGTACGAAGACATCCAAAAATGTAAATTTTGTGTCTTGCAATCAATTTAGAATGTTTTGTATTAACGAAAAGGTCCGATTCTCTAGGATAAATAACGACCGAAATAATCACTACTGGGAACTTTTTTTGATCAGCTCTACAAACCTTTTTTAGATTTCCTTTCAACTATCTTCTCAAACCATAGCGTAGTTAACGGCAAATAATTCACCAAGCGCTTTGTTTGGGCTTAATATTGAAGAGATCAATAGCTTCAGTTAGCAAACCTGTTTTTGTATTGGTTTGTGGTTTGGCAACATTTTTATCGTATTCTTATCTCCCCGTTGGGGCCGCTTTTATTTGCCTCACCCCATATAATTAAATAGAAATAATCTATACATAAAAAATTCATAATATTTTTATTAAACAACTTACTTTTTACTCTCTTGTCTGAACTATCGATCCAAAAGTAATTAAAGATATTGAAGTAGTACATCATGGTTAAAAAACCTCTCCCCACCCTTTTTATACAAGTAGATTTTTTGTATTATCCATGAAATGTCAGTCACGAAAGTGCTCCATAAAGAGCTGCAGTGAAATGGCAGTTTTTTAAGTGTCTTTTCAGCTCAGACAATTACTCAGAGAAAGTGCATGCTTAAAGGAAGGTATATGTTTTAAAGCGGGATATAGAGATAATACGGTGATCAAGATATGCGGTAAGCATTATTTATATTAATTTGACTAGACTGCGTTGAAATTGATGGATTAATTTCTGAGTTGGAGTTGAATTATCATCGCACTAGAGCTACACGCATACACAAAGGCTATTAAAAAACGAAGACCGTCAAAATTAAGAACAACAGGCAACTGACGAACTGAAACCTGAGTAGGCATCCAACCAACTTTTGTATAATTTTTTAGAGCTGTGGGCGGAGGATTGAGGCATCATGCCGCGGCGAAAACCTTCCTGGTTAGCTGTCCTCGTCTATCTGATAAATAGACCGAGCGAATTTGTGAGAAAAAAAATCCCTGCCAATTAATATCGCAGTATATATTTGGCTAGTGCACGTTAAATCTGTAGTGGTCTAAACTGCTGACATAGTATACGATGTCACTATATAAGCGATGGGGTTACAGTGTAGGGGCCAGTCTCGTTTACTCGACTGCTGTTCGAAAATATGCCTCCGGTAGCTCTTGTGCAAAGTTAATTCTACCAAACCTTGTTAGTTTTTGCTAATTTTTTTTTCGTTTTAAGTTTAACTGCTGAGTGATTAAGGCCTTTTCACACGGTATCCCTTGTGCACGGAACTGCTAGGACAGGGTTGTCCACCTGCAAAGATTCTGACGTCACACGTTCCTGGAGGGGTTGTTGTGAAGGATACTTATCGCTAGTCTTGGCACATTTTTTTAATTTTTCAATATTTTTACAAATTTCTATCACGTGTAGGAATTGGTTGGTTGGTATACATATATTTTCAGGCTTGTGTGCTTGGTCAGAGACCCGCTTATAATCCATCATGTAAGACAGACACAACACACACATGCACACATACGTGACAGATGCTTCCATCTATTGCGCGCCATTTCCACAATTTAGACAAGTTCCTGAAGGGGAGGGAAATAGTCTTCAGGGACCTGTACCCGTGGGAAAATGTGCAATGACCACTCACAGGACTCTCGGTCCCAACAGATTTAATGAGCACGAACTCCGCATATTCGGTGGATCTTCAGTGGTACCGAGACTCGATCGCGAGACCTTATGATAACGAGATCGAGATCTTAACCACAAGGCTCCCCACAAGCCGATTTAACGAGGAGTACTAACTACAAAAATCAACATTGGCGAGCATAAAGTAGATTTTTCTCCATTTGGCAAACTCGATTTTGCCAACAAGACGTCAGAGCTACCCAGGTAGCACAGAAATATTGGCCAATGTTGAAAAAAAACATTGTACAATATTGTTTGCAATATTGTACAATGTAAAAATGGACTGTCTTGGGAATATTGCCACGACGTCGATTCACGACATGGTACAATATTGATTGCAATATTGGCCAATGTAAAAATGGACCTCCTCGGGAATATTGCCACGACGTCGATTTATGACATTGGACAATATTTTTCTCAATGTTGTACTATATCAAATTTTGATATGAAAATTGATCCCCCCTAGTGAATTTTGCTGAATTGCTTTATCTTTATTGTTTTCTAATATTCTTTTTAAAACATTTGAATAACTTACACTGAAAGTTATAATAAGTAGCACAAAGAATATAATTTTGCTTATATAATTTTTAATGCGAATAGTAATATATAGATATTACTGCAATAAAAATAATATGCACACAAAATTATTATTTGATATTTTAAAGAAATTATATCATTTGTGCAACTTTTTTTATAGCTTATATAGTAAGTTATTTAAGTTGTAGAAAGAATATTAGAAAATTATAAAGATAAAACAATTTAATAATATGATAAACATACTGAAAATTGTAAAAATCAATTTTTAATTACTAAACATTTAATTTTTAAAGTTCAAGAACAGATTATTGAATACTTTGTTTTAAAAATCATTTAAGACAATGCTAAATTGTACTAACTTTTGTAGAATGTTATTTTTTTTTGCCATAAGTTACAATAGGTATTTACAAAACAGATTTAAAAAAATAATTTCTGTTTGTAAGTGCCTATATTTTTTTACCGTAAGTTACAATATATATTTATAAAATAGATTTTAATAATTAAAACATAACACAACAGTTTCTCTTCTCTCTCGTAAACATTTGTAAAAACAACAACCACACACACATTAAATTCTGTAATTGTCAGATGGAAATTTATTGAAACAGAACATACAGGACTAAAAGATAATTTTTCTTTATTGAATATACTTAGACTTTTACAAAAAAAATCATTCAAAATTATAATTAAACAGTCTCTGCTATGAATGATGAAATGAGGGCAAAGATTCCCCAGGCATTAATTCTTGTTGGGACCACTACCATTCCAAGTAGAGGGGGGAGGAAGTAAAGCCACCTGGAAGTTAAGCCCACAAAGATTCTGAAGACAAACCGATAGTAGTTCAGTAATTCAGTACCTGGAAAGAAAAGATTTTTAGTGTATACAAAGAACCTTTCAGACAAATAATTAAATTGTGTTTGCTGAAGTATATTTTCAAGGAAACCTCATATCCTATCAAACACATTTATAGAATAGGGGAGACCGGGGCACAATGGACCTAGGGGCACAATGGACCACCCCCTATTAATTTTGTATATTTTCCAAATTAGTTCTTATTATAATTCATAGATGGTATAATAGTCTTGATCTAATTATTATGAAAAACCATATTTTTAACTTGCACATTTGCCAATTTTTATTCTTGATGTGTATTAACCAGGTGAAAGTAAAAAAGCTCGCTCCTAGAAATTATCTTCTCATCATTAAAGTAACATTAGTTGGACAAGGTGGCTTAGCATATTTGAAAGATAAGATATTTGTCCCTCTATATAATCTATAAATTAATTTCTGAAATTAAAATACACCATATTTAAATTTTGGTTTTTGTTCAACTACAATATGGGGTACTATGGACCACAAAATCTGGGGTACAGTGGACCATGGTCCATTGTACCCCACGCAACTTTAGAAATACTTTAAGTTTCAAAATAAATGAAAAAAATATTGATGCAAGTCCTTCCTAATTACTAAAAGTTAAATTTGCTTTAGTAGTAAAATATTTTAATACATATTCTAATATTCACTTATGAATGTAATAGATTTTTCCCCATCTACTAATAGTGATAGTTTTTTTTAAAAAAGAAGTAACAAATTATTAGTGAACTGTTGTTTTAATTTATATATGATTACAAACCATAAGTGTTTTACATGAGAAAAGTATTTTTAAAATTGAATGTGATATTGGAGTGTTAAATTATTTAAAACAAGAAGTTTAGAAATTTGAGTTGGTACAAATTTACACATTTACATAACTGAAGTACAATTACAGTATCATAAATTTTTTAATTAATATTTGATTACCGTTGATTCTTTTACTAACAAAAATGTGAGTTATTTGTTGTAGTTATAAATAATTAAGTACCTAACAAACAAATGTTTTCAGAATTGGTAAAATGCACAAATTGAAATTTTGTTAGTAATATTTTTAACCACATTGATTAATTGAAGGCTTTAAAAAGGTTAAAAAAATAATCTCACATAAAAACGAAGATTCTTTGATCCACAGTTTGGCCCTACACTTTTGGTGTTGTTTAGTATAGCAATAAATAAGTGTATAAACTTTAAAATGAACTTATAAGTTTGAAGACAAAATTTAATGCTTTTACTAATTTTTTTTATCAGAAATGCCATGTAACAGACTTAAAAAGACTAGTGAAGGAACAGAGCCAAACGAAGCGATGGAACAGGCTTCTCTCTAAAAAACAAATTTTAATGCAATTGGATACTTAAAAGTAAAAAGAAAATTATATTTTATTTGTATATTAATCTTTAAAAAGTGCAAGTACATTTTTTTCAGCAAAAAATACCATGGTCCATTGTACCCCATGATGTGGTCCATTGTACCCCGAACCTGGGGTACAATGGGCCACTTTTTCACTTGTAATAAAAAAGTGAATTCAGGAAAAAATATTTGAAATTATATTTTTTAGATAAAGCATTTTTAAACCAGGATATATATGTAATATATACCACTTTTTTTAAACAAATTGGATGAATATTTTTGTACTTATAGTGCAAAATATGAAAAAGTGGTCCATTGTGCCCCGGTCTCCCCTAAACATTGGAAAAGTTCGCAAGTTTTCGAAGAAAAGTATGCATATAGGGGCATTAATAATTAAATGTAACAAATATTCCGTTAAATTGTTTAAATTATGAGGAAAAAAATTTCCTATTAGAAAAATATCGATACAGTATAACCTTTCAATTTAAAAAATTGTAATTATATTTTCTTTGGTTTAATTAGTTTAACATCAACTATAGAGCTATGTTTTTTATTAACCCTCAATGCATGATTTTTTTTTATCCCGAAAAATATCTTGTATCTTTAATACTCATTTGTATCTTTAATACTCATACATTATGGGAAAAATACTGATTTTTTTTTAACTGCATTGGAATTTAAACACTTTCAATTTTTGAAAATTTTGCCATACGGCAAAAACCAACAACAAAATTCTAAATTTGGAAAGAATGACTAGAAAAATACTATATATATTTTTAAATTACCCTCTTGAACAATAATTATTTTTTCAGAACAATTCACTTGTATTTAGAAGCAATATAATTATACTTTGAATACTGACAAAGACATAATTTCAACAAAAAAAAAATGGTTTTTGTTCCAAAAAAAGCAAATAAATTATAGGAATATTTTGATGCGTTTCTTTTTTTTTAATTCATAAAACTCCAATAAAGTTGTGCTTTTAGAGGTTATTTTTTAAAAAACGTTATTTACTTTTTTTAATCGAAAAAAATTTAGATTAAAAAAAAGTAAATTAGCGTTTTAAAAAAATAACCTCTAAAAGCACACCTTTATTGGAGTTTTATGAATTAAAAAAAAAACTGCATCAAAATATTCCTATAATTTCTTTGCTTTTTTTTTAACAAAACCATTTTTTCCGCATAGACTTAGCATTAGCCAGCCCGATCGAGGTAGGACGGGGAATCCCCTTAAACACTTACAGACCTTTAACACAGAATTTAAAAGCTGTTGTGTATCAATGTATGAAATATAAAAATTAGGCTATTTTACACTATATTGATTTATTCCTTAACTTTCATCCACTGTATTAACTACTTAACTGGTGTCTTTGAGTGAGTAATGGTTATAAGAAACCGTTATGTAAAGTAGAGCAGCATTCAACTTGTTGCATTGTAAATGTATCATAAGTTGATAGGAATATATTAAGAAAAATAGTATGTAAATATTTACTTTTAAGAGGGCATGACATTAAAGATAACTCAGTACCTGGAAAGAAGACGGATATTTAGTATCGGCATAAAAAAACGCATTTTCAACTGTGTTTTCTGCCGCATAATTTCATCTAATTTCCAGAAACTATGTTAGCAGTTAACAGCAAACAACAGTTAACAATAAATTACATCTATTTATATCGAATATTATATACTATTGAACGATTCTAAAGTAGGGTTAATTCTAATTGCTGGCCCGTCAACTTTTCAAGCTTGGCATTATCTCGAAAATCTCGTTTTCTGAATGCTCCTTGCTTGAGATTGTTTCGGTAACAGTAAAACTCAGGTCACGATCAGCTTCAGTATGCATGCAATGCAAGTTTAATACCCCCTTCTTTTGATTAGTTTACACGGTTGCTAGAAAAATTTATTGCCTTTTAACATTTTGTAATTTGTCCCTTCCTCAAAAGTTGGTTCTGATAAGTAAAGAATATTAGTATATAAACATTTACTTAGAATAAAAAAACTACATTGGTCGTATAAAAAATGATAAAATGTTCAATTATTTATCGATGATGCGATAAATCGAACCCTGGTTGCAAAAATGCAATGATTGTTTAAAAAAGTAGCCATCAACCCCCGAAGTTAACTTAGTGAGAAATCGGTTCATAAGGATTGAAAAATCTTACGAGGAGGAGCTCCTTAGATGTCAGCTCAGAGAAAGGACTTCCAAGTGTGCAGGTAGGTCACACAGTCGATCCATAGTTCCTCGCTCTTTGAGAGATGACTCAGCAGCTGGAAAGATGAGGCATTTATTAGTTTATACAAAGAAACTTCAACTGCATAGAAATTCTAGAATATAGGTATTAAATACTTATAAATTAAACACTGGAAAACTTAAAAGTTAGAAGCTTAATTTTGTAAATCATATTTTCTGATAGCTCTTTGCTTGAGATTCCTTTGGTAACTGTAAAACTGGTCTCGATCAGCTTCTGAATGCAAGCAACGATTTCTAGAAAAAGTTATTTATTCATTGTTCTTTAACAACTCACAAAATTTTTTTAATTTGTGGTCAGGCCAGATACTAGGATTTTACCTCAAAAGTTGGTACTGATAACTATAGAAAATTAGTATGTTAATACTTACTAAAAATGAAAAAACTGCATCGGTTGTATAAAAAAATATGGTGTTCGATTATTTGTCAATGCACTAAAATGAGGCAACACAATTGAATGAGTTAAACTTGAGAAATGACAGGGAATTCTTTTTTACAATAGAACAACTGCAACTCTTTTTACAACAGAACAGCAACAACTTCATATGCTGACAACTTGTGTCTAAATTTAGGAGAGAGCAACTGCTCAATTCAATACTTACTACATACTCTAAATTAATAATACTTGCTTTGACCTGATTTGCTTTTAACATTAATATGTAAATCAATGAATACTATCAATGATCTGTTTGTAAACACACAACTTATAATTCTAAGTAAACAACTGATTATATTTTATGATTAAACCCACATCAAGATTATGAAATGCAAATTTAAGAAAATCTTTTGCCACATAGTAAGAGAAATCTTCGGTTTTGCTCTGTGGTTTTTCATAAAGATTTGTGGTTTATACCATAGATTTAGAAAGGTTTACACGTTGTTTACTTAAGACTAGTCCGTGCCTTCACAGTAAATTGACTAAGAAAAACAACAACATTTATGATCATTAAAATACTACATCGAAAGAAGAACCTATGAATATCGATTTTCTACAAATTAAAAATAGGATTAACTGTAATTTAATACATTTTTAAAGAAACTAACCTTATTATTCTACACTGCTTGTCTTCGAATCACCGCCATCGGCCATATTGTTTTGCTTCGTGACGTCACAGACGTGACGTCAGGTTTTTAAAAAACCTCACATCCCTAAAGCACTCGATTGCAATACTTCTATACCTAGTTAACATCGATCAATATCGGCCAATGTTGTTTTATCGACGTTGTTTCCACAATGTCGCCAGAATGTCCCCACAATATTCGAATGTTTTCAAAATTTGATATTTTTTTAAAAATTATGACTAAAACTTGTCCGCATTATTGTTTCATTCTTACAATATCAAAATAAAACGAATATAAAGTCATAATAATTTTTAAAAAAATACAATATCTGCGCAATATTGACAGATGTCGTGATTACAACGTTCAACATTCCACGACCTTCGCAATGTTGAACGATGTCGGTAGAATGTCGGCCAACATTGTTGTGCTACCTGGGTATGCTTGATGCTGATTGGCTACCTATATCTCTCCGCCAAACCTGTTTACCGATTTTCGTGTCTCCACGAAAAAATTCAATGAACAGTCCTCTACAGCGGTTCTCCATGTTATTCCTATGGAAGTTCCGTGATCAAGGTGCTCCGTGTGAAAAGGCCTTTTCACACGGAGCACCTTGATCACGGAACTTCCATAGGAATAACATGGAGAACCGCTGTAGAGAATTGTTCATTGAATTTTTTCGTGGAGACACGAAAATCGGTAAACCGGTATGGCGGAGAGATATAGGTAGCCAATCAGCATCAAGTATAGCTCTGACGTCTTGTTGGCAAAATCGAGTTTGCCAAATGGCGAAAAATCTACTTTATGCTCGGAATTGTTGATTTTTGTATTTAGTACTTCTTGCTAAATCGGCTTGTGGGGAGCCTTATTGTGGTTAAGATCTCGATCTCGTTTCCGTAAGGTCTCGCGACGAATCTCGGTACCACTGAAGACCCACCGAATATGCGGAGTACGTGCTCGTTAAATCTGTTTCGACCGAAAATCCTGTGAGTGGTCATTGCGCCTTTTACCGCGGGTACATGTAGCTGGAGACTATTTCCCTCCCCAGGGACTTGTCTAAATTGTGGAAATGGCGCGCGATAGATGACAGCATCTGGCACGTATGTGTGCGTGTGTGTGTTGTGTCTGTCTTACATGAAGGATTATAAGCGGGTCTCTGACCAAGCACACAAGCCTGAAAATATATGTATACCAACCAACCAATTCCTACACGTGATAGCAATTTGTAAAAGTGTTGAAAAATTGAAAAAAATTTGCCAAGACTAGTAAATAAGTATCATTCACAACAACCCCTCCAGGAACGTGTGACGTCAGAATCTTTGGAGGTGGACAACCCTGTCCGAGCAGTCCCGTGCACAAGGAACACCGTGTGAAAAGGCCTTAAGGTATAGTTTTAGTTTGGAGTATCGTCGCACTAGAGCTACACGAGGGCTATTTTCAACGGGCGTCATATTTTAGAACCACAATCAAGTAACGAGCCGACAGCGGAGTAGGCACCCAACGCAGCCCGCTGCGGCTGCATAATTTTGTAAGATGGTTTGAGTGACGAGGCCGACTTCTGAAAAGGTACCCAATAATGTATTCTTTATAGCTACATCGTCTTAGTACGTTCGTATCGTAAGCGATTTGAGACGCATCGATAATTTTTTTTTTTTTTAGCGATTTGACTTAACGTGAACCATTCCCAATTTACTCGGTATTAAATGGTGCATTCTTAAAACAAAAGAGTGAAATCCACTCCTGTAGGAGAAGTGCATTTTCAACATTGGAAAGGAGTGAATATTAACTCAGACAGAGTTAAAATCACTCGTTTGGAGTGATCCTGTCGGAGGTTTAACAAACAAGGATCCACCCCTTTAGGGGAAGTGCATTTTCGACACTGGAGAAGTGAAAATTGACTCAGACTGAGTTAAAATCGCTCGTTTGTTTTAATAGTGTAGGATTTCCTTTTGCCTTTCAAGTTTATATGATACCAAAAACAAAGACAAAACCCGCGAAGAATTATTTTTTGAAGACTGCTCTAGAAAAAGCTTAAAAATAGCTTTTTTCGCTTTTTTCACACAGCTGACAGATCGCGCTTTATTTTTACCGCACGTTGAGTTTTAGTAATACCGGTAGCTTCCGCAATTCTCTTTTGTAACTGTTATGTTTTTTCAAGGTAAAAACACCACTGACTTCTACGGCCTTGTATTGAAGAGTTGTTTAACTTGTTATAAACGCTAAAAAAGTTAAATTTATACAGATTTAAAGTTGATTATGTTACGCTGTTACGTAGGAGGAAAAATTGTATCTATTTTTTGCGGTAAGTACATACATTATATGTGATAGTATACTACAAAACATTTTCTTAGATTTAAATCATACTTCTCGATATAGAAGTGTAACGAGTTTTAGTAAAAACAAAATAATTCAAGGTTTATAATTATGTAAGGTTCCATTGTAGAAGAAATTTACTCCCAAAAGAATGTTTATGGTTCATAAATTTATGTATAAATAGTATATAAATAAAATAGTTAGTTCACATAATAGAGTTTATCTATTAAAAAATGCTTGCTGAAAGCTGAATACATACTATTTAGACAATATATGAAGAAAGTTTGTTTTTGAATTTTGCAACTATAATCAGACACTCAGTAGATGTACTCTATTTTCTCCACAGTTTATTTGAAGTAAGCTTTTAATATTAACTTTATTTTTTTAATTTAAGCTTTAATTTAACTGTATAGTTTATTCATCTATAACGGAATAATCTTTATCGGTTAAATAATATACATAAAAGTGAAATCATTATTAAATAAATTTGTTATTAATAAATACTCTGCCTCACATGCACTGGCAGATGAAGTCATAATAAGTTGGACCAATCAATTTTCAATCATTTAAACGAAAAAATGCGACGTTAATTATCACCTTACATATTTGACAAGGCAAGTACACTCTTAAAACAAACGAGAGATTTTATAACTCAGTCTGAGTAAATTTTCACTCCTCCATAGTCGCAAATGCACTTCCCCTATATGAGTGGATAGTTTGTGTGTTAAACCTCCGACAGGATCACTCCAAACGAGTGATTTAAATTCAGTCTGAATTAATATTCACTCCTTTCCAGTGTCGAAAATGCACTTCTCCTACTGGAGTGGATTTCACTCGTATTTTAAGAGTTTATTTGACATTGCAAGTAGGGTAGGCGTCTTGTGAATTTCACTATATGTTATCCAATCAGACTTTTTTTTATTACATTCCTATACATTTAGAGACACACACAATTCTCTCAGAAAAATCTATCTTCTCTGGATTCCATACAAAGCTATTATCCTATCTATTATGAGAACTTGAATTGCACTGTCATGAACAGCCGTTGCGATCGACAGGTTAGAAAACAATCGCGCGAACATATAATAGTAGTCTGTCATATCAACTGCACGTGTGTAGAGTTGATAGAAAAAGTAAGGAATGTCAACTTACATGCATGTCACGTGATCAGCGGGATTCCTCCTCCCAACAAAAAAAAGTTTATATAATACATAATTTTTAAAGGGTTTATATAATAATTCCGGTATTATATAATAATTCCGTAACTTGTCGATGAAAATTATATTTAACTAAAGACTTTTCCGTCAATTTTTTTATGATGGAAAAGTAGATATACAGGGTGGTTATAAAATAACGCTCCCTATTTGGAGTGGTCTGTAGCTTGAATGAATAATCCAAATGCAACAAAAATTGAGACACTTACAAATCAAGAGGGGGGGGGGGGGGTAAGAATGGTATCATAAAAAAGACAAAATCCTAAAAAATAATCATAAAAAATAATCATCATAAAAAAAACTCGTCTTTTGACCAGAATCTAAATTACGAAACGTCGTCAATTATGGCCAATTACTGCCAACACAGCTAATTACGTCTCGTAATTTAGAACCCTTGTCAAGAGACGAGTTTCTTTTTTACGAAAAAGAATGGAATTTTAACACAGAAACTCGTCTATTGACCAAGGTTATAATTACGAGGAGTAGCCAATTACGGCTAATTACGGCCAACACATCCAATCACGCCTCGTAATTTAGAACCCTGGTCAAGTGACGGGTTTGTTTTTTATGATTCCATTCTTTTCCCCCCTTCTTGATTAGTAAGTGTCTCAAAGTTTTTTGTATTTGGATTACTCATTCAAGCTACATACCACTCCGAATAGGGAGCGTTATTTTATAACCACCCTGTATAATATTAATAGAAGAGTCAAATCTCCTAAAGAAGGCTTGAAATAGACAGCCCAGCCGGAAATGATCAAATTACCAAAAAATTATCTTACTTGGTGTCTTTGAAAAATTTCGCCACGGGGGTCCCGTTTATTACGTTGTATTGCTAAGGTTTAGTTAGTTTGAACTATCTTCGCACAAGCGCTACACGAGGGCTATTGGCGACGGGCGTCGTAATTTCGAATCATGGTCAAGTGACGAGCCGACACCCGACTTCTTGATATATGTATATTTTTAATTTCTTTGTTTTCACCATTCAAAAGTTCTTTTCTTCGCAGAATTATGTGAAAAGTAGAAAAGTCGTCAAATTTAAATTTATTTCCCTCTTGAGAAATTATTTAACGAAGGAAGGAGAAATTAAACAACTTCTAACAGTACATTGCGTAAAAGTTTTTTGAAACTAAACCTTTCTATTTAAGTTCGACTTTGTAGACCGATAGTAAAAAAAAGTCTGTAGTCGTAAAAATATTTTCTATGGTCTATCGCACTAAATTTAAGTTGCTATGCAAAATTGTCTGCATCATAGCTAGGTAACAGCCAATTATACCATAAATCAGTGACTATTGTGGAAGTTTAACGTTTATATCCTTTTTTAGATTTCAAAAGAAAAATGTTTTCCGTCGCTTTGAGTGCAAAAGCAAAGACGTACAATACGGAGTAGTGAGTACTCATAATTAAAATATATGGAAATTTAAATAATTATCATACAAAGCATTTAAAAAAAAGTCGTAAAAATGTCTGGTTATAACATTGACAGTTGAGTGATAAGTGAAAAACTGGGCTGATGTAAAAAGGTTACACTGCAAAATTGTATTATTTGCTTATAAAATCTACGTTTGGAAATTAACAATACTTTTTTAAATGTTTAAAGATATCTAGAAATAGGTTTTATGTAAATTTCCGGGAAAAAAATTATTTGAAAATTAGTATTATGAGTACAGTAGAACATAGTACAGTAGTACAGATGAGTAGTAGTACTCCATTTATTCTAAGTAATGTTATTATTCTTTTTTAACAACATTCGGATAACTGGAAATTTGGATTATTGGATTTAATATTAAGATAAGGTATAATAAATCAATTACTTTTTTATATGACAAATGAGAACCTATTATAAAAGCAGGTACAATCTAATCGACATTTTTTAAAAAAAATTAATATTTTTTTTCCTGAAATTTAATTAAAATCTACTTCTCATACCTGTAATCATTTTTAAAAGTTTATTATTTTATTTTTTTTAATAACAATATATACGTTGATTTTATGATAAAAAATGTTTTCAGTGTTAACTTTTTATCACTTAATTTCAAAATAGGATAGGCGCGACATCTTCTTTTTTAAGGTAAATAAAATATATTAAGATGAAAAACTTAAAGCATTTAAATGTTGTTGTTTTTTACTAAGCTGAAGATGGCAAAAAAATTTAATAGATGACTGAATTTCTCTTAACACACCCAATCCACACAGCATATTATTGCAAAAATATGCAAGTCTTTAGATAAATATGCTTAATAAGCAATAGTTTTGGAGAGTGGTAATGTTTCTTATGATGTCACGCGCTCTTCATACTGCGATTTCATTGGTTGTTCTGTTTTCTTTCCATACTACGTGAAACAAGCCCATTCATATTCATAGATATTAGATATAATTTTTTTGGAGAATTTTCTGTATCTTTGAAAAACTCAGCTGAAGTTCACCATACTTTTATTTCGAAAACAATTATCAAATTTAATTTAATTTGTTTTTAATTATTTCAGATATCTCGGATTGTATATGAGTATTGATTGTTGTGTATATGAATTTTTTCTCCAACTTTTTTGCATTTCAGATGAAATCACATTACTTTATGAAGAAAATAATCATTGAAATATTATAATGGTATGAGTTCCCCATCAGAAAGCAATTCTCCCAAAGGTAAGAATTACATGTATCTTTTACAGTTTGTCTGAACGGGGCAGGTTTTTTTTTATTTAACTAATTAAATATAAAGTTTAAAAATTACATGCACCAGATATGTTACTCTCAACCAGAAAAATAAAAATCATGACTTCCTTCTAGTTGAGGTCCGATGGATTCTGCCAACGGAATTAAGTTTATCAAGTCCTCCTTAAAAACGTTTATGCCTATTCTTTTTAACCTTTCATTTTCTGTGTTAAAAAAAATAAATGTATATCCAACTTTAAAGGCGTGTTCACATGTGAAGGGAAATAGCCGGCTATTTTGCGAAACCTTATAACCCCGTTCACATGTAAACGCCGACATCGTTGAAGTGACGTCGTGGCGGTTAACTGCTCTTTTCGCCTTTTCAGTCAATTATACTTTTAAAAACAATTTTTTTGTTAAAAATTATAAATGCATACAAATAAGATTAGCTTTAGATCCACAGAATTAACTCCATAATTACAATGATAACCAAACAAATTTTAATGAATTATATTTTTGCTTAAATTGAGTTAATAGGTTTTTTCTTAGATTTAACCAAAAGTTCAGAAAATAAATGATTAATAATAAAATAATCTCCTGCCAGGCATCTTGAGAATAAATATTTTCAAGGGAATGGTTAAAATGTGTAGCGATATGAAAACACAACATAACAAAACAAATTAACATAACATTAATAAATAAAAACCGAGTATGGCCGAGTAACTGCATGAGAACGGGCCCTGAAGCAATAACTGTAATTTGGTCATTCTTTATATAATTAAAAAAATTAACCTTTCAAATTGTTACAGCAACACGATCAAATACAAAATTACGCCATATCAAAACACAATCAAACCGAAACCACGCCGCGCTCCGGCCGGCGCCGCGAGCAAAAGCAATGAAAGGAAATCGAGGATTGTAATCTGAATATTATCGTCGCTGTAAAGCCCATTTCACACCTTGTCACAACTACTTGCAACTCCCGTAGGACACCGTGCCTTAAAAAGTTGCACTCAGTTCGTGAGATTTTTTCCTGCAAGCACGAAAAAATCGCAGTTGCATGTACCCTTAGCCAATCAGAACTCAGGATTTCCTTGGCTGCATTGTGGCGAACTAGACTTCGCCAACTGGTTGTTTATTTACTTTTTAAGACGCCAACTTTCCCCGTTTGCAAAAATCTGCGCAGTTAAAAATGGATATTAAATGGATGGCAAAGATGAAAATTGATCTAATTAAGGAAGTTCGGAAACATAAATTTCTGTTTGATGCAAACAATGCCCATAGTTTGATTAAAGTTTGCTTTCAAAAAGATAAAACTTGCCAAATTTTGAGATGAATAATTTTTTGTGGAAGCCCGAAAATCCAGGTTACCACAAGTTGCGAGTTGCAGTTGCAAGTAGCTGTGCAGGTGTGAAATGGGCTTAATCTGTTCACGTCATTTGAAAGATGACTAAGTGCTTATTTATCTTCAATAAGCACTATTCGTATAAATAATTTAAGTCTTTTAGCAGAGACAAAGGTGGATTTTAAAAACACGCGTGCTTTAAAAATTACAACATTATATTCACTAGTATTTTCCTCGGAAGACTTTTCGAATCGTCTTTAAAAGCCCAGTGAGTGCAAGTACGCTTATTGCAATTTTCAACCACTTATTGGCAACGGTTTGTTCATTCTGTTTTGATAGCCCGATTGTAAACTTTCGTTCTTCGTTAATTTTGGGGTTCCTCAATAAACGATGAAAATATGAAACGAGGGATACTTGAGGATATGGAAGAATTGAGAGGTAAATCTTTATTCCCAACCATTTACAAAAAAAAAAAAAAAATTCCATTAATTGAACTCTTCCTACAAGCAGATTTTTTTCAAATTGTCTTAACTGTCCGAAATGCCGAATTATATAAACAAACAAGTTTAACTCTTTAGTAAATAATAAATACTTAAATGCAAAACCTTACTTGCATAATAAGACCTATGTAAATTAACATATTGAACCAAAGAGTTATAGTGTTAGTTTATTTGCATGCTGCAGTAAGCTCAGCTAAAATATGGTCTGCTTAGTGACAAGTTCTGTTTTCGTTCGCCCTTTCTTTTTACGGAAATTCTCCTTAGTTTTGAATAACGTTGTCGATTCTAGCTTAAAGTTGCTGAGTCAAATTAATTTATAGCCTAAAAATTACGAAAATTTTTTAGTGTCACTGTCGCATTTCATGTTTGCTGTTTGTCTTTTAGCAGAGTCATTTTACAATTCTAAAATATTGATATTGTGTTGTGCGTAATTTCGTAACAACTATCATAAAATGATGTCTATTTTGGTTTGGTTTCCAAGCAGTCAAAACATATAAATTTATTCAGTAATAATTCCATATCAAACCAATAATTAAATATCCATCATATAGAAAAAAACATGGATTAACTATGATACATATGGCAACCCAAGGTAAAAATTTCACAATTGCAATTATTAAGGTATAATTAAGGGTGACTATTGAAAATAAGCCTATATTGCATTTGTTTTTTATAGAAGTACTGTGGCTCTAACATGATTTAATATGACTGATGATATTGTTATTATAATATTTATTAAACACAAGTTAAATTATTAATTCAATACTGTTATCACTGTTTGAGAATTGCAAGAACTAACCATTCACGTTCCCCCAATAAATATAAAATAAAATATTTCTATGGCTACTTAAGATAAAACAAATTTATTTATAACCATTTTTTTACTCATTTTTACATTTCATATTGCCATTTTACAAAGTTAAACTGCGAGCTGTAAGGTTGGGTTGTAGCACTAGGATGTTCTAGCTTGTACATCCATGCTACTATGAGATTGTTAGGCTCATTTCTAAACTTATCACTTCTTTTGGCGCCCTATATTTTAGTTTGAGTTTAGTTCAATACTATGCTATTGCTAGTAAAACATAAAAACTGTTAGATTGGAAGTACATGTGCAATGTAAAATTTTTCTTATAATTCTACCAAAAATATTTCATGTACAACACTCTTACACAGCAATTATTATAAAAGATTATTTACATTTCCAGACAGCTGTCATAAAGCAAAGGTAGATTAAAATGCTACATGGGAGGCAATTTAAAATTTTAATGATTACATTCGTAACCAAATCAAACAGCTTCTTGTATTTCCTCCGTGAAAACCCATGCCATGTTTTATTTTATTGTTGTTGAATTTCATGTAATAATAATAGAGTAAACTTTTGCTGGGATATCCTCCCAGGTTCTGTCCTCATCTTGGCTGTCTTTTAGACAGATTATACTCAACAACAAAAATATCGCCATTAAGTAATGCTGTGTTTATGGGACTACTTTATGTATTCACCTTTCTCACAATGTTATTGTCAGGGCTCTTTGAGTGCTAGCTCATCCGTCAGCCTTGTCATTTGCCCACACTTCAAAATTTCAAAACCTGATACCCATAGCCCTCGTGCAGCTGTTGTAGAACATTAATTCTACAAAACTTAACAAATTTACTTAAATTTGATTTAAAATAAATGTTTCTTGCAGAAGAAGACGATGATCAGACTTCGGGGATCACAGAGATTCCTGATATTATGGAACACAGAGTTATTCACTTAAACGCACAACAGAAGCAAAAGTTTGGTAACAATAGGATAAGGTACTCTTTCATATTTTATTAATTTTAAAATAAACCTAGGAGTAATATATATTCAAACAGTAATTGATTTGAAAATTAATGTAAGAAGATTTAATTTTTTTTCTTTTGATGCTTAACCACTTCCACTTGAGGTATTAACCTGTCCAGAGGTTGCCTGTTTTTTCCAGCTATAAATATAATTTTTAACGTACAAATATTGTATTTTTTTTTTATTAAGTTTTAATTTTTGAAGTTGCTTTTTTTAATGATTAACTCTAAAAATAAAATTTAAACATATTCAATGACTTGAATTTCAATCTCGTGCAATAATAAAGAACACAATTATGACAGATAGTTTATCCTTCAAATTTTAATGATTTATACAAACTTGGTGTTGACAAGATAGTAAACAAACATGGGTAATGAGTAAAACAATTTTTTCACTAAATTTTACTCAACAATTTTGTTATTCTATAAATAAAAATGTCATAATGTTTATTTCTTTTTTTTCTTCATGCTAATTAAAATTTTCTTGCATCAATTATTTAGATTTATGTAAAATACTGAAGTAGTGGTAGAAATCTTTCTTAGTACTATCCTATGTTTTTTTAGAGCTGTAGTAAATTAATGATTTTGATCTAAAATTGTCTCTATCTCAATTTTTTTTTTAATTTGGAGTTTTGGGAAAATAGTGTGTGATGCCACTTTTTTTTTTAATCTTTATATCAATTTTCATCATACTGATATCGAAAACAATTTAGAAAGCTTTTTCTTGTTTGCCTTGTAACTATTTCGATAAAATTTGAAGAATAAATTCATTGTGGTAGATTAGGACTTAGCTTTTGCTAGTGGAATGTATCTGCATGAAAATGCTTTTAACAAAATGCCAATGATAAGTGGACCTATTAATATTATTTAAAAACAAATACTATGGAATCTAAAAGGTTTTTTAAAACTTTGCAATCCTTAGATATTTTTATTTTATTGTGCCTAACACTTTATTTAACTATTTCACTTTCTTGTTCAATTTAGTTGAAATAAATATTTATTTGTCTTATTTTCTAATTACTTGTCTTATTTTCTAATTCTCTTGCCAAACCATTTCAGCTATATCCCATTTTTAAAATGTTGTAATTGTGTCTTTTCCATTTTAAATTTTTAAGTTCCTTTGTATAAAAAAAACTATGTTTTTGTATTAGGATTTGGAACTTTGCCCAAATGGTTTTGAGTATTTAGTTCACTTCCTGCCAAATCCATGAAGCTTGCAGCATTATGTAATCTACTTTTTTTGTGGAACTTGGCAGGCATACTTCCAACAGTGGATGTATCCACTGATTTTAAAAACAATTGTTTTGAGGATTTTTTGTGTGTGCTGGTATTTCAAAAATACGTAAAATGATAAAACCAATTCAAACTGTTATTATTGCATTACATATTTATTATGCATATACAAAAATAATACACTGTATAATATTTTGTTAGAAGTTTATATCTATGCATACAACAAATAATTATAGTTTGTCATTGACCTAGGAAAAGAATGATGTTGCTAGATTTCTATTTTAAAATCGTTCCAATCTACAGAAAAAGGGTTTTTGCACAAAAGAAGGTTCTACTTAGGATTTTTTTTCTATTCTGTAGTTGCTTTTGAATCCCAAACTACAAAGGTTGCATATAAATGTGATCTGAAAAATAGTTGTTTAAAAGCAGATTTTTGTTCCGAATTTCATTTTAAAAATCAAAAGAAACAAGCCAAAATATTTTGCTTCATTAAGTACTTTATTCTTTTAAATTTGAAATTGACTAGGGGTATGATTGTGTAAAAAAAATCATTAAGTTCATATTTTTAAGTTAAGATTTTTAAAAAATTGACATAATCACAAATAAAATAGGCAATATTTATAAATAGTTTGTAAATCTTCAGAAAAAATTTCATTAAAAAATAATTGGGGTTAAGAAAGTCTAAATTAGTCTCTTTATTAGTCTCTTCCTGCTGTTTGACAGGTTATTTGCTTGTATATGATAATGCAAATAAATTTAAAGTAATGCTTTTTTTGGACGACTATTCAGACAGGGATATTTTAATCTTGTGGAATGAATACTGAGTGAAAGTGAGGTCACAAATATATTTTTTTAGTTTAGATTTAGTAAATTATTACTTTTAAATTACGGATCAAGTTTGAAATTGCCTTATTTATAACATGCATTCTTTATTTATTTTTCATTCTTTTGAACCTTTTCTCTAACTTTCAGCACAGCAAAATACAATGTATTCTCATTTCTACCAAAATTCCTGTTTGAACAATTTCGACGCTACTCAAACATCTTTTTCTTATTCATTGCTCTTCTTCAGGTAATTAATTTTTTTTAATAAAAAATCTTATTAAACCTGTATTTTAGAAAAACAAAGGCTGCCCTGTTTCGATGTTATTGAATGTCAAATTTTTCTTCTAATGTACAGAAATTTAAATACAATGTATATATATATCTCATTTTAAGCTTACCTTTTCCTAAAGTATGCGGGAATGTATATTTTAAATCATGCACCATGTTGATGCAATTTGATCGATAAACCATGTTCAGTAAATTTCAATTGTTCTTAAAAACATCAATGCCATGGCATTGTTAACTATCAAACTTTTAACAAGTTTAAAAAAAGTATATGCAGTTATATTTTTACCTTTTATACCTTGTCTATCCAGAATGCTAGCCTCGAAAGCATTTTCCTCCCCCACCCAAGCATGTGGTTTTCTTCAAACATCATGAGCGTGTTTTCCCCCCATCCTACTTGGGTTTGAACTGTTTGGATTGTTACCCTCATAACAGAACCTCAAACGCGTTATGTTTAGAAAAGCGATGTTCCCCTCGTTTCCTAGAAAACCAAGTGAAGGGATGGGGGAAGAAAGTTTTTTCGGGACTCGCATAGTAAATAGACTATAGTAAGGTTCATTTGGCCTTATTTATTAAAACTTAGCACAACATATTCTGTGAATAAAATATTTACTGACTATTATTCATAACCCTTTAGCAAATTCCCAATGTTTCACCAACTGGACGATATACAACAGCAGTTCCCCTCTTTTTCATACTTAGCATTTCTGCAATTAAAGAAATCGCTGAAGATATTGTAAGTGTTTCTTATATTTTAATTGTTTTTATACAGTTACAAGTGAAAGCTCTATACCAAAACCGAGCTTAAGTTTGCAGCAGAGAAATGTACTGAGCGGAGGAAACTTGGTAAACAACCCGGCTGGCGCCCCAATTTCGCGTACTCTGATTGGCTGCTCCTTTCGACCATGATATTTGTGCGCCCTGTTACGTCAAAATCGAAGGAAAAAATAATTAAAATAACACTCTAACTGAAGCTTAACTAATAAAAATAATAAATTTATGTCTTGAAATAACAAATCAATTTGTTTATTGAATGTGAAATACCTTTTTGTATTCGATTCTCGCACTAAAAAATGAGAACTATTTACCCTTTTTCTCTTAGAACATTTGTATACTGCAAACTTAAGGTCGGTTTTGGTATAGTATTAGACATTCTACCTTTATGAGAAAACTAAATGTAATAGAAAAATTCTTCTATGTACAGTTTGGCTATATTTTTCTTGATTTTTTTTACCCAATCAATTACAGTGTAAACTAGAATAAGAGTAATAATATGCTCTATTGGTAAAAATTAAGCAGCTAGTTAATAATTCATTGCCTCTAAATATAAATAGAGCCTTATAATAAAAATATGGATAATCATTAAAGTACTAGTTGAAATGAGAGAAACAAATCTATGACAGTGGCTCTACTGCAACTTTACTTAAACTAAACCTAGACACTATGAAAAATATTACTTGTTCATAGAGATGCAAAAACATGATTGGGCATATATTTTAATAATGGTTAAAATAAGTAAATCAATTTGAAATATTTTTAATAATTTTTTTTGTCTTGATTATGATTTGTATAAAATAATTTTACTTATGTATTAAAAGTGGTTTATTTATCTATATAGAAAAGGCACTTTGCAGATGATCATACTAATAACACAAAGGTTCAAGGTATGTTTCATAATGCCTATTTTTGAATTTCTGTTTATTGATTCATTAAAATTTTATGAAATAAAATAAACACTTTGAATAAAAAAATATAATGTCTTTCAATTTGAAAATTGAGATAAGTTTTTTAAAGCATTAATTGGCATTAAAAATCTCTTATTTAAAAATTTTATGGTGGAATTCATGAAATGATTTTAGAATTTAATTTGTAACTTTTTCAATAGTTCGGTTTCAATTAAACAACTTATATTTCAGGACTTAGAGACGGAGTCTGGACAGAAATAAGATGGACAGATGTGATGGTTGGAGACATACTAAAAATCACAAATGGTCGTTTTTTTCCTGCCGATCTCGTTCTACTATCTTCAAGGTAAGGGCACCTCTGATTACACAAATCATGAGATCAATCCAGGTTTCTTTTTTTTTAGAATGTTATAGGGTATATAATTGGGGGGGGGGGTCTTTTTTTTATCTATCTTTTGAAATTAATAGCTGTAAAAAATAGAATTTTACTATTTTTTTTAAGATAAGTAATTTGTCAGTTTCTGAATAATTGCCGGATTTAAATTGTTTTATTTGTTTTGTATGGATATGAAACATTTATCTTCTTATTAAATAGGAAATTTTTCCATTGATTTAAATATTTTACTTAACATAGAACATTAGCATTATGTATGGTTTTAACCATGTATTAAAAAAACAAAATTAATGAACCTCATATTTGCTATGATAATTTATTTTAAAAAACTTAGTCTTTGGGTAGTATGTTTTTTCCACCTATATTTCAAATATAACATGATTTAATTTAAAGGTTTGGTTACTTCTCCCATCATTTTTCAAGTTAAATAAATATGCGTGTTATTTATAACTTTTGTGAATTAACTTTGGTGATATAAATTTTATTCTTCACAGTGAACCCCAAGGCATGTGTTATGTTGAAACTGCAAATTTGGATGGAGAGACGAATTTAAAGATCAGACAGGTATTTAAGCTACCTGAAAAGTACTGTTAGAAATTTGAATCCGGAAAAGCTTCTTTTAATACTCATTATTAATTTCTATGTCTTTACGACCCTATTTACAAGGTTTCTATCTTAATAAAAAAATCTGAAACTGTTCTTATGTAAAGTAAAACTGAACCAAATTAGTTTTAATTGTTTTCCTTACATTTTTCATCATGGTGATGTACATTTTGTTAACTTTTTGGTCACATTGATTTATAACAAAGCTTCAGTTTTGAACTTGTTACAATTTATTGCTAATTTAAAACTTTTAGAATGAATGTATAATGTATATTTGGAAAATATTTTTAAAAATCATGATGTACTTTATGAATTAATTTTTATTAAATTAACAGGGTCTACCTCAAACATCATCTTGGTTAACTCCAAAAGACCTAACCTGTTTACGAGGTACATTAGAATGTGAGGCTCCAAATAGACATTTATATGAATTTACTGGGAATTTGAGGCTAGTCGGCAAACAGTAAGTACTTAAATATTTGCGATAAAAATTAGTTATATCAATGGAATATTGTTTTCATTTAAGATCTTTGAGAATGTACTTTTAAACATTTTTATGCACTTTAAATATCCTTCAAAGTCCTAATGTTGCGTACAATGTCGCCCTTAACAGTTGTGTCGGGTGCTTAGTCAGGTGTCGGCTCGTCACTTGACTGTGGTTCTCAAATACGATGCTCGTCGCCAATAGCCCTCATGTAGCTCTAGTGCGACGATAATTCAAACTAAAACTAAAATATTTTTATTTTAATCACTGACCAGGTCTTGGAATTTTAGTTTAATGAACAATTTCAAGGCTAATCCGGAGTGCTACTCTGCTTGTATTTTGAAATTTCATATTATATATTAATTTTTGATACATTCAAAATGTTTCTTCAATAGTGTAAAACTGTGTGAAGTTTATCATAAAAAGTATTAAAAAGATATATGTTATTCCTGCAACTTATGAATGTATGAAACCTGCTAAAAAAATTAATATAACAAAACATTATATTTAGTTTTTAAGCAATATAAAATGAATAATTGTCTAAAAAAAATATAAAGTCTTTTTTAAGGGTGAAAATTTTCTGGCCTAAACAGAATGTTTTGGTATCATTTTTAATTGTTTTTTTTTTTTCAGAACCCTGCCATTGGGGGCAGATCAGTTGCTTCTGCGTGGAGCTAAATTGAGGAATACCAACTGGGTATTTGGTAGGTAGTTTTATTATTCATTCCTTTCAATATGTTTGAAATTATAAAACTATCTTTCAATTACATAGTGCAACCATCTCTAAAAAGGCTTTATGAATGTATTTACCGTATCTTTGTAGATTTTAATGAGCTAAAATGAAACGACAATGTACAGCCTTGTGTTCTCTCAAATTAACTTGAAGTTTATTGCCTAACTAACCACTTGATATCGACTATAGCTTTCATTATCTACCCAGGCTCAATGGCCCCATAGACACTGAAATGGGCATAATTTAGTATTTTACAAAATGAGTCGCATATACAGGGTTCTTGTTTTACCCCCTTGTGATGATTTTTTTTTCTGTAATGTTTGTTTGGTATTAATAAAGTGTTTGTTTCAAAATGAAGTATTCATTGCTTTTTTTATTTGTTACTTTTAGGTGCTGTGGTCTATACTGGTCATGAAACTAAGCTGATGATGGTAAGACAATTTTAATACTCTACATTAAACACCAGATTATTGGAATGCATAGTTGTATTATTGTCCTAACTTATTTTATTCCAATCTGCACAAAACATTTTTTTTATAATAGACTTGTGTCTGTGTTTGCAGATTCTATATTTATCCGTTTAATTTTTTTCATTATTGAATTTGGCGTATGATTTTGTACTTCAAAAGGGGTTTCTTAATAAACACAGAGCACACTTAAAACTTCATTATTTTTTTTAACTAACCAAAATCATGTACTATTTTTTAAACTATGCTGTAATCTTATTATAAGAGGAACTGTTAACAACAATGAAATTAGTATAGTATTGGTCCATTTTCAAATTCACTTTGAAACAAAAATTATTAGCCTAGTGTAATTTGCAAAATTGTAATTTGTTTTTTAAAAACTTTTCTTATTATTTTAGTTGTGTTTATAAACTGTTGGGTCACTATAATATCTAAAAATGTCTTTCTTTCCAGAATTCCACCACTGCCCCTTTAAAGAGATCTACAGTCGACAAAATTACTAATAACCAGGTTTGTTTATTTTCATTAGCTATAATTCTTAACACTAAAATAAACAATTTGTAGCTTATTCTGAATATCATGTACATCTTAAAGTTTGTGCAATTGTTTGTAATCCAATACAAATTCTGTTTAATTGTTTCTATTGCTCATTAATTTATAAATTTGTTTGAATTATTTTTTAAATTATGTATAAAATTATTTTCAATTTTTAGATTTTGATGTTGTTTCTCCTTCTCATTCTCCTGTGCCTTATTAGTGCAGTAGCTAGTGAAATATGGAACAAGCACAATGCTTTGAGTCATTGGTATTTGGGTTTTGATGGTATGTTAAGGTTAATTTTGGAAACGAACCTCCTATGTATGAATACAAAATGGACTACCTGTTTTTAAAAAATTAATAAAAAAGAAATGGATAGAGATATTAACACAATTCTTGCAGAAAACGAATGAGTCATGTCTGGAATTTGATACAAACACTTTATTATTATGTTATTTATGTTTATTATGTGATGACACTTTATTATGTTCAATTTAACCAACAGAGGGCGCTGCAATACCATGTGTTGGCTGTATGAAAGAACTAGACACGCATATACACCAAAAAGAAGGGCACGTGGTCAGAAATGTTCAGTCTACTGAACATGTCCTGAACGTCTCTATCCATTTCTTTTTTATTTTTAAAAACAGGAGTTCATTTTCGGACACCCTGTAGTTATTAATATTCTATATTTCTTTGTTTAATTTTAAATTAATTTTTTTAAAGAATTTTCTGAAAAAAAACCTGTTCAACTCTAAGCCTTCTTAGCAAGATCTTAAATTCTGTGGTATTTCTTTTCTCATAATTTGCATTTTTATATTGTTTTCAAATTGCTGTTAAATTAAATCAATAGTGTAAATCTTTTCAAATATTAATATTTCAATATGACGTCCCTTTTTTTTATATGTTGTAAGCATTCACTAATTTTAAAAAAGTCAAAAAACTTCGAAGAGTTAAGATGGAATTTGGTTTTTGTTAACTGTTTCAGGGCTATCTTCAAGTTTCTGTTACCTGTACTGCTGTATCTTAATAAAGTCATCCTTTGTTATTTATGATATAAATCTTATATAATCAGTTCCTAATATTTATTTTTCTTAACTTCCAGAACTTACCAGCTCTAATTTTGGATACACGTTTCTGACATTTATTATTCTGTATAACAATTTAATACCTATTAGTCTTCAAGTGACCTTGGAGTTAGTGCGTTATGTCCAAGCAATTTTTATTAACATGGTAAGTGATGCATAATCATAATAGAATTTAAAAACTAGTTCTGTTCGTTCTCATTAGGTGTGACTTGTATCATGCTTGCAAGTTTTTTTTTTATTTTAACATAAAAACAATTCAAAATACTAGTTTGTTTAATAAAACAGGAATTTGATCTAAAAAGTAATTATAAAATGCTAGGGTAATTTATAATAAGCGACAGTGAAAATATGAGATCTCGTTTCAGAGTAAAATCCAAACAATAAATAATTATAAATCAATTAACATTACTTTTTAGAAATTTTTCTAAAATTTGGGAGCAATGCTACTATAGCCAAATTTGTTTTTAAATGAATCCTTGTATTATTAAAAACATCTGTTTTGCATGCAAGTATTAACTCATAATTGAATTTTTTCTTTTTAGGACATCAACATGTATGATGAAAAAAGTGATACTCCAGCCATGGCTCGCACTTCAAACTTAAACGAAGAATTGGGCCAAGTCAAATATATCTTCTCCGATAAGACTGGAACCTTAACCGAAAATGTTATGGTCTTCAAGCAATGCTCCATTGATGGTGTTAGTTATGGGTGAGTAACTATTTCAGAATGTCTCTGTACATTTTACAATTGTGATCTTTTTAGTAACATAACCACATCCAACCATATAATTAAAAATAATTAATTTGTACCGAGAATGCTTTACTTTCTACTTCCAATAATTTTTTTTTAACTAATTAGGTCTCATGATAAGGACTTTGATGAAAGAGTTCTTCTTGAAAATTATATGAATAATCATGTAAGTCACTTTTAGAATTTTGATTGATTCTTTTATCATGTATAAGGTTTTATTTTTTTCAGTTATTAATAGGCTGTAGTTGTTGCGGGAAGGTGTTGTATAACAACTTAAAATTTAGTGTACAACTTCCACTTTAGCTGTATATATATTCTTCTTTATTAGTTAATAGGTTCCATTTTTAATGTTTTAAAAAATAATGCGCACAATAATTATAATTCTGTTTAGCATTTATCACAGATTTTTAATATTTATTGAAATTGGTATCAAAGTGAAACTAAAGTAATACCCATACATATATGCCCTTATTTTGGGTATTTAAAAATGCTTTGGGCGAATGACCAAGCAATTGATCGTTATGTCCAGCCCACTTGGTATTAGCCCGACCCACACATACATTTAAAAACAGCTTAATTTTCACAGCTATAAAAATATTAAATAATGTAAAAAAAAAGCCCTTAGGTATATTTTTATAGTGCTTTTGGCAGTTAATTCAACTTAATAAAGTTGCTTAAATAATTCAATGTTTAAGTAATTTTGAATGTGGGAAAAAAAGTCTGAATTTCTTACTGTTTTTTATTTATAACCAATTTGTCAGAAAGCCAAGTAGCAGACTTAGTTTCTTGACTTAATTAGACATTAGACTTAATGACATTAGACTTAGACTTAATTAGACTTAAAATAGACATAATTATTAACTTAGAAGGATTTGACTAACAAAAATTAAGTAACATGAAATAATATGTTTAACCCTTTCAGTCCCAAAAATTTACTACACTACAGAAACATCTGATATTCACAAAATAAGCTTATTTTAGGTCAAATATACAAATTCCATAAGCAAAAAAAAATTCATTAAAATTTTTTATAAGGTCTTTGAAGCAATGCCAAAATTTTTTAACTGTGGAAAACAACAAAATAAAAATATATATTTTTCCTAAAAACACTTCGAGTTATATATTTTAAGGTATCTGACCATATTATTAAAAAAAAAAATTAGTAATTATTTTAACCGAAATAGTTTAAATTGTGTTTTAAATATGTGGAACTGAAGTGAACTTTTCAAAAATCAAGAGAAACGCTTGTTGACTATTTTCTAAATAAAAAAAATAGTAGTTCTGACTTCTATTGAGATTAATGTAAAATATTGTCTGATAGAACAAAGTGTGAAGAATCGAATAATGTGTGTTTGGATGTCATAACGGAACATAAAATTTTTGAAAAAAATATTGAAAGTGATGATGCCAAATGGCATCACTGGGACTGAAAGGGTTAAGGAGAAACAGGGCTGCTGGATCGCGGGTCTAAAAAGCCCAAGTACATCAGTGTTAATCCAATTTAAAGAAAAAAAATTATCTGCCACATTTCTCTGGCTGAATTGAATGTTTTTACAAACGGACTTTTTACGTGATAAATGTAACTGACTTACAGGTCCCGACAATCCCACTTTTTGAAATTAATTAATTTTTTTTTAAATTTTGAATAAATAATGTAACCAAACGTATTCAAAGCAATTTAAAAAAGTGGGATTATGGAGACCTGGAAGTTATCTACATTAATTATTTTTAAAAAAAACTTTTGTTAAAATATTCAATACAGCCGGAGAAATGTGTCCAAGAAAATAGTTTTTTTCCCCCATTGGATAACATTGAGGCACTTGGAATTTGGAGACCCACGGTCCAGCGCGCCCATTATTTCCCCTTAATAATAAATTTCTGTTTTATGTTGGTTGCAGGCATCTGCAAAATACATCAGAGAATTCTGCACACTTATGGCTGTGTGTCATACTGTAGTTCCTGAAAAAGACCAACATACAGGGGAAATCGTATACCAAGCTGCCTCTCCTGGTGAGTAGCATAGTTCTTAAAATTCACTAAACTTTAAAGTGTAAAAAAAGTGAAATTAGTTTTGATTTTGTAAGTCATGGTTTAAAAATCCTCAAGACTGAGGAAAAGAATTAAAAAGTTTTTTAGTTGTTGTTGTCACATATTTGATTTTAAAATGCTATATTCATAATTTAATTTTACTTTAATTTTATTTTCATTTTTTAAAAACTAATTGAAATCTTACGATTGTATGTCTATGACCTGAAATCATCAAAATTATGTGTTCTTTTCTCAAGTTGTTTTAATTTTGAATTGGTTTGGTAAAGAGAACTACTTTTTTTTGCAACATGCGAGTTAATTATTCTAGAACCAACTTCAATTGCTTTAAAAGATTTGAATTTACTACAATTGACAGTACTATACCCGGTCTAGCCTGAATGTAAGCTTCGAAAGCATTTTCCTCCCCCACCCACATGTGGTTTTCTTCGAAACGGCTTGAGCGTATTTTTTCCCCACCCTACTTAAGTTTGAACTGTCAACCTCACAGCAGAACCTCAAATGCGTTAGGATTAGAGAAACGACGCTCCCTCCGTTTCCTAGAAAACCAAGCGAAGGGATGAGGGAAGAGTTTTCGAACTTGGCTAGTAAATAGACAAGGTATAATTACTATCCAGCTTCAGAAATTAAAAAAAAAAATCAATAAAGTTTTTAAAAAATGTCCTAACTTGTTAAGAGAAACTCAAGAAATGCTTTTCATATATTTTCAGATGAAGGGGCATTGGTAAAGGGTGCAAAGCAGCTTGGATTTGTGTTTACAACCAGAACTCCTACATCTGTCATAATAAAAGCTGTGAGTTCTGTTTTAAATGTGTGAAAGGCTATGGCTAAAAATCTATGTGGTCCATTTTTTTCGTTTTCAGCACAATATAACCTTCGCTTCCTTTTTCTTGTTGCTTGCTGTATGTTTTTAAGTCATCTTTAGCTTCCTTACTATACTGCTTTATAAAGTTGAAAAATTTGATAAAACCCACTTAGCATATCAACACACCCCTTACCATAGATATCTCGCAAGATTTTTTTTTTTAAAAAAGAAGATAATAGTAAACCTAAGTTATAAAAAGTGTTTAGAGTCTCCTTAATGTCTATATATTTAGTCTTTAACCTAATTTTTGTTTATAAGGTATATTTTTGTATTAGGTCATAAGAATCTGAAAATAAATAGAAATGTATCTATTTCTCCCATCATACATTGTTCAAAATTCATAAAGTGCCTTTAATTTTTTCAATATTGGTTCGGAAAAAGTCCCTATATTCTGAAATTTTATTTCTTAAAATGTCCAGACTTTTAATAGAAGAAATAAGTATGAGCTTTGAAAATGTATTACTTACATGATTATATTAAATATTTTTAGTTGGATAGAGAAGAAACTTATGAAATTCTCAATGTTTTAGAATTCACAAGGTGAGAGTATTTAAATTTTATTCAACTATTTTTTCCAGAGTATAACCCTAAAAAAGTATTCAAATCATTTGGCGTTAATTTTATTTCAGCGACCGCAAGAGAATGTCAGTTATTGTAAGAACCCCTGAGGGTAAAATAAAGCTGTATTGCAAAGGAGCAGTAAGTTAATTATATTATATTTTAATAATCATTTTGTACAAAATTTGTGCGGTGACTATTTTAAATTATAAAATTATGAAATGCAATGAATGCATTAGTTTTACTGAACTAAACATAAATAAGTATTAAGTAATAATACTAATACATATTAGACATGCTAAATCCACAAACCTATGTTAGATTTCAGGTATTTAAAGATTAGTCTAGTCATCTGTACTTCTAACAAATTTATTGAATTTGTTTAAATGTTTTACTGATTTATTTAACTACAGATTTTAAAACTTAGTAGTGAATTTAATGGTGCTTATGATATTTTTGCTTTGTTTTCACCCTTTAAGTAGTATTTTTTTTTAAATACCTTAAAATCTGATATTTAAAAAAATTATTTGTAACACTTATTTCCCTCAGGATTCTGTAATCTTTGAAAGATTAGGTGATAACCAAAATAACAAGGAAGAAACGTTGGAACACTTGAGGGAGTTTGCTAGTAATGGTAAGTGTTTGGAATATCATTAACAAAGATTAGTGTAAATACTAAGAAAGTACCCATTACAATGATTAAAATCCTAAGGCAAGTTGTATTTAAAAAAATTTGATTGCTGTATTTGACTGCAAAAATATTGTGACATTGTAATAATCTGTGTTAAAGTGCGTAAAATGTGTCGGCATTGCTTTTTCATGATAACATGCAAATTTATTATTTTAACTTTATCTGCTGTGGCTTTTTTCATCATATCTGTATATATATTTCATAATTTTTCACAAAAAAAAACATCGATTGAGATGTATTTAAACCTGTGTTTGCCTGGCTTCTTTTAACACAGCCTTCGTTAATTTCTTTTCTAATTTGCCTGCCTTTTGGTGGTTGCAGTCTTTTGCTGACTCCATATTCCCTGAAACCGAAGGGCCTTTTTTGGCACCATCTAGACGGCTCTTGCTACCAATTACGACACTTGGATTACAATGAATCTGAGCTCTCTGTGAATGCTAAAATATGTTGAGATTTAATTTTGCTTAAAGTAATCAAGCGAAATGGTTACTCAAGGGGCATAATATGATATGCTTGCTTTCGATTTTTGCCATTATGAAAATATTCTAACTCAGCTAGGACTCGAACACACAACCTTGGGACCATGAAGCTTGATCTCTGCCACTGATTAACTGAGACAAGCACAGCATTCAACATATGATAGGTATAACATAATTAATATATATTTTTCTTTTTAGGTTTACGAACATTGTGTTTTGCAGTGATGGAAATTTCGCCATCTCATTATGAAGTATATCTAGTTTATTTAATATCTATATATTTCCTTTAAAGTTTGTTTTGCTATTTTTAATTATTTTTGGTAATTTATTTTTAAGGATTGGAATGCAACGTTTCACAAAGCAAATACCGCCATTCAGTACAGGGAAAGGAAAATCGCTGAGGCTGCTGAGCAAATTGAAACTGTAAGATTTTTTTCTAGTTTAAGTACAGATTTCTTTATTAGAAGTTGAGAAAACAGCTAGACCCTAGTTTATAAGTTATGTAATTTTTAAAAAAACTTTTATTTTCTTTAATTATTTTTTATCAATTTTTATTTTATAGAATCTTACTCTACTAGGGGCTACAGCAATTGAAGATAAACTGCAAGAGGTACTGAATAATTTTACTTTCAAAATTAAGTGTCATTGCCTTCAACCTTTAAACTGTAAATTATTTAAACATATTGATAACATTAAGCATATCTCGTGTTTCCTGAGTTTTTATTATTTTTTTGTCTTTGATTACTTATACATAGTAAAATTGTTGTGATCCTTTTGATATATGGGTCATTCTCTGTAAAAGGGACAAATCGATGTCCCGGGCACTTTTCTCTTTATTTTCAAATTATATATGCAAATTTGTGATTTATTAGTGTAAACTCGCCCGCAACCTAACTAGTCCCACCTAAAAAATATCAAATAATTATAATTTACTTTCATAAACTTTCTTTTAAATACCCGATTTGTCACTCCCTCACACTGTCCCTACATGCTTTTACAACTTTTAACTACCTAAATATAGATGTTTTAAATATATAATCCTTTTTGGCGGAACTATTTATGGTTAATTAGTTTCTGTAGTTTCCGAAAATGTGTCTGGTGTTTTTCTACCATCAGCAGTTTTTTGTAATTTTACGAGTATGTATGTGTCCCTGGGTTATAGAGTCACTCCTACAACACTGCTTTAAAGTTCAATTAAAAACTTACTGGAAGACTAAGAAATCAAACTTAAATTGGCATATTATTCCTAAAGGATTGAGGCTTCTAAATCAGCCATCAGTTGTTTTGATCCTTGAGTGATAACGTTTTTACAGTACTTTTAACATTAAAAATATCATGGGAGTCTTTTAGAGTCGTCACTCACTCAATCTCATTTACTGATTATAGATAAGCGCAAGAATTTTTTTAATAGTCTCAAATTGTGGGCATTTGAATGTAGAATAACATACAATCTCTAAACCTTATACAATTTTTTTTGAAAATGATGTTATTTGACTTTTTCTGCGGAATCGTCACTCACTCACACGTCACTAACTCACATATCAGCCTTAAAAGGTAAGTCCACATTGGATAACTTCAACTTGGATCTTTCTTTCCAAGCGCATTCAATACCGATCGGTTGTTTCGTTTCAAATGTAATTTTTTAAAAAAAAGTCTTGCCTTTAAATATTTCACGAGATTCGTATCTTCTTCTACGTTGTGATCAAGAGTTTGGGTTAGTTTTAATTATCCTTACACTAGGGCTACACTATTGGTATTGATATCGGGTATCGTAATTTAGACCCACAGTCACGTTATCATCAAGAGATTTATGACGAAAACTATAAAATAAAATGCGGTTGAAATTTTTTCGGCAGCTCTTCTCGATCAGAAGTCGCTTACTCTAATCACGTCATACTCATATTATACCCTTATTTAACACAATTTATTCCATTGAAATTATATTTGACAAAATGCCAATATTCAAGTATGGTCGGTGTCGACCTTATCACTTGACCAGGATTCTAAATTACGATGCCAGTCGCCAATTGGCCCTCATGTAGCCATAGTGTGACGGTATTTCAAACCAACCCAACCAAACTTTCCCATTTAAAGAAAAAACTCGGATTCCTATAGAGATATATATTGTGTACTCTATCTACTATAGGCTTAGTGCACCTTTTTATTCAACCAAACCTAACCGCACATAGATTTGAATCATGCGTTTTTGAACTGAAGCGCTATGCGTAACTTTTGGGGCAGGTTAAAAAGGCATGCAATGTTTTCGGTGTTGCATGCTCCTCTATATTGTCTATTGCGCATGCTCAGTATCTAAAGAAGTTTACGTCAATTTTCAAGTATGGAAAATATGCATTTTTTAAAAAATAAAATCATCAAATGGACCTAAACCATTTTTTTGCACTATATATAAATGGGAGCAACACATATAAAGAAAATTATTCAAAAAGAAAAATATTTTTTTCCCAGTTTTTAAAAGTGCAATTTGTCCCTTTTACAGAGAATGACCCATATGACCAAATTTAAATACCTAATTGTCCTGCAAGTTCACTATTAGATCACAATTTCATAATCTATGCAAAAGTTAATAAAATATATGCAAATTGCTGTTTTCTATAACTTTAATATATTCTTTTATAATAGGGTGTTCCTGAAGCAATATCTGATTTACTGAAAGCTGACATTAAATTCTGGGTCTTAACTGGTGATAAGCAAGAAACAGCTATAAATATTGGTACATCTTTTCTCGTTTATATTTAATTCATTTTTTTTTGTTTTAAAATAGTGACTCATTCAAATTTAAGATTTGTACCGTCCGTCATTTTAAGTAAATCAATACTGTTATTGACTACAAAATTTTCCTTTTTTCTTCCATTAGGTTATTCTTGCAAATTGTTGAGCCCAACAATGGCACTTATGGCCATTAATGAAAATAGCCTTGATGTAAGTATAATTTTAACTGTTAAAACTATTACAGTTACTACAAGCCTGTCATGATCCTTAGAAATACCTTAAAGGCTGTTTTAAGGGCTCCAAATTTTTAATTTGTATAAAATCCTAGAAAAAAGGACGTAGTTTATGTTCTTAGGTCCCGAAAAGTTATAGCTTAGTGTTTTGACTAAGTCATTAAAAAGTTTTCAAGGTTGGTTTCAATTGTATTTAGGTTATCAGTGTTAATTTAAACTTAATATCAACCAATAAAATAAGGTTAATAAATGTTCAAAATACGACATAAACAAATTACTTATACTTGTGGTAATGAAACATTGAGTATTATTAAAGTGACCTCATCACCCTTTAAAATATCCTTAAATTTCAGCCTACAAGTAGGAACAATGAATTATTCTAAATTTACAAGGCTAAAACACATTATCTTATAATATTGATTTATACATTTTAGAATACTAGAGAATGCATTAGAAGACACATGCAAGAATTTGGAGGTTTATTGCGTAATGAACATGATGTCGCTTTGATAGTGGATGGAAAGGTTTGTAAATTAGTTTTTCTTTTTAAAGTATTCAAATGTTAATTTTGTAGTTTAAAGTTATGCAAATGTTAGTTTTGCCTAGTGGATTATTCTTCATAGGAATTGTATAGTTAAAATGTAAGGCAATTTTTAATTTTAAAGAAATTTCAAAGTGGATGAAAATTAAGTTCAAAATTAAAATTAAGTACAAAAGGCATGCAAGTTCAATATGTAAGAGTGCATTTTGAACATTATTATTGGATTTTTTTTAATTATGCAAAATATTTATTGGCTTTTTAATGCATTTTTCAAATCAGATTCTAATCTTTCCAAATTCAATGAAATTCTAGAGATTGTTTTTTTAATTGTGCGGATTAAGTCAGACATTGAAATAAAATATATAATGCTTCAGCCCCAGAGGAGTTGAGTGCTTATGCATGGGTGAAAGTCCTCCGTATTTATACAGATTTCCGTATTTTTTTTATTTTTAATTGCGGAAACATAACGGAAATATTTTTCCGAAAAGCTCTGCACCTGTATCAAATATACACTTTCCACAATCAAAAACTTGTTGGCTATTTTTTAATACAAAATATTTATTTCTGTGATCGGATCATGTTGTCACTTTTCGTTTCTGCGGGATGTAACTGTTGTTTTTCTTCGGACAGTGCAGCGCTCCTCTCATTATTGCATCACAACTACGCACTACGCATGGGCAATGTATGTTTTCAGTTTAGCTGCGAGATTGTTTATTTAAATAGAGAAAATGATTCAGTTTTGTTTTGTCTATTGTTAGAATTTTTAACTCGCTTTATGGTATCAAGTTATTTTGTTTGTGATACATGAGGAACATTGTTAGAATAAGCGGTGGCTGATTTTCGCCATGTTCGTAATCCGGAGTTGTTTTTCTTCGTTGGTTTTTCTTCTGTTTATAAAATGTTCACGAATGATACATCATATTTTTGAATTTACACAAGGAACAATGTATTGATAATGATATTGGCCCCCAACTTAAATGAAATGAGATGGTAAATACGCTTATTTTGAAATTTTCATTAGTTTAGAATGAAATAGTTCTTGAAATATGGAATTTTTACTAATGGAGAAGTTTTATAAGTTGAAGAACCGGGAATAAGAAATCAATGGAGATTTGCTTGTTTGGATGAAAAGATGCCCAAAATAGCGAAATTCGTTCGTGGTACGAAATTCAAACGGTACTTTACATATTTTGTTTATTTTTTTCCTTGCTCCCCCCTTCCCATCCTCTTAGTTAAGTTTTCAGTATTTGTAACTTCACCTACTTTCACCCATGTGCTTATGATATCCTGATGGGATGCCTATCAGTAAGGACTGGAGGGGAATAAATTGGCATAAACTAAAAGTTTACATTATATCACGATTATTAAGGGTACACCCATGCAATGCCAGGTTTATTAATCTATCATTATAGTAAAATAAATAAAATGTTTTAGTCCATAAAATGTTTTATCATAATTCTTTTTATTAAAAATGTTTCAGACCTTAAAGTATGCTTTGTCCTCTGATGTTAGAAGAGACTTTGTGGATATTGCCTTGTCTTGCAAAAGTGTTATTTGTTGCAGGTAATTATGAACTTTTAATTTTTAGTTGAGGTCAAGCTTAAATATTCTATAAATATAAACTAATTAACTTAATGAGGATGTTATTCAAAAACTTTTTTTTTAACACTAGTAAAACTAACCTTCATTTCAAATATTGTTTTAACCTTCCAAATGGCCTGGAAATGAGCAAAAATGTATGGTTGTTGTCACTGCATAAATTTTTATTCCAATTAGAGTATTTGTATAAAAATCATATTTTTGTTTTTGTAAAGATATCTTATTGCACAAAACCTAATGTAGGTATTTATTACTCAGAGAAAGTAACTTGAATGACACTTTGAATCATTTCAGAGTTTCACCTATGCAGAAAGCTGAAATAGTCGAAATGGTGCAAATGGCAACTAAGACAGTTACTTTGGCCATTGGAGATGGAGCAAATGATGTGGCTATGATACAAGTAAGGCATTTAATTTATTCTTACCAATTTAAAAACTGAATTTTTTTTGATGATGAAATCAATTATAATATCATTAATAGCAAACTATACCTTTCCTATACCTATAAAATGTCCATATGAGAATTAACTGTTTAAAATTCATAACCATTTAAAATATTTAAGAAAATTGTTCCTGTAGTAATAAATGTTGTCAGTAATAGCAGTCATAAGGCATTTTCTAGTTGGACATAGTTATACAAAGTAATACAAAACTCTTTAGTTTTCTTCAATGTTTATTTTGGAATAAGCCAGCCATAATTTAAATTAGTAATTATTGAAGGTCAATCTGTCTCCAAAATTTTTATATTCAGGGTTCGCATGCCTTCTGAATTTCCGGAAAAACTCTTGACTTTAATATTTTTTCTACGAGAATTATCATTTTAATTTTACCTAGAATATCAATGATACATTTCACTACCTGAAATCAGATCAACAACCATTTTCTAGTATTTTGATACGTCGCCAATAGCCCTCGTGCAGCTCTAGTGCGACGATAATTCAAAACCTAACCTAACCTAACTAGTATTTTGATAAAATGAAATTTGTATTTTTTTTACCTGAATTTTCTAAAAGGATGCAATTAATGGACCTATTTCTTAATAATTTTTACTCTTTTTTCATAAACTGTAATATAGCTCGAAACTTTGTTTATCTATATTTTATTTTTTAATTTTTGTTTAGGCTGCGCATGTTGGTATTGGTATTAGTGGTGTTGAAGGTCTACAAGCTACTTGTGCTTCTGATTATTCTGTTGCTCAGGTAATTACTTTAATATTCAGTAACTTAAAAATTGTAATTAATACCCAATAGCTTAGAAGTTGTTGATAGATAAAAGTACAATATAGCTTTTAAGACGAATTATTAAACTATATGCAAGTAAAGTGCACATAGCAGGTTACTCTGGTGCAGTTAAAGTAAAAAAATTAGGAACCATCACATTAAAATGCAAAAAAGTCACATTAAATTGCAAAAAAGTGCCCAAGTATAATTATGGTTAATAAAAGGGGTTACTGCTTGCCTTTTTGTATTCAAACAAAAACCAATGTTTTGGATTATTATTTTGGATATTAATCCCAAACAACAAAGCTTTTGAAATAGCAAGGCTTTAAAATTAAAAAGATAATTGCAAGAAGTAGTTGTTAATTTAAGTTTGGGGAAAAGTGTGGGAAAAGTGTACCTATGGGAAAAGTCTGAATATATGTTTAAAAGTTTGGATTATCGATTGTGTACATTTTAAAAATAAAATTATTTTTCTTTGTAAATATCGTTTTGTAAAAACATTCTTAATCTTCCAGTTCCGATACTTGACCCGGCTGCTATTTGTCCATGGAGCCTGGAGTCATGCAAGGCTGTGCAAGCTTATTCTCTATTCATTCCACAAGAACATCTGTCTCTATGTCATTGAGGTGAGTTGTCTTTCTTTTAATAAGGTTCCTGGAAAATGTAATGGTCCATTAATTGGTATTTTTCCCTTTTATATTTATGAAAATGATACTTGACTTACTTAGCTATTTTTTTTCTATAATATATTCAATCGAATTTAATAGTACATGATTGTAGTTTCTAATTTCATTAATATTAGATAAAGGAATAAGAAAATATTTTTTTAAAAGAATGTGTCTCCTTTACAACTATGTTGATGCATTATAGTTTGATCATTTAAGTAAAAAAGCATTCAAGCAAATTATTTATAAACATAAAAGCTTATTGTCATTTAATTTCTTGAAAAATAATTGAATGATTTGATAAATCTATTAATAATGAGTGTTCCTAATAATGAATTATTTCCTATCTAGTTTTAGTTTAAAATATATGTAGTGAAAGACTAGATGTGTGTATTATTCAAGTATTGAAAAAATAAACTCTTGAACTTTTCTTTTAATAGTTAACTGTAAAATGTTTCTGAATTCTTTTCAAAATTACTTATTATGGTTGTAATAATTTCTATAAACTGTATTTCTGTTATAGCTTTGGTTTGCAATGGTCAGTGCTTGGGCTGGACACACTCTTTTCGAACGGTGGACTATTGCTCTGTATAATGTGGTAAGCTTCCAGTGCCAAACACATTAACTAACACATTTCTATTTGCCAGACTAGTTAATAGCATGCTATATGCTGCCTCATTTGTTTTAAATTCTCCATTACATTATTTCCAGTGTAAGTTAAACAAAGGTGAGCCCTTAAATTCTGTAATTGGGTGAGATGTTCCAAGAAATATTTACCCATAATGTACCAGGGCTCGAAAATTATATTGCCCTACATGCCCGGGGCATGTAAAAATTCCGATTGGACATGTATTTTTTTGCCTCACATGCCCGACCAGGCATGTAAACATTTCAAAAATACCTTTCCATAAATTTAAATAAACATTTTGCGTTTTTATAAATCCTCAACGTATCCATTCGTTGATTCTTGAAAATTGATAATTTTAATCTTAAATCGAAATTAGTTACTTCACAATGTTGTCATTATGGCATCAAATAGAAATTCTTCATCAATAAAATTCTGGTGGGTGCAGGGAAATATCACCACTTTCTACAATTTTCGAATTCCTTGTTACTTTATAATCCTTGTAATATTTTAATTATTTACTATTATGTCCTTATATCCTTGTAATATTTTTAATTAACATTGATAAAACCTATAATTTTCTTTAAATTCTCTGGGAAAACCTGGAAAAGTCAGAGAATTTGGCTTTCCAACTTACATAATGTAACAGTTTATTTCGTGAATTAAGTATACTGCTTTTTTTTAAAAAAAAATTATGCGTCCAATTACCCATTTTAGTTTCAGCTTTTGTTATTTTTGCCAAACTCGTGCCTGGGTACAGCTTTCTTCCCCCCCTCCCCCTTTCGCTCGGCCTGCACTTGGGCATGTAAAAGTTTCATTCGGGCATGTATTTCCATGACTAACATGCCCGACAGGGCATGTAAAAATTTTGAGATTTTTCTAGCCCTGTAATGTACCCATTTCGCTTGGATACTCCCAGCATACTTTGCAACAGAGGACTTTCGTTTTAGACATGTTCGGTAGATTCATGTAATTGCAGGGCTTATATTGTGATACTTGGAAAGGTTAGAAACAAGGAGAAACATTCGTACTTGCACGATTCTGGTTGAAAGCCGTCGGCTGGCCTTTAACATCCAAAGTAGAAACTTATATTTTGCTTTTCTCCTCCCAAGAAAAGCTTGTATTTAGGGAATGCGAAATGTTCTCTTCTTATAAGTTGAATTTCAAAATTGGCATCCAACATCCTTTGGAAAGTAATGGAAAAGTAAAAAATTGTTGCTTCGTTACCGCTGAAAATAACTAATTTACAGTTACTTTCTGAAAACTCTAAAGCCGGTACCCTTACTCGACGTTATCTAAAATAAGTAACGGTTACAAGTAACATGCTAATATAATCTCTGATAGATACGATCACATATTTTTCATTAAATATTTTTTTTGTAATTGTATATTAAGTTATTTGCCTAAATAAGTAAATTGCTAGCTAGTACAGAAGAAGTTAAGATTTGGACTTAAGGATTAGGATAGACTTATTCATGTCTTTGCTGCCTCCCACAAAAACACCTTTTGTATTCCAAAAACTGAGTTTATCAAGGTGATTTCATAAATATAAGTAACAGTTGAAATATGATGTTTTCAATTTTCTTTTTGTAACAGTTTTGCTCCCCAATTTTTAGAAAGCTAGGAAAAACTCCTATGGCCCTCACCAACTTTCCCTATAAATCGAAAGTGCTTATTTTCATGATAAAGAAAACAAAACTTATACAGTGGTTGCCAAAAGTGTGGACACTTTTTGAAAGTTTCATGAGTTTCACGTGTTACCTGTGCCCTTGCATTGATTAAATTTCGCTTAAATACAAACATTTTAATATTAAGTTGAAAGTAATTTAATATAGAATTTCATTTAAAAAACAGAATTTAAGTATCTGTATTACAAATAAAGTTATGCTCATTTTAGTTGAACAAACAAGCACAATCAATGGATTCTCTTATCGCTGATATTACTATACAAGTTGGTGGTTCAATGACTTGCAAAACTAAGACAGATCATACTATTAGTTGCATAACTTATTCGTAATACAGATATTGTAATACTGTATTTATTTTTAATTCTTCATGAAATTACTTTGATGATGATGTTGTATCCATGAATATAGATTATAAGGGACCAAAGGACTCATAGACGGCTTCAGCAATCTGCACACAGTGGTTAAATTACGCTTAATTATTAAGATTAAATTACTTTTAATTTGATATACAATTAATATATTCTGTAATCACAAAAAAATTGAAAAATGTGAAACTTTCAAAAAGTGTCCACACTTTTGGCCACCACTGTATATAAAAAAATATTATTTTACAAACCATGTATTTTCCCCAGCTATTTACAGCTGCCCCACCGCTGGCCATAGGTTTGTTCGACCGCTCTTGCAGTGCTGAAACCATGCTGAAGTTCCCTGCCATGTATAAGAGTTCACAGACATCAGAGTTCTTCAATGTGCAAGTGAGAACTCTATTACATCTTTATTCTACCTCTATTTTGTCTGCATACTTCTCAAGTGGTCTTTTTTTTACTTGAACAAGTAAAGTTTAAGTCCTTGTTTTTTACTTGAAACAAAATTGCTGGCTAAAAACTAATTAACCTTGTACTATGTCTCATCACTCCTCCTAATTGCACATATCTGCACTATTAAAATTGTATTTTCTATGTTGGTCACTACTCTACTATGTAATTTATTTACTTTATACTAAATAAACCTTAAAAATGTATGCAGAGGAGTTTTTTTTTACAAAACGAAACACAGGGTGTCTACCGGTCAAGCAGGTCAAGAAAAAGTCATGAAATTAGAGCAAAAGTCACGAAAATTTAAAAAAAATCGTCAAAAAAGACGAATTTTCCACAAAATGACCCCAAATATTTATGAACAGAATGCATTATGCAATAGCGGCTTGAATTTCCTCTATTGCATCAAGTATTATTTTATGGTTTGTCTTTGTAATTTTTTCTTTAACTAATTAATCATTTAAACGGTTATAAAAGTTTCTGAAAGAGGTCAAGAAATGTTCTAAAAAAGGTCAAGAAATTAGATTTGTCAAATCTGGTAGACACCCTCAAACGGTAGTGTTTACTAACGTTTCTGAAGCCAGTATAAACCGTGATGTACATGCTAACAAAATACATTTTGCTGTATACTTTAATTGAGTAACTAATTTATCTTTTTAGGTATTTTGGGTGTGGATATTTGATTCCATTTTTCATTCCATATTGCTCTTTTGGCTCACTTATGGTTGTGTGACTAATGGTGAGTTAAATTTAGTTTCACAAAAAGCCTAATATTTTATGAATTTGAATTACCTTATTTTTTTATTTTCAAATTAATTTTCAGGCATAAGTCTCTTACTCTTAGTCATCAAATTTATCATATGTCTCTTCTAAAGGTTAGGACATAGCTGTGCAATATTAGACTACATATTGTTTAGTGCATACTTTTCTGCTAAATAGCTTTTCTATAATCTTGCCTTTTTAAAATTATTTAGCAAGACATAAAACAGTATATAGCATAGGCTAAAGGCCTGTTCTGGCTGTGTGTTAAAATTTATTTATGGATAATTAAAAAGAATGAAAAAATAATTGTATGACATATTTGCATATTTTAAGGACCTTTTTTTTTAAAAAAAAAAAAATCTTCTTTCAGATATTATGTGGGCTAATGGAAGGGATGGTGGATATCTTGTATTTGGAAATATGGTCTACACAGTAAGTGCAACGTATAAACTCATTTATTTTATGTTTCAGGGTTTATATGGTCGAAAAATAATTTGCCTAGTAAACATATATATTGTGTAGTAATGCATCATTCTTAGATATGAATAATTTTTCAGTTTGTGGTGGTAACAGTTTGTTTGAAAGCTGGATTGGAAATGAATTCTTGGACTTGGGTAAGTTTTGTTTATATTTAAAAAGTTTTTAAGCCTAATGTTTCATCAACATTAGATAATAATGTGCTGCCTGTAATATGAAACCATTTTTATGCACCTTATATCTGCCTTTTTTTAATGGTAAGTATTACATAGGAACAATAATTTTATCTCAAGGAACACATGACCATCATTAAATGTCCTCATAATTTAATTATTTTAAATGGTTCAATTATTTAAAATAATTACATCTTTTTAGGTAATGAATTTTATAAAGTAATTAAATTACTTTAAATCTATTAATTAGTTTACTAATTTATTTATTTTAAACTTTTTAATTGTTTTAAATACATAATTCATTTATTATAATATAAAACATTTATAGAAGTTTGTTCCACCAAACAACATAAATCAAATGGATTGCTAACACAATGCTGTCATGTTTACGGGAATGTGGAAAACTTATATATAAAATGGTCTAAACCAGGTTACTAATTAAGAGATTTTAGATTACAGTATCATTATATTTAATGTCTTTGATTCTGCCTTATTATAGAATCAATACGAATTTATTTTTAAAATTAATTTAAATACTTTCTTTTTTCAGTTGAGCCATTTTGCAATTTGGGGCAGCATAGCTGCCTGGTTTATATTTCTGGGTGTGTACAGTCATTTCTGGCCCACCTTCAATCTTGCTTCAGACATGGTTGGGATGGTGAGTACCATCAGGATGAAGAACTTGAATGGTTTTATTCAGTCTCTAGGTGGCTAGTTGTAATTTAGTATATGTGAATAAATTTTTTTTGTCTAGGACACTATGGTGCTATCATCGGCTGTATTCTGGATGTCTCTGTTTATCGTCCCATTCATTGCTCTCATTGGAGATTTCACATTTAAAGTGTAAGTGTATACTTCTTAAGTTAAGATATCTTTTTCGTCTATTTGAAAGTTAAGCCTTTGTGGAGTCACTTGGGTGCATACTATTCAAGTTTTGTGTGTTTCTACTCAAAAAGGTTGGTTTTTGTAACCTATGCAGGATTTTAAATTAGGACGACCGTTTCATGAGGTTGTATTATGAATATTAAAGATTTTATTATCGTAATATATTTTTGTGCAGATTAAATTATTGCATTGACAAACATTGAATCTGGATAATTAAAGTTAACCTGATCACAGTTATTTTTTGTGGTTCTTAAAGCTCTTTTATTAAAAATATATAATGCAAATAAATTTAGACATTTACTTTGTTAAATGTGTTTTTTAAAAGTTCTTTTAATGTATTATGTTCTTAATTTAATTGGGTTCCTTGAAAAGTAATTTTCTTTGATGCAGATCCTTAAAAATACCTGGGGTTTTTTTTTGTCAAAAAGATGTTTTTAGCTTTTATTTTGTTAATTTGTGTTCCTCAAAATGTGCATTTTAATAAGTTATGGTCTTTAATTCGTCTTTATTTAAGTTGATGCCCTTAAAAAATCCTTAGTTTACTAAACTATGGATCCTAGATTTATTAAATTGTGTTCCTTCAATTCATATTTTTAAAAAATTGTTTCTTAAAAAAATATCTATTTTACTTAATTTTGGTCCTTCATAATTTTTTCTTAAAATTCTGGAAGTAAAGAGACTATCCACCACTTTGTGCATGATACATAAAGAAAAATAGCGTTGATTCTTGGCAGGAATGATTTACTATGTAAAAATTTACATGTTTCAGTGGGGACTCAAGACTTATCTTCTGCAGAATGGTACACAACTCTGTCTATAATTGTACACAACTCAACTAAGTATGAGTTGTGTACCATTCTAAAGAAGATGGGCCTCTTGTAATCCCTCCAAAACATGCACATTTTTACACAAAAACTATTTGCGCCAAGAAAAATCGTTATTCGTCTTAACGTATCTTTACAAAACCTTTTGTGACTACTTTTTCAGTCTGAGGAGAACGCTGCACAAGAGCCTGACAGAAGCTGTGCGCGAGAGCGAAGCAACCAACACTGACCCCTCCAATGTCATTATTGGGCATGGGACAAAACAGAGGTGATCTCACATATATTTGTCCGACAAAAAAACGGACCTTATTATTGATTCTCTCTAAATTGAGTGCAATTTTATTATTTGCCTAGAGTTCCTATTGACTTTTTTATTATTTAGAATTAGCAGTTGTATGCTAATGTCTGTTGAAGCTAAGTTTTTCAACATTTTTTTTATAGTGTCTGTGATATTTTGAATGCAAAGGAGTGGTGGGATGTATATATTTTATAGATATCTATATAGAAATACTCTTTAAGTGCCATAAGTGTTAGGATTGTGAGTATTTGTGGTATTGAATACTCATTTTTTCCCACTCAGGCATGATGTGTATTTATTGTTTTGAGCATTGAAAGTCTGCAGTTCAATAATGAATCTCAATATAAATAAACTAATTCATTTGTTATATAAATATTTATTGTTTTTTCGATAAGGAAAAAAGGTCTGTAAGGATAATGCAGTTTTAAAGTTTTAATCAATACAATTTTGAATAAGAAGTTATTGACTGATCTGCATTATATATTGGGACAAACACCCTGTATTGACAAATTTCTAACTTAAAGTTTTGAATTTTTGATCACCTTTAAAACATACTTTATAGGGGCTAAGTTTTGTTCTAAGTTTAATTTCTACTAAGTTTAATATCAACAATTTAAGTTTAACATCACATCATTTATGTATTTTTCATTTAAAACAAGTGAATACCCCAAAATGTGTTCATATTTCCAGTAGTTACACTACATTTTACAATTTTGTTTGTTAATGAATATGTTTCATGTATCTTTTTCCTGCTTTTTGTGTATGTCAATTGTTGTATGTAATAACTATGAATAAAATGTTTGATTGCTTTTTATGTGCATGCTTTTGTGTGTTATTTGCTGTCTTCTTAAAGTATATTATGTTATCTTCCTCAATTCAAAGTATGACTCCTCAAGTATGAATGAATGTATGAGCTGAAGTATTACTGAGTGTCTTGAATGATTAAATCAATAATTTATAATAACATATTTCAAATATCTTATTTTAATCTCACTTTAAAACCACGTAAATTCCTTTGACAATTATTTTTTTTAATTGAAATTTAGTAGTTTTCTTTTTAAAATCGTATCTTGGTATAACAATTTTAAAATGACTGGTATGCACTTGATACTTATAGTAGTAATGTTTATTTAAATAAAAAAGATGCCATTTTATGGCAGAAGTCCAAACTTGTATGTGAAACAACTTACAGAAATACTCTTATTTTACAGTATCTTATTTACATGCAGTTTGAATTGCCCTGTGTTTTTTAAAGATTATTAGTATTTGCAATGTTAATGTGGAAAGCTAGAAATGTAGTTTTTTTTTTGTAAATGCAGAATTAGAATATTTATATTTATTTTTAAAACATCTATAGTTTGTTTTTATCTAAGGAATAGACAAACATACAAGTAAGCACAGTGCCTAAGAATTTTGTTTTAATGTTCTATCTTATTTTTACTGTACTAGTTACCTATGGTTTAAGACATAAAATATTTTATTTCAGTAATACTGCTGCAAAATGAAAAAGTTTTTCTTGCCTTCCTTGCAAATGCATAAAATTTTCTTTTGATTTTATTTTAAACTGTGCACTAGTTATTGCATCTCTTAATTAATGTCCTATTTATTAATTCAGAAGTTAAAGCATTTTGTTTTTTGCTTGTCTTTTATTATTTGGTTCAGTAGCATATTTTTATTATCTATGATTGTTTAGGCTTACTGAAACAGCCAAGTTGCTAAAAAACGTTTTCAGACGACCCTCCTCCCATGTGTCCACTGTTCCTTTGGAGATGGAACTACAACGTAAGTAGTGATTAAAGATTCTACATGGTGAGGCAAATAAAAGTGGCCCTGGTCTAGAGATAGGAATACGTTGAAATGCTTGGCGAGAAAAACTCTTGAAGCCGCCTGAAACCCGTTTTTTGCATAGGTTGGATCGGATTAGCTTCACATTAAAGCTTCTCGTAGACTAGTGCCGAGTTCAGATCTTAGTTCCTATTGCATGAAGACGCCCCTAATGCAAATTTTGTGTCTTGCAATCCATTTGGAAAGTTTTGTATTTACAAAAGCAAAAAGGTCTGATTCTTTTGGACAAAAAAACGACCGAAATAATCACTAGTGGGAACTTTTCTTGATCAGCTCTACAAACCTTGTTTATATTTAATTTCAACTAGCTTCTCAAACCATAGCATAGTTACCGGCAAATAAGTCGCCAAGCGTTTGTTTGGACTTAATATTGAAGCAATCAATAGCTTCAGTTAGCAAACCTGTTTTTGTATTGGTTTTTGACTTGGCAAAATTTCTGTCGTATTCGTATCTCCACGTTAGGGCCACTTTTATTTGCTTCACCCTGTATAAGGCATACAGATATTTAAAGAAATTCAATATATACAATTTTTAAAGCGTTATAATTTTTGGGATTCTATACACAATACCTGATTGTTAAGGCAAAAAACATAATATCTATATAGTAGACTTTCTTTTAACCAGACTGTTTAATCAGATGTCTGCTTTAACAGTGAGAAATTTTGTAACCTTAAAATGTAAAAATTATCTAAAAATGACTTGTTTCGGCATCAATACCATTAATATGATGCTGACTCGAAGGGAAATGGTTAAATTATAGGCACACTTGCATACACGGAAAGTAGCCGGTATATGGCCGCGCTTTTTTTGGTGGCCAATTCTCGATTTCCTAAGTAAAAGAAAAAGTAAACGATTTTTTTTAGTGGTATGCAACTTGTAATGCTTGAATACATTAAATAAAATGATAAATTACTTTAATTGTGTATTTATAAAGCAAAATCATCAATGTATAAATGTACATCCGAGCCACAATTTCCCTTCATCAGTTTAAACTGATTTTCAATTGCCCTTTGTTCCATTTAAGCCTGTTAAGAGGGTAGTCTACTGTAGTACTAATTATTAAATATTTACACTTTTAAACAAGCAAAACTTTTAACACTTTCATAAAGCAAGTTAATACTTGTTTTTAATTAAAAAAAAAGTTATATGCTTTGTGTACACAATCAGGTATTCTGTAGAATCTCTGATCATACTTAGCCAGAAATATTTTTGGTTGGATTTCGCATTTATATTTTTTAATACAAATCATATTGTATCAAGTTAGAGACAAAAAATATTTAAAAATTTATTTATCATCAACTACTTAACTTTTTATATTCTGTGTCACTTTTATATTTGTTCATTTATAGTTAATTATATTAATTCTTATTTTTTATATTTATATATGCTAAATTCATGTAATAAATTTGAAAATAATATTTTGAAATTGATGATCAAATATATATTTTTATAGAGAAATTTGGTAAGATTTTAAAATTTACTTTATTAAGATCACATAGATTTTCTGTAAATTATTGTCAGTTAAATAAAAAAAAATACTATTTTTCTATTAAATTTTTTTTGTCTGAAGAGCTGTCACAAAAACTGCATCCAAATTTCCCCAAATATTTTTTTATCTAAGCAAAATATACATCGATTGCAGAATTTAGTTGGCACAATTGGGTTGTTTAACAGATGATCTGTCAATAGCTCCGCGTTTTCCTTTCTCTCGAATTACTTTTGTTTTGGTTAAGTTGGTTGATAGAGATAATCACGTTTGAGTGCTGACCAAGCATACTAAACTGAACATAGATCTACCAACCAACTTAACCAAAACAAAAGTAATTCAAAAGAAAGGAAAACAAGACCGCAGAGCTATTGCATGGTCCTCCATGAAACAACCCCATTACAGACCACAGATAATTGTGAATAGTGCCATTCAAAAAGAACTAGCATTAATAAAAATTTTGAAGATATGTTTTACCAAATTTATGTATTTTATATTAAGAACCTTTAGGTATTTTTTTAAAAGCAACTTGTCAAAAAATATCCTATTGTCATAATTATCCTAACCGAGCCTATATTTAATCACATTACCTATTCCATGCTATGCCTTTAACCCTTTCTGTCCCAGTGATGCCATTTGGCATCATCATGTTTTTGATCATAATTAAAAAATAATAATAGGACTGACTTCTATTGGGATTGTTCAAAAATATTTTCTAATACAAAAAAGTTTAAAGAATCGAATGAAGTGCTTTTTGATATCATAAATGGCTATAGGCAATCAGAAAAAAAAATTCTAAAATGATGATGCCGAATTGCCATTGGGACTGAAAGGGTTAATTTTTGTAATACTGGTTCAAAAATTAATCATTAATTTTGAAGTGTTTGCTTTTAAATTATCCCTATTTGTTATGATGATGAAGTGTTTACACAAACATTTGAATTCTTTACAACATTTCTTTTGATTATTTCAGATGGATATGCATTTTCTCAAGAAGAGCATGGTGCTGTACCCCAGGTACATTTACCTATTCTATACTCAATGAATGAAATTGTCATAAAAATGACACAGTTGTAACAAATATTTCTAACATAGACAATTATATTTGACGGAGTGTCTATGCACACGGGCACCGTACAAGCATTGCGTGTACAGGTAATAACTCCGCAGCAGCTAGGGTTATAAGCAGGTTTTTTGTTATTCCTAGACCGTTGTAGCTTAGTGGTAGCGTAAGCGGTTTGTAATCTAAATTTCCCGTGTTTAATACCCGCCCTCGGCTGAATTACTAAAAAAAATTATCTTTTTTTTTTATTTAACCCTGGTAGATAATCGTTTTAAAGTTTCCTGAAATATTGCTTGCATTTTTTTTTTAAATTTTCATTAATTATTTAAATTTCTAATTTTTTTGAGGTTTTATTACAAATGTCTAGAACTGATGGTTTTTTTTTTAGAGGAAACAAAAATTTTCCGGTTTTTCCAAATAAGTGTTTAGGCTTTCAATGCGTACTACAATACTATCCCATGTTGGACAGTTATAATTTTTTTAAGAAATATAAAATTTCACGGAGCCCAAAAAAGAGTTATCTCAACTTTCAAGTATAATTCATGACCGTGCACTCAATGTATATATACGGTTCAAATAAGTCCCGAATGAGCATTCACAGTAAATACACGTATACGTAATGCATAAATGGTGCCTGTGTGCATATTTTCTCTGCCTATGTTTTAATATCAATTATATATTTTTAGTATCTTGCATGTATACCTTAGAATGGAATGGATCAAATTCATTCACATTGAGATTACATCTACAGAATAGCTACCATCTGCAGATAATCGAATTATTTGATACTGTTGAATCGATCAATTTTATCATTATTTTATTCATAGTTACAATTTATTTTATTATAGCTTTATTTTATTTAGAATGAATTGGTAATGTACCTTTATACAATTTTAAGGAACATGACATATTGAATTGCAAATACATATTTTTAGTATACATGTTGAAAACTATTTATACATCATGTTTATAAATGTTGAAATAAATGTTTTCTTTTATAAAATGTTGGTTGTTGTATTAAGATTTTTATAAAGGGTTAATCAAAATGTATTTCGAATAAATGTAAAACAAAATATAATTCTAAGTTAATTAGAATGATTCTTCTTAAATTAAAATACTGAATAATGTCATAAACTAAATTGTCAATAACTAAAATCCCCCTTCCCTCTTGTTATTGCCATTTGTTTTTCCCCATGACTATTTTTATGGATGTTTTAAATCCAACTCTCATTGTTTTTTGGTTATAAAAAATGTATAATTATTACAATATATATTTGTCTACTCTTTCTCAAATTTCCATTATTTGTTTTGTAACCTATATCCTTTTCCCCTCCCAGTCGGAACTGATTCGTGCCTATGACACTACAAAAATGAAACCCCAAGGCGTCTGAATGCAACGACTCTTTGGTAAACAAAATTTACCTGTTGCCATTTTTCCATTACAAAGTTTGACCATTCCACACAGAGAAAAGAACACAGCAAGCCACTTCATTTATTTGTGGCTAGAAAATTGTGTGACCAACATGGTATAGAACAAGAAAGATAATTATACTCTATTGTACATTCTATGTGCTCATCAGTTAATGTACTTAGTAGTCAGAAATCACACCAGATCGCTATTTCAAATATAAAAAGTAACCCTAAAAAATTTGCATATTTATTTTATTTATAGTTTGTACTTTATATAAGTACTTCCTCGTTTCTTGAGGAAACAGTGATTATTGTTTTCTGCAGTTATATTTTTCAAATCCCTTTTATTAAGTTTTTATTTTTAATTCGTACATTGTTTTTTTAAATAGTATAAAGAATTTAAGAAACTATATTATGGAAAAATTTCATTATACTTGATTTTAAATTTAAATTGAGAGGAAAAACAAAATCAAATACTTTATTCATTCCCAGTGTTCCTGCAAGAATAATTTTCTTTCAATTTTTTTTACCATAAATTTGTTTTTATTTGATGTTGATTTTCATTAGTATTTTTGTGAACAAAATCTTAATTTGTAAATTCCGCAATTTAGTCCGTGGCTTCATAACTGTCAGCATCACTGTAATCTGGTGTGAATAGTATGTGTCGTCCTACTGTGATACTTTATTTGTCTTCTCATCAGTGTCTATCGCAGCATGTGTGTCACCTCCATATTTTATTACTCATACTGTGTATTCGTTCAATGTGACCTATGAGTAGAAAAAGGTGTGTATTTTTATCTAGCTAGAACTGCCACTTAAAGTTTTGTCAGCAATTCGGTTTCAAATGCATTGAGTACTACCAGGGCCGGATTTAGATTTCATGCGCCCCTATGCCCGTGATTTTCAAAGTCAGTTGATAAAACATTCGCTTCTTGCTTTGTTTCGAGCGAATGTGTCTATGATGTCATCATAAGGCACCTCTTGAGTCAGCTTTCCCTTGATTAACAAGTGTTAATAAACTTGCGTCTTTGGCTTTGCACAATAAAATAAACAATACTGCAACACTACGCAACAACACTCTGGTACTGCCAAGACAAAAGTGCTGTGGGGATTACTAAAGGCCCGAGCGGTTGACTTGTAAACAATAACATCGTGCACTCGCTGTAGATACAGATGCGAAAGATTCGCTTGTCCAGCGTACCTATACGAGGAAAAAAGCGAATCAGACTTTTATTCATGGAGTGTTTGTAGATGTAGACATGTATTGTGGTCTTTTACATTTTATGAAAATTTTCTGACAAAAAAATGTGGAATAATTTTGCTCCCCTAGGCCTGGGCCTATTGGTAAATCTGGCCCTGAGTACTACCAGCGAGATGGCTCGCTCTAACTAACAACCTTTAGCAAAAATATTGGCCATGCAAAAATAAGCTTCCTGCTTAGGTTTAAATAAATAAAAATATAAATATATAGCAAACAAAGAGCCTAGTTTTGAGCAATTTATATATGACAAATTAAGTTACATGAAAAGCAAATTTTAAAAACTTAAATTTAGTGGTTCTATAAACCTAAGGAAAGTGTTAATGATGTTTACAAATACTCTGTTGATGGGTTAAACAGTATTGCATAACTGCTTATGTGATTTATACTAGAATCAAATTTTCTAATTCCCTAATAATTCTACCTTTAAAGGGAATTTCAAAATGAAATAAAAAAAAAAAATTTGAAAGGGGAATTGTCTATTTTGCAGAATTATCCACCACTTATTCTTCTCAAATCTTTCTCTCCTTTCTGCATTAAGCTATTCAATTGAAACTGGAATTTATAAAAACATTAATAAAAACAAAATTAATAATTTTAATAGAATGGTAAATGTGGCAAGCTAAAATTTGCTTTTAAGTAGGCACTTAAGTATATTTCAGTTTAATATACTAGGTATTTTTCATGTGCCCTACTGAAACTCATGACATTTTGATGTTTATAAAAAGTGGCAATTTTATAATAACCTTTCCTTTTTTGCTAAGTAGTTTATCTGAATTGTTGCTTGGCAACCTCAATGTGGATGTAGGTTGCTATGAGTAATGTTTATACCTCATATAATATTTATAAACTGTAATTAAATATTTCTATTAAATGTCGTTAAATTAAACAGATTTAATTGTTCTCCTTTAAATGGAAAAAAAGTAGTTGTTGCTTTTAAGATATTGGTACTTGAAGATTAATTGAAGTACGTATTTAAATCGTCAATTAGTTTGAATGATTTAAGAACTTTTATTAATATGTATTTTCTCAAGTAATATAATAACTCAATATTTTAGTTTGTATAAAAAAACCTAGCTGCTTAAATAATTTATCTTGATTGCATTTCCATTTTATTAATGCATTTTTGCAATTTCAAGTCCGAGCTATTTCGAATATTTATCTCCAACTGATTTTTATGTGTTTAAATTTACACATAATTTTTTTTTCAATTGTAAAAAATTCCAAATAGTTTTTGTTTGTAATGAAATTTTTTTCCAATTAAACCTTGATTTTAGACTTCAAAGCTAGGTTGGACATCATGAGGAGGAAAAAATATAGAAGGATATTTAAAAACCAAAATCCAATTTTTTAATTAAAAAAAATTGAGGTTTTAAACGTTGTGACTAAGTCATCAGTTTTTCTTCTACAGTCACTTTCAAAATTGATCTTGATCAATTTGTCTTCTTAATCACTTTGAAATATTTGTTGTACAACAGTAGATTCTTTAATATTTTATATTTAAAACAGTATTCAGCAGTCAATTTTCTAAAGAAATGTTATTTTATCCATTCAAAGCTTTATTTTTGTAGTACAAAACATGGCTGTATTTAACGTTCAGCCAAATCAGTGTGTTATAAACAACTGTTCAGCAATTTTTAAATGTGCATTATCTTTTAAAGTTATTATTGTAGGATATTTATTGTGTATAAAAAGTGTGCCTATAAGTTAAAATTATCTACTTTCTATATGATATTTTGTGCATATTATTGTATAGAATAGAAAATGTAGTAGTATATCATATATGAGGCATCCCCCATCTCCAAAAGATCTAAATTAACTGATATTATGGTCCAAGCAGTATCGGTCTTTTAATACTGAATTCAATCACAAACAGCACCAAATGGCATTGGTTGACACTGAAGACTGGTAAAGATAAATCAGTAGGTTGCACCCACTGAACTGAACTGAAACTCTGGAAGGAGCATTCCATGAAAAGCTGGTGAAGCCTATTTTTGGGTAACTTGGCGACAGCTTTGGGGAGAATATGTGGCGAGTGATTAGGCTTGTGCCGAAAACATCCAATGCAAACTGTTAAGTCAATTGTGATTGGCAAATTCATGCCAAATGTGGCACATATTCTCCCTAAAGCTGTCGCCAAGTGACCCAAAAATAGGCTTCACCAGCTGGGATGCTCCTTCCAGAGTTTCAGTTCAGTGGTTGCACCTTTGGTGACATTTTGGTGCTTGTTAGCAAACCACTTGTGCTTGTGGTCGTAATAACTGTTAGTTAAACCCTTTTCGAATGGGACAACTTATTAAATGTCATGTAAATACATCTTGTATAAGTAAAGTTTAAAAAAGCATTTGACACATGTGCTGCTTACATATCTATTTGAAAAAAATATCTTATAGTGATATTAGCTTTGCATTTTCTGATATTAAACTGGGCTTCTTTATGGGTGATATAACATGGAACAAGCTATTTAAGTGGTTGCCATTTTTGAAAATTTAATGTAATAGTGTCATTCAATTAGTTAATAATTTTATTTGACTGATCGGTAAAAAGGCTAACAATTGTCAAAGCATATATATATAAAAGTATTTTCATATATCTCGGATATATATCCAGCTAATTTACAACTAAAGTTATCTTCTACTTAAAAAATTTAACATGGTGAGGTCTAGAGGAACATTAAAAGAATTTGTTGCTTATAAGCACAGAGTTATTTTTTGGATAAGCATGTTCCTATGTCAAGGTCAAAATAGAAAATTGGCTCAAACTGTAATGATTGATTAGCTTGAGAAAAATACTGTTGGCTTACATAAGCAGCTTTTGATTAAATTAAATGTTTTATCGCAGTTGAAAATTTTTAATGTAACCTCCTTGCTAAAATTAATAATAGAAAATATAGCTCTGATTTAATTCCAAATTAAATTTTATCCTAAAAGAATTTTAAAGTGAGGGTTTGTTGCTTGTAATGAAGAATTTATTACCACATGCTCAAAAGCCATTTTGACTCCCTTAAAATATGGTCATAATAACTGAATTTCAAAAGTAAACTAGATAATTTGTATTTTGGTATACTAACTCCTGATTCACTTTGTGGTTTTACGGATCAATTATGGGTCTTTATTATAGCCCTGAGCAGTTTGAAAAAGTTAAAAATAATGTTATTAAACATTTTTACACAATCTCCTTAACCTCTCATTAAGAAATAAATTTCCATAAAATTATGTAGCAAACAGAAAATGTACAAAGTTCATCACCGTTCAGAATCCCATTGTTGTAACATTGCAAAAGTCTGCTATCGTCCTATCTTAATGCTTTATTCTAGGCTGGATGTATGGCATATTAGCCTTCAACTAAATTTGAGTTGTAGTTGGCCTTAATGATATTTCAAAGGTCCTATTATCAAGGATATCCCAACAGCAAAAACCTTTTAAAAAGTGACATTGTCATCAAATAATTTTTAAAAACAATGCTGTAACTTAATTTGAGTGGTCTTACAAAACACAACTTTAGCTTACAATGCAATACCATAGTTTTAAAACTTCATAAGAGGAAGTATAAATACTTCATGTGGAATCTTTATTAGAACATTCTGTTGTAGAACATTAGGAAATGTTCTGTGTGTGTGCGCTTCTGCATAATTTATTTGATCATCGTTACATGTCAATTCATTGCTTTTGTTTCACTTATGTAACATTTAAGCAAACAGGGGCTATTGCCAACGGGGCAAGTATTTTCCATGCAATATACTATTAGCAGACATGTTTCAGCATAATGCCTTTTTTCATTCATTATTATATGGTCCAGGCTTGGAGTGAAGTATTTGTGTATTGTATGTGCAATTTTGTCATGCGGCTCCTGTTTGTGTAAATATATTGGGTGTTTTTTTATAAACTGGAGATGGGAATTCTATGGCACAAACTGTAACTCAGAATTGCACTAAAAATGCTCAAAAGAATTCTACAGAGAATACTATTTTAATTTTATGCAATAAGTGGAAATTTGGCTCTTCCTTAGTCGGTGCAGAGAGAGGGTTTGATTGAATTGTCATTTCACTAGAGCTACACAAAGGCTATTGGCGATGGGCACCATAATTTAGACACAGTCAAGTTACGAATCGACACCTGCTTAGGCATCCAACACAATTTTTAAAAGTGGCATTTTATGCAGCGTTGGGGCTTTTTAGCATATGTCATGTGCATTCTCTCTACACAGGGTATTATTCGTCACATTCTTCTTTATTAATACAATATTTGATTTTACATTTGGAACCCTACCACTCAATGATTAAGATAACTGCAAAGTTCTTGAGAAAAAATTTGAAAAAAAAAAAGGTGAATAAACTAGTATTTTAGTATTTTTACCAATTTGCATGTAATATATTCAGTCAGTGTATCAATGTATAAATCTAAATATATAGATCTACAAAGGACAAAGATTATTATTAATTTATTATGATTAGCAGGGTTCTACTTAAATTGTTAAGCAACAAATTTTCAAGTAACTATTTTATTCTGTGTTCAGAATACGTATGAGGTCGTTTTGTTATATGATGCTAACATGTTATTTATAATTATGTATATTTGTATGCTAGTCATTTTATTTTATGATTGTATGTATTGTTTTGTTAATTTTGTCATATCAATTTATAAGTTGACTGGTAGTGTTACAACTCAAAAGTAAATTATAAAGGCAAAATTTTTACTGTTTCATAATCTTTTTGTGGGACAAGCATGTTATTTATGAAAAAAATAAATTCAGAAGATTTTAAAAAACCTTGATTAGAATTTTATGGATATTTAAGAAATTTCAAATTTAAAATAATTCTAACGTAAATTTTTACATGTAAATTGTGTTCTAATAACCATCATAGAGTAAAATTTACTATTTTTATATAGGGTCCAAAGTGGTGTTTGATTCTAAAACAAATGCACTAATCCATTTATAGCAGTAAAAACCCTGTATCTAAATTCAAAGTGTATAGTATGTTATCAATTGTATATATTATGAATTATTTAAATATCTATTGGAAAATGTTTAGTTATGTTCTGAAATTATGGGAAAATTTCTATGGTATGTTGGGTTATTTTTACAAAATTTTTAAAAGAAAAAAAAAATTGCTTTGTAAATTATTGCTCACCAAAATCTGCCTCTTGTTAAATGTAGTGTATGCCATTTCTGGAATAAACATGTACCAAAATTTGTGTGTATTTCTTGAGTTGTAGAATATTTTTGTATATTTCTTGATTTGCACAAAAAAGTTAAACTTGATTACAAAACCTTGTTTACAACAACATAATAAGATATAATGTTGCAATTTATTTAAAAGTTGTCATTTTATAACTTTGATTGATAAGATAATGGGTGAGGCAAACAAAAGTGGCCCCGGTCTAGAGATAGGAATACCTTGAAATGCTTGGCGAGAAAAACTCTTATAGCTGCCTGAAACCTGTTTTTGCATTGGTTGGATCGGATTAGCTTCACATTGGAGCTACTCAGACTAGTGGCGAGTTCAGATCTTAGTTCGTGTTGTATGAAGACGTCCCATAATGTAAATTTTGTGTCTTGCAATCAATTTAGTATGTTTTGTATTACCAAAAACAAAAAAGTCTAATTCTCTAGGATAAATAACAATCAAATAATCACTAGTGGGAACTTTTCTTAATCAGCTCTACAAACCTTGTTTATATTTCATTTCAACTAGCTTCTAAAACCGTGACGTAGTTGCCTGCAAATAAGTCGCCAAGTTTTTGTTTGGTCTTAATATTGAAGCGATCAATTGCTTCAGTTAGCAAACCTGTTTTTGTATTGGTTTTAGACTTGGCAACATTTCTGTCGTATTCTTATCTCTAGACCGGGACCACTTTTGTTTTTTACATTTGTATAAGATACGTATTTTGCATGATATACTACTTAATATTCAACCTTGTTTGTAAAGTTACTAGTTTATACATCATTAACATCACAGTTCCTTAAATGAAGCTACAACTGGGTTGTACTGTATTTCATTCTAGATTTTTAATACTAGTTATTAAGTAACACATACAAAATGTGTGGAATGGGATGAAAAAATGAGCTATGTGACATTTTTGAAAAATTTAGTTTATTCCATCTTTAACGATAGCAAGTTTATATATTTTTTTAAAATAAACTTTTAAGTTAGTTGAGCTTATTTTTTTACTATTTGGAAGTACTATTTTTAACGGATCAAAGTACAAACTTGAAACTCTAAACCTCAATTTCTCATTTTTACCTTTTATGTCACATAAAAAGCTCTTCATATGAATGATAAATAAGTTTTCATTTAAACTACCATGCATATTTTTTTTTAATATTAATTTTAAAAATCTTGTTAGTTTTTATAAATTTTACTACTCTAGTAACAGAACAAGATATATTTACAATAACATATGTATTCAAAGAATTTTAATAACATTTTAACCAACCAATTAGTTAAAACTTGGCGATTTAACATGGCACATTATGTCTGAACCTTACATCACTACTGTATATTTAAGACATAATGTGTCTAGATCAATAGCATTGTTCATATGTGGGATATTTTTTAGCATTCCTGCTTGATGAATTTATAGAATGGCAGGTATGGTTGAAATTATGTCGCACTAGATCTACTTAAGGGCTGTTGATGGCGAGTCTTGTAATTTGGTTACATAGTCACGTGACATGGATTGGCAGAAAGTGAACAGAAGAAGCAAATGTAACTTCCTAAGCATGGTTCCTCCCACTCCCTGGACAAACTAGCATTTGAGTCATCTAGTTTCAAGTGTCACTTGACTGAGTTCTAAATTACGAGGAGCAATTGGCTTTGTTAAAGCTCTGTGAAAAGCTAGAAATAAGTAGCAAAACACACACACACACATACCAGATAAGTCCTCATTTAACTTAAACATGCCGCCCTGGTGGCGCAATCGTTAGGATGCTAGCCTTTGGAGCAGGGTTCGAATCCCGGTCAGGCATGGACGTTTGTGACCGTCAATAAATATTATTTGTCTGTGTTTGTGTTGCCCTTTCTTTGTGTGTCTCTTGTGCTTGTAAAAACTCTTTCTGTGTCTGTCCCCCTTGACGAAAGCTTAGAAGCGGTTCTCTGAACAAGCACACAAGCTGGAATATATATGTACCTACCTACCAAACCGACTTAAACATTAACACACAGGATAGAGTTTACATTGCTCAGCATAAAAATAAAGTGGTTTAAGTCAAATGTGAACTTATCTGATTTTTGAAACTAGACGATTTCTTTTTTTAAGGAGACCATTAAAAAAGTTATATTTTCTTTATGGGCTAAGTTTTCGAAAATTGATATTTCATAAGATATCTTGCCAATACGTTGTTTCATTAAGAACAGTAACACTTTGTATTTGTTCTTAAATTTTGTGGTACAGTATGACATATTTATCAATAAAATACATAAGCATGCATGGTGAAATACACAGTTTGGTAGGACCAACAATATAGACTGATCGCCTTGGTCTTGATGGTGAAATAAAAACTTATCATTTTTTATTATTTTTTTTTAAAAGAATTTATAATACAATTTTTTATTTCTATTTTAAGAGGAAATGTCAGTCCCATAGTACATTAGTTTTGAAATCACAACTTTTGCAAAAGAATTGCTTTGCCATGTTATCCTATTTTTACCAGGTACATGAATCGTCACAACAATCAAAATTGAAAAGAAAATAACATCAGGTAACTTAATTATTAATTGGTAATATTGTAAAATAGTGTTGCCATCTGCTGTATATTTTTGGCATTTTAAAATTTCAAAATAATAATAATAAAATAACTAGATAACATTTTTGTTTCCAATTTATTTCATTTCGATGTTATATTCACATACTAGGGGGAAAAAGGCTAAAATGGTAAAGCAATACTTCTGCGGAGGTTGTGATTTTAAAACTAATGCATTAGTTCCATGGGACTGACAGTCCCTCCTAAACTACAAATATTTAACAATGATTATTTTTATAGTTGAAAATAAGAGACTTCGTTAGTGGATTCTAATAAGTTTTTATATTTTGTAAGTTTATATAAGTTATAAAGCATTTGCACACAAATTCTTTTATACTGAAAAATTCCCCAGCTAGAGCCACAGCAGTTTATAGGCTAAGTGGTCAACTTTTTCAATGTTATGAATTTTTCAATGTTATATATTAAATAATAAATTATGTAAGAATGTAGCATTACATATTGTTTTATATGAGATTTTTAATACATAGGATATGCCGTTTCCAAATTGAACAATACAATAACACCTAACACCATAATTAAAAAGTTATCTTATCTTATACTAAATAATCACTACTTTGCTGTGGGAAGGTACACTGCAGCAACCTCGACAATGAATTGGATCATCTTTGTCCTGAAATAACCATTCATTCAGTATACTTTCTTATAGGTTAGAGTTATTCAGAGCTTACAACAATGATTCAAGTCATTTGTCGAGATACTTTGTCTATACAACCTTTGTCTTTTCAACAATGATAGTACTCCTTTAAAGAAATGTTTTATCAAATTATTTCTGGGAAACCTTAACATTATACTGGAACTTTTATGGATTTTAATCATTTGACAAATTGTGCCTTTCTGGCCAATGTTCGTAATTTTTTACCTTATGACAACTTGAATCAAAAGGCTAGGCTTCATTAGGCTGCAAGAAGGGAAATGTCCAATAGGGCCAGCTCCCCGACGTAATTAAAAAAAAAAATTAACATTCAAATATTAAAACCTCAGAATCTTGAAACAAGAAGTTATTTTTTACTGAAAACCGACGACTTCCAGCACCATATAATAGCCTTATAAATAATTTAAATACACAGTACTAATGTACACTAACACTAGGATGGCGTGCTTGAAAACTTGGTAGCTTTGTCGAAGGGGTATACCCTACAAACGGCTTTACCGCGTAATAAGCCCATAGGCACTGGTCCATAAGTTCTTGAGTCAGTAGAATTGTTCTTATTGTCGCCTTCCAGCCAGACATGTCCTTTGGGAATGACTTGGGATGAGAAGCCTTTCCGAATTCTATCACCGGGTATACCTGTAAGGAATAAGCAGGGCTATTATGATTTTACCTTATGTTTTTTTAATTATTATAATTTCAATTACAGCATTCCTAATTATCTCTCTCAAGATGTTCTGTTAGTTTAAAAAAAAATTGTAATAAATAGATAAATAATTAAAACTTCCCTAAATAAACCACAAAATCCTGAGAAACACATCCAAAGTACTGAAAAAAAAAAGTAAAACCCTGAAAAAAAACCGAACCTCCAAAAAAAAACCCCTAAAACTCAGAAAAAAACTAAAGCCCCCCTCCCCCCCCCAAAAAAAAAAAAAACCCTAAAAAAAACCAAGTGAGTTGAGTTTTTCATGAAAAAACCTGGGTTTTTAACAACCCTGGGGATAAATATATATACTTAGTTTTGGAAGTGTGGAACAGTAGGTAATAAAATAAAGGGTGTTTTATTAGTAATGAAATTTTTATGACAATTTGTTTTAATAGTTTTGATTTTAGTACTTTATAAGTAACCTAATATGAAATATAAGGTAATGAAAGTATTGCGATGGAGTCGAAAATCCCAAATGGAGATTTTGTTTTCGACAGAATAGGGGGTGCTGATTCTAAAAAAAGTGGTTTTTGTGTGTGAACATTGATCCGTCAATCAGAAGCTGAAACCACTCTACAGCTTGAACTAAAAAAGCTGTAGACTTCAAATTTATTACAAGATTTCCTAAAAAAACATCATAAGGGTTTAAAGAAAGTCATGCATCAGCAAGGGGTAGCTATAATAAAACTTCTTGGTTTTAGAATTATTGTATTTATGTGTTTTCAAAGCTTGCATTGCAATCAAAAAGAAAAAAGTTAAAACCTTAATTTTAAAAAAAAGCATATAAAAATCTATTTACCTTTAACCCTCTTACAGATGAACTCTTTTGGATTAGAAGGTGATCTTGAAATGATGATGTCACCCCTATTGATTTCCTTCTTAATGATGGACACATGCTCCGTCAGAATGACGTCATATGATGTGATAGTAGGTTCCATTGACGGGCCTTGGCATATAACAATGTCGCCAAGGTACTCTGAAGTGCAGTGAACGATGCATGCTGTGTAGCCAAGATATCCGCCAACCACCAAGGCTTGCTTGGCAAATTTCTTAATTAGCTTCAATGAAGAGAACATAGTTGATCTGTGATGAAAACATTTATAAGTACAAATGTAGAAAAGAATGGTTCTTAACCTCTTAAGACCCAAGCAAAATCCTATACATATATTCTTATAATCTAAACATACTTTTCATGCAAATACATGCTAACAAGTATGTTTTTTAAAGAATTTTTTTTAAAAAATTATGTTTATAGTTACTTAGGGACATGCTTTAAACTAAAAATACACTTTTTTGTGCTATAAATGCAACAAAGAAGGCCGTACCACTTATTTGTAGTTTACAGATTATTTTAACATTATGCGAAATGCCTTTAAAATTAACTACTAAAAGAACTTTTTGAAAAATTTGAAGAAAAATAAAATAAAAAAAATTAAGAACTCTAACATCATATTGACCCTTGTTCAACTTAATTATTATTATTATTTTTAAATAAACGACTGATACCTGTAATCAAAGGCTGAAAACTGAAATTTGGATCTTCTTCTATCAGACCAGGCGGATTTTGGAACTAATAAAAGTGATAATTGTTTGTGGGAAGGTTTTAAAACGGCCGCCAGGTCACAAGGTTAATTAACTTCAATGAAGAGAACATAGTTGATCTATGAAGTATAAATGTAGAAAAGAATGGTTCTTAAGTAACTTTAATGAAGAGAAGATATTTGATATAGTTATTTTTTAAGGTAAAAATATAGAAAAAGTTTTTATTAGGTGGGTGGAGTGTTTGTTTTCGGCTGAACATGGGCTAATAAGACTGGGACCTACTGCAACAGATAGTTTTGAAAGGCGATGAACATATCCGTGCCATACGTGGTATCCAGCCCACAGACCTTAGAACCAAGGACCAGTGTAATTTAGGAATGGAATGAAGAGAATTTATGAAAAATAGTATGTTTTAACGTTCAACTCCAGCTATAGCTAAAATTCCCGGAAATTAGAAGTGTATAGGAGATTGGTAAACATCAAATATATGATTGAAGATGATAAAGTCAGATTATGCCGAGAAGCTATGCTAAGTCTCAAAAACACTTGCCTGAGGTTAAATTACATCTGTTTATTGGTGTTAAAAATTTGTTTAGGAATCATAAATTGATAATTTGATTAACAAATATTAATGCCCACATTTTTAGGAATTGTTTTTATTAAATTTCTACAAATAAATGCGATCCACAGATGAGGTTAAGTCGTTAAGTTAAAGTAGACCGCTTTTAGCCAATTATTTCTTTCTGGTCTCTCGAGAGATTTAACACAGCCAAATTACGTTTTGTATTTTTGTACTATAGTCAAGTGACGAAATCAGCATATGAAATGAACCCAAAGAGTTTTATCGAAGGAAACCCTACTGCAGAACTCTTTGTATGAAACGTCTTTATGTTATATATGATGGATAGTGCAAAATAGGTATGCAATTATGGAGATAAAAGGAAGATGGAGGGTATATATATTCTGGCTTGTGTGCTTGATCAGAGACCCGATTATAAGCCTTCGCCAAGTAAGACAGAAACAGAAAGTGTTTTTACAGTCAAGGAAAGTACACCCAGGAAGAAGGCAAGAATCGAACCAGCACCCGTTGCTGCCCACAGACTGCTGGTCTGCAATGCTAACCACTCGGAAAACCAGGCCGCAGAAGATGGAGATACTTGGCTTGAAATAAATTAACGCCGCTAGAAAGTCGCCAAAAAAAAAAAAAATTCCCCACCAAATGTTAGTTAGTAGTTCAAATGAAAAGCACATCGCTTTATTAAAAAAGCGTTGATTAAAAAACCACTGCTATTATAAATTTCAAGAATTTTTAATGATAATTAATAATTCCACTTCGAAAGATAATCTCCACTTTGGAAGAAACTTGCCAATCCTGGTTCAAAAATCAAATTTTCAGAATCTTCACTCAGCTGAACTTGTAGAAATACAAAATCTCCATTTCAGATTTTCCGCAATGCTTTCGTTACTTTGCATTTTATATTTGAAAGTGAAAAAAAAATCTTATCACTTTCAATACAATTCTAATCCCGCGTGCCTTACAGCGATCTGTTTTTACATTGTATAAATGTAACAGTAATATGCAATTGTCTTAATATTTTTGGTCATTAAACAAGCCAATCGACAATGAATATTATTGATATAAAAAAATTCAAAAATAATTTATTACATTTTTAATTTGACATTAATGATACTTTGTATCCACAAAATTAATTGGTTCTAGAAAATCGTGGATTTGAAGATTAGAGGCTTTGTATAATTTAATGCACTTTTTATTTTTAAAAAGGACATTTTACAACCTTTGTGATTCTATGCATACAATATTTCTTCTCAGAAACACATGATTGATGCATTTAATTTTTATATTTGATACATTGAATTTCTTACATTTTTTATAAAAATAATAAAAGCTAAGTGTTTAACACAAAATACTTTTATTTGGATGCTTAATAATATGCTCTATGCAGCAATCTCAATGCTATTTTCTAATTGTATAAGAAATTTGAATTAATTTGTGGTAAAACATTATGTGTGTGAATTTTATGGCTAGTGGTAAAATATACAGAAAAACACAAACTGTAATAAAATACATTTATTTTTATATGTCAAACAAAACAACAGTTAAAATTCAAGCAAATGTAATAGCAACAGCTTTGTTCTTTTATTAGATACTCCGATTTATATTAACATTTTTATCGAAATCTACTACCATATGCATACGAAACAAAGATTCAGGACAGATGTTGGCTGTTTATAAACAATTTTCATCTTCAGGATTTTTACACATGGGTAAAAATGCAGTCTGGCGAATCCCCTAGTGAAAATTGTAATTTGTAGGTGATAAGTCCCAAAATCCTGCAACCTTTTCCATTATCTCCATGTGCATGAATGGCTTTCTCTTATAATTATAGCTCATGGGATTAGATAATATAAGATAAATTTCATTTGTCCTTTTACTTGTTAACAGCATCTTCAATATAGCCACATACCATATTTGCTGGAACTGCTACATCTGTAAATATTAAAAACATTTATATCTATACGAAACAGCAAATAAATACATTTTAAATTATCATGTTTTATGTTTAAAATAGCTTACTTATTAAACTTCAATAAAAATACAATACATTTCTAGAAGCTTCCAAAGAAGTGTATGAACCCTTATAATTATCAAACAAGACAATTTAATGAAATACAAATTTTGGATTTTGCACAACTTTAGCTCCCCTTGCATGAATTTATATCAAAAGCTCGAATTTTTTTAAAAATTGTATTTACTATTGCTAATAATTAATTAACCAACAAATCTTTAATGTCAAGGTCTTCCGAGTCCCTCCATGTTCAAGGATTAACTTTATTTGCATGCATAATATTGTCACAGGGATTTGAATTAATTGTAATTGCATATTGGTCATTTTTAACAATAGTTATTAACTTTTGCTATAATAAATCAAAATGATGTAACAGCATCCTACCGATCATTTTGGGATAGGCAAGGTTCAAGTTTTTCATGATTTCAATGAACTCTTCTTTAGACTTTGACAATCGAGGGTTCAATTTCTTTTCTTCACCAACTGTTGTAACTGTAAAACCTAGACAAATATAACAATAATTTTTGAGTCATCTACATCTAGGTATAAAGTTACCTTGTAAAGTTAAGAGTGATTTCAAACTATTCATGCAATATTATGATTTCAAAGGTTTTTTTTTTTAAATCCAAGTTTTAACCAAGCATTTTTTTTATGTTGTATGAAATAAATATCTATATTAGTACAAAATGTTGTACGACATTACTTTACAGCTTTTCCAGCATTATACTGACATCAAAAGGTAACTGCACAATATTTTTGGGCTAGTGCCAAAATTTAGTTTAAAGAACAAACTGACAATTAAAACTATCATAGAGTTAAACCACTTTTTGACGCGGGAGATCTACAAGGTGTTTTCGAAAAGTTTGGTTTTGGTATCATAATTAAAAAACTGTGCAGCTTGAGATCTTGCACTCACGCAGACACAATGACAGAAATGCCATCTAGAGCCATGTAACGGCCATTTTACAACAGATAAGAGGAAGCGCACGCTATGAGCAGTTTAACACAGTCATTGTGAGACAGATTGTCAGTGTAACATGGAACAACGCATAACCATAAAGTTTTGCTTCGAGTTAGGCAAAAAACGGCAACAGAGACACATGACATGTTAGTGAAAGTTTACGGTCAGAAAACAGTGAGTAAAAAGTGTGTTTATGAGTGGTTTCAATGCTTCACAGATGGAAAGGAGGACATTGCCCGACCGTGGCTCATCTTTGACATCCTCCTATCCGTCTGTAAGAATTGAAACCACTCATAAACACACTTTTTACTCACTGCTTTCTGACCGTAAACTTTCACTAACATGTCATGTGTCTCTGTTGCCGTTTTTTGCCTAACTTGAAGCAAAACTTTATGGTTATGCGTTGTTCCATGTCACACTGACAATCTCTCCCACAATGACTGTGTTAAACTGCTCATAGCGTGCGCTTCCTGTTATCTGTCGTAAAATGGCTGTTACATGGCTCTAGATGACATTTCTCTTACTGCGTCTGCATGAGTACAAGATCTTAATTGGTGAGGAATTTTTATTACGAGACCAATCACCAAACTTTTTTTCGAACGCACCTTGTAATATTAATCACAAAATCAATGTTATAGGAAAACCTAGTTTAGCATAGTGAGACAAGTGTATAAATGCCCTCTTTTTTGTAACCTGAAGAATTGAGGTAAAAAAGTAGTTTTCCGGTTTCTAAGTTTTTAACTTTCTTCCTCCAAACTGTACTGTAGAACTGTACTTTTATAAGAACATGGCTACTGTGTCTTAAATATTTAGAATTTACACATACCTTTATAGTCATGAGCTGGGTATAAAAAATAACTATCTGGTAGACTGAATATCTGTGTATGGACGGAATCGTACAATATCGATGAATCACCTACAACATAAAGTTTACGATAGTTTTTTATGTGCTGTTTAAAAGACAATCTAAATTAAAAACAATATACTACTCCTAATACAAAAGACAATAATACAAAAATAATAAATTCTGTGACGTATTAAAGGGAAATATTAGATTTCTTACAAAGAGAACACAGTTTATTTTCAGACTGTCACATAAAACAAGTACAACAAATACAAAGCTTAGATCTAAACGCAAATTACAAAGAAAATAGCTCATTTTAACTAATAACCACATACTTACATGTGTAACATTAACTCATTAGCTCAAAGACATATTTTAACTTTGTAATTAACTTAGAGACTGCCTAATTATTAACCATGGCCAAATTTAAGAGCATGCAGTTTATAGGCTAACATTCATTTGCTTCCTTATAGTTATTGAAGATGATAGCTCATATAATTGAGAGAATAAAATATTTTAAATTTAAATATAGGATAAAAAAGTTATCACGATAAACTTTCATCTTACCTTCCTGAAAATCTGTACGCCCGCAACCACGATATAGAACTGCATCGCCTGTGAAAGCCATCTGTTCTTTATGACAAACATATGTTACACAACCTATAAAAATATTAAACAGTATAAACCGGCTACCGCGTTATTTAAGGGATCATGATGTTTATGACATTATAAACAAACAAAATTAACCCTTTCAGTCCCAGTGATGCCATTTGGCATCATCATGTTCCTGATCATAATTTAAAAAATAATAATAGGGCTGATTTCTATTGGGATTAATAAAAAAAAAGAAAGATAAAAAGATCATTCTAGAAAAAAAATTCTAAAAGGATGATGCCAAATTGTCATTGGGTCTGAAAGGGTTAAACAAGGTTGAGTATATTAAGTTTAGGATATCATCCCATGCATTATGTGCATAGATTATATTTATTTCCATATTTATATTTATATTATCCATCAACAAAATTTTACCCTATGTGCTATTAGTAGTAGAAGTTAAATATCTTCTTCTACAGACAATATTTTTTATCTGGAAAATAAATTTCAAATTTGGTGTTTTCTCACAAATTAAATAAAATTCAAAAAATGAAAACAATATATTTGAAAAAAAAAAGTCTTTAAGAAGGCATTTTACGAAGTCCAATGGCTTTTAGTGGTAGAGCTTCCCAATGTCATGCCACAAAGCCCGAGTCTAGAATTAGGTGAGGTTTACTCAAAATTTGGAAACTTTGATTGGGAACTAAACACTGGGGCTTTTATGTGAGTTTGACCACTTAACCAGGACACATAATAAAATGGATACAAAGTAACGGAATTAGCCTAGAATCCCCAAAGCAAGAGGAAAGTCCAAAATAATGTGGCAGTGAACAATTAAGTCAAAGAATTAAGCAAATAAAGACCATTGCTGCCAACAGGGCGAAGTGGCAGACCATGACGTAAGCCCCAGGTTGGATTGTAAGTAAGCATAATAAAGAGCCCTAAAATGGGTTAGGTTAGGTTAGGTTTGAATTATCGTCACACTAGAGCAACACGAGGGCAATTGGCGACGGGCGTCGTATTTTAGAACCACAGTCAAGTGACGAACCGACACCTGAATAGGCACCGAACGCAACCATTAAGGGCGACATTGTACGCAGTGTTAGGACTTTGAAGGATATTTAACGTGTACTCCCTTACACAGGGTATCAATCGTCCGAAATTTTTGGCTGCACAGGCCATTTATAGGTAAGCAGCTATTTTGGCGATGCCCGGACCCGAACCTGGGATCTTTTGCATGCTAGGCGAGTGTCTAACCGACTGGGAAATGGGAACAGAAGGTCTTTGCCAGCTATTGTCTCTGGCGCCACCGATATAAACTATTTTAGTTTAATTAACTTTTCAATGGCAAACCCGCATTTACCGTTTGTGTGTCCAGGTGTAGGTCTCACTTCCAGCTCAATCCCACCAATCTTGAATATCTCCATGGGGTCCAGGTGTCTGTCTGCTTGGGCGCCAGACGACCGCGAAATGACGCTCTGGCATCCGGAAAGCACCTTCTTGATGGCGCCAGTCCCGGTGATGTGGTCAGCATGGCAGTGGGTATTGACTGTCATAAAAAAATAATATGAGTCATCGAGAAATAATATGAGTCATAGAGAAATAATATGAGTCACAGACAAATAATATGAGTCATGGACAAATAATATGAGTCACAGGGAAATAATATGAGTCATAGAGAAATAATATGAGTTATAGATAAATAATATGAGTTATAGATAAATAATATGAGTCATAGAGAAATAATATTAGTTGTAGAGAAATAATATGAGCCATAGAGAAATAATATGAGACATAGAGAAATAAGATGAGTTATAAAGAAATAATATGAGTTATAGATAAATAATATGAGCTATAGATAAATAATATGAGTTATAGAGAAATAATATGAGTCATAGACAAATAATATGAGTCATAGAGAAATAATATGAGTCACAGATAAATAATATTTCTAAAAAACTTGATGCATATTAAGAAATATTTGACAGATTCAATAGAGTAGAGTAGAGAGTCAGAAATCCTCACAACTGTGGAGAAAACCAACAGGATTTGTTAGACTTTAATGTTGTAAAAACAAAATCATTGGTATGTGGCATTGAAAAAGCAAAATGAAAGCAACAAACTAAAAAATAAGTTTTTTTACAAAATTTATAAAAATGAACCCCACATAATTAAAAATATATTATTTCCTTTAGCCTGGACGACAAACATGGTTTGCTGCCAAACTAACTGATATATTTTTATTTTTTATTTTACCACTGCGAAACTGTGGAAGTTTCAGGACTTGGCATATTTCTGGATCTCTTCTAAAACTGAGTAAACTATTACTAGCATTCCCGAAATATGAACTCTTTCATTTTCTACTTATAAGTAACAACATTGTGTGATAAATAAATGTTAAATCTATACATTCCCAGATGCTTCAATTTTGTTTTACATTCACTGTTTATTTAATCACACACTAACTTCAATATATTTTCTATCAGCAAGAGAAGATTTGGTTTTAGACTCTTCACTAACTGCTAATTTATTTTTTAAATCATGTGCTAAGGTTTCTAACCTCCATAGGACAAGGATAGCTGGGCGGTAAGGTATTGGACTGGCATCCTTAAGGATGAGAGTTCGAGCCCTGTTGCCTTCCAAAGACCCTTGTGTACGCTAATGTTGATTGGAGCACATTAAATATGTCGTGGCCACAAAGTCCTCCAAGTTCCGATGCCAAATCAATACCTCTGGGGATGACAAGTCCATTCTGGGTATCCTCTAGTTGGCCTTTATCTGGCCAATTAGTTGGCCTGTCTCTAAAAATTAGATGGATCCACTTATGTGGGTATGTGTTGTGTCTGTCTTGCTTGACGAATGTTTATAAGCGGGTCTCTGTGACCAAGCACACAAACCTGAATATATATGTCTACCAACCAACCTACAATTAAAGGTAATTATGTACCCCATAAGATAATTTTATTAACTAGAAATTTAAGAAGTTCTAAGGCAATTGCCATGGGGCTTGGTCTCTGACCAAGCACACAAACCTGAATACATATGTCTACCAACCAACCTGCATAGAGAAGATTTAAATTCAGGTCCTTCACTAACTGAAGATCTCTTTGCACTTGCTCCAAGACAGGATCTATCAGGGCAGCACTGCGACAGGTAGCATCAGCCAGTAAGTAAGTGTAGGTGCAGCTTTTACTATCAAAGAGCTAAAATAAAAATACAGATTTTGGTCTTACTTTTACTCTATTTTTAGCCTTATTGAGTTGAAGACTATAAAAATAAGTACAGTTAGTTGAACAACACTCTCTAACCAACCCTGTTTGTATGTTTTAGTTTTTGGCATCGTCCAAAAAGTGTTCTATCTTGTCAGTTAAAAAAAAACGTTTTTTTAAAGGTAGGATATCAGAGATATATCTCTTGTGTTTTTGACCCTAAGTTTGTTTGTCTAGGCGAACATCAGCCTACTTGCCTGCTCATTTAAGTGGCATTAAACATTAATTTTTATTTATTTAAATTACTTTTGACACATCAACAATCGTATGATAAGATCGAAAGCAATTTTGCTGTTGTTATATAAATCAGTTTAGAAGGACATCATAATGTGTTTGCGATGTGATTCTTTCTCTTTGATAGTTCTTTGTTTACTAAGAAATTAAATTTAATTTTCAGCCCACTTTTGAACGTTTCCAATTGCCTGTTTTTAAGTATTTTGGAATTATTGAATATGAACTTTAAGTCATGTATAAGAGAAGTAATTTGAAGAATAATGAAATAAATACTTGTCGAAATATTATTCCCATGTTCTTGAAAATCATACTCTGTTTAACAATCGTTAATAAAATGAATAACACGAACACGGAAGGTTTCGAATCATTATTTTGGTGGTATGGTGTGAAACGTCTGCCTATTTTCAGTCTCCAAGAGAAGCTTTAACACGCATAAACGCTTTGTAATTTATAACCGAAATCAAGTGACGAGTTCCAAGGACGACACCTGAAGTGTTTTAATTCTTGCGTCTTCTTCGAATATCTCTGCTCACAAGTGACATTCATTCGATAATCGAGACCAATATAGTTTTCAAATTTATGTTTTACGACATATTTATCTGTGCGTGAAATGCAGTACATTTGGCAGGACAGGCACAAAAACAAGACGTATTCGTTCCAGTTGTCGTGGGCGGTTCCCGGTGATTACTGATTGGTAAAATCATAGAAATAGTAGTAACCGTGCACTATTGAGAACTTTCTTGAGGAGGCACCAAAGAGTTCTACAGTAGGGTAGAGGAACGATTCGTATTGAGCTGCCATCCCATCGGCAGCCATGGTTCACTTCGGAGTCCGAATAGAGTGGCAAAAGTTCTAGTTAATTTATAATTGAAGAGTACACGAGAAAAACCGATTGATTTGGTAGAGAAGTTTCCTTAGCAGGCTACTTTTGCGATGATAGCGAGTGATCGCCTAAACTTGTGTAAGGAAACCAGTTCCTACCACAGAGATCATAGTTAAAGTAATAGAGCGGAGCTACCAAGATTTAGGCGATTGATGATCCCGACACTTGGACCAAGCGAAGAAGAAAGAGAGAAACCGGTTTTCTGCCGCCAATGCCGCCAAGCAGACTAATTGCGGGCGTACGCCTAATCAATCAATCGGTTCTTCCCGTACACTCTTCAATTTTGATACAGAGAAAGAAGGTACAGTCAGGGCAAAGGCGAGAATCAAACCAGCACCCTTCATCTCGCGTACTGCTAGCGTTATGGCCTGTGATCAAAACCACTCTGCCATCGGGAACCACATGTCATCGTACATCGTCTCTGTTTTGGTCTATGGTGCGGTTGGTAAGTTCAGTCTCTACCCTACTATAGAACTCTTGGGTTTAGGTTTAGCTTCAGTTCAAATTAACGCCGCACTAGAGCTACACAAGGGCTATTGGCGACGGGCGTAGCATTTTAGAACCACAGTCAAGTGACGAGCCGACACCTGAATAGGCACCCAACGCAATCGTTAATTGCGTCATCGTACGCAGCGTTGGGACTTTGAAGAATATTTAACGTGCAATCCCATACACGGGGTATTATTTGTCGGACATTTTTGGCTGCACGGGCCATAGGTCGGCAGTTATTTTGGCGATGCCCGGACCCGAACTTGGGACCTTTCGCATGCTAGGCGAGTGCCTAACCGACTGGGCTCCCCAGCCCCTATAGAACTCTTGGGAGGCACGCAGTGAAGAACTGAGAGGGGATTTTGTGCCTGTGCTGCTTTCGTGTTGAGGTCCGCCAAGAAGTTGTGTAGAATAAATCAGTACTAAATTTTTTTTAGAAGCTTTTATTTCGGAGTGAATGGCAAGTACCTTTTTCGATTTTTTTTTTGGCGTTGGTTATACTTTTGTAATTAATGAACTAGAATCATTTTTGGGTGATTCAATTTGTCTTCAGCAAAATTTGTCTTTGTGTCAAGCTCAATTTTTCTCAATAAATATTTATACGTGACCAGTAATTAACTATTAGAAGTTAAAATAATGCTTATAACATAATTAAATCAACGTAACATTAAAGGCCCTCGCCAGATAAGACGGTGAAAAATGCCCCCATTCCATTAGGGCTAATTTTTTTTCTGAAAATACCTCATAGTATGGACAACTTCTCAGCCAAGTTTCAGCTCAAAAATATGACGCATTTTTGAGTAAAAAATTGAAGTTTTTTTTCTTTTTAAATTGATTATTCCCTGAATATATTTGATAAATCCAAAAAACTACTCATGAGTTTTTAGATATCATTGAGTAGTATTCTCAGAAAAATCCGCTCATAAATCTGATCGAGCGATCATTGTTAAAAATGCAATTTTATTTTTCAAAAAAAAAAAAAAAAAAAAAAAATCATGCCAAAATCGTTTGGTACAACTTAGGATTTTGTCTCTACATATTCCTCTATTATCAATCTATAATATATATTTTTTTCAGATTTTTAAAATTATAGGACGATAGTTTAAAAAAAAATATTCTTAAAACCTGACTTTTCGCACTACTTAATCGGCAGATGGCACTCCTAACAGAGGCGGGGAAATTCAATCTGGGAGAATTTCTTCCGGACTAAACGATTTTAGCATAGATTTAGAAAGTAGCAAATCTGCCTCTAGGGGGAAAGGTGAAGCCATTTGTTAACCAGTATCCCGAAAGGCAGTTCGCAAGCTCTAGCACATGGCATGCCATACGCCACCAGATGGCACCATGAGATAATTCGACTAATAAAAAATATATATTCAATATTAACTAATTAAAACTTTTTACAAGTTTCGCTAGCATAATTTTACAGCTGCATGCGTATTGATAATTTCTGTAAGGCATGAGGTATATATTCATAAAAGAAGCAAGTTAAAAATGCAGTTTTTATTGTATGTAACTCTTCGGAAAAACCATTTTGGTGAAACCGTATCCTGTGATGCATTGCGAAAACGACGAAATGTGGATTCATCACGCATCATTGCGTCGTACGGGATTGCGCAATCGATGGGCATGCTATTTCTAAATCTATGGATTTTAGAGCAAAAAATCAGGCTTTAAGAATTATTTTTTTTTTAGCTACCATCCAATATTTTAAAAAATCTGAAAAAATGTATATTATAGATTGATAATAGAGGAACATGTAGAGACAAAAACCTAAGTAGTACCAAGCGATTTTTGCATGAATTTTTTTTTTTTGAAAAATAAAATCGCATTATTACTAATGATGGCTCGATCAGATTTGGGAGCGGATTTTTCTAAGAATACTACTCAATGATATCTAAAAACTCATGAGCAGTTTTTTGGATTTATCAAATATATTCAGGGAATAATCAATTTAAAAAGGAAAAAACTTTAATTCTTTACTCAAAAATGCGTCATATTTTAGAGCTGAAACTTGGCTGAAAAATTGTCCATACTATGAGGTATTTTCAGAAAAAAAATTAGCCCGATTGGAATGGGGGCATTTTTCACCGTCTTATCTGGCGAGGGCCTTTATCATAATTTTTTTTTCATTTGAGCACAATTTTACATTGTTAATTAATCAAAAAATATTTGTAAATTAATCATCCATTGCGAAGACGAAATATGATTATATGCACTCATTAGTTTATCTATTCGCATACATAATAAAAAAAAACAATACTAAGGTTAAATGACGGGCCATTAAAAGTATTAATTCAGAAAATTTGAGTTTAACATATTTTTCCCAGGTGCAAAGAAATAAATCTATTCAAAAAAAAAAATTATCCTGGTTTAGGAATCAACTGTTTTATCCTACACAACTACTGAAGCTTATCTCAACTTGGCAAGAGAAATGAAACAGATTTTCATCCCCACCCCCCCAAGTCTCCTCTAGCGCACGGTAAGCTCTGCCCACTACATTGATTAATCAGTCAAGACCTTATTTTCATTCCCCTGCAGAAGTTGCCTCTCAAGACGTGAAATATGCCGATTAAAAGTTATTTTATTCTTTGTATATGTGAGTAATAAAAAATAAATTATAATATATCTACTCAAATGTGTTCTTAATTAAAATCTAGATTTTTAAGAACCACATAAGTAGATACAACAACAACTATCAATATTTCAGTTACTTTATTACAAAACAATTATATATAATTTTGAATGTACATATAATCAAGTAACAAATACTGTCTCACTATCTGTTAGTCCCAAGAAAAGATTCCACGGCGCAACACAGCATTTATGATTTTGCTTCATCTTCACTGCAATTAAGAGCCAATGGGCCCGATTGACCAAGGGTCTGCAAACGAAAGTACCTCTGTATAGAAAGAAAATATTTTCTAAGCTCCATTTCTCCGGCTGTATTGAATATCTCTAAAAATGTTTTTTATAAGATAAATGTAGCTAACTTACATGTCTCTATAATCCCACATTTTGAAATTGGTTTGAATATTTTGTGTGAAAGATTTTTTGAAAATGAAAAAAAAAAAAAAATTCGAACCAATTTCAAAAAGTGGGATTATAGTTACCTGTAAGTCAGCTATCTTATAAAAAACCCTTTTGAAAACAGATTTAATACAGCCAGAGAAATTAGGCTTCGAAAATATTTTAGAATGGTGATTCAAAACACGATAAATAATAATAATAACAAAAAATGATTTAAAAAATATTCTAACGTTTAGAATCTAAGTTTTTTTAAAAATATTAAATAATAAAAATGCACTTTAAACGAAACAATAAAAATTAACATAAAAAACATTTAGTAAATAAAAAGTAGGTTAAACGCTCCTCCAATTTGTAATATAAAATGCCAGACATATATATACAAGACGAAGAATATGTATATAGATTCTGCATTTTTTACACTTTAAAATTATGCAGGCATAAACCTTCTTCTTTTTTGCAATTAAAAAGGTAACTTAGTTCCAATAAAGGAAGTGTCCCAATCACTGTTCAGTCAAAAGGAGGACCTATGTTTAGATAACTTCCTACACTCAAGTTTATTTTTTTAGCGTATCTTCACTTTTGTCTCGAAAATGAAATACATCCTTGTAGGCAAAAAGTAGTGATGAATTAGAATAAAGTTATATCTTTAAATGTTCAGCCGATCCAATTGTTCTTGTATGGTCTTTTGCACGGGCTCTGCAATAGCATCAGCAAGCTGAAGTTTCAAACCATTTGCAATGAGGTTCACTATGGACTCCATGATATAGTCCCACGTTCCAAGACCTTGAAGGTCCAACCAGATGTGACGGATGTTCTTAACATGTAGTGCATCTAGTTCCAATTTGCTTCCAGCACTTAGATTTTTCCTGAGTTTCACGAACCCTTCCACAGACTTTATCTGAATGGCCATACTACCTTTAGTGTCAGTTCCAAGAGCTTCAGCCTTCCACAGATAATCGCCTGTCAAGTTCTTTAATTCGAAATCGGCTTCGAATATCAGAGAATTGTTGGCGTAGACCGTTATGACGTCACCTTTTCTGGACAAAGTGGACAGACCGTGCAAGGTTCCATTGTAGACGTCGAATTCGCTTCTGGTAGTGATGAAGAATAGGCTTTTCTCGTATACTTCCTGGTAGTCTGGCAGGTTAAGGGGTTCCATGCCTTGTTCTGCCATGAAATTCGAAGACTGCTCCAGAATGGCGTCGACCAGATTCGTTGAGGTCGGATCCATGAATCCCGACGGCAACTGCTGAAACAGAACCTCGTCGAATTGGTACTTGAGGTACGAGCTCAGTTCCCTGAGCAAAGACGGTTTGAGCTCCCCCAGAATCAGCTCGCTCAGCTGGTTGAGGAGACTGTTGGATATGCTTCCCCATGCCCCACCGCCCATGAGGTTCTCGAATTGGAGGGCGATCTGACCGACGTCGCTGTCCATCTTCACCGTCCCCATCTCCAACTTCCCGTCCTGGGTCGGTCTTATGATGGAATGCCCCTTCAAGACGATAGAAGAAAGATTCATGTAGAACGGACCTTCTCCAGAAATCGGCAGGAATGTCACAGTCCCTTCCAAGAAGTAGTCCCCGACGATGCTGAGCATGGGCACAGAGAACTCGGCGGACAAGTTCATTTCTGAGAGGTTTATGGCCATCCTGTCGACTTGGAAGCCCTTCAGTCCGTGGAGTTGCAGTTCCGTGAACTTGCCGGATAGGTCCGTGAAGAAGTTGCTGCTGGAGACGTTGAAGGGTTCCAGAGGGACCGGGTCTTCCACGTTCTCCGAGAGTAGGGCGTTGATGTCTATGTCCCCGTTCTCAGTCCGAGCTTGGCGGATGAAATCTTTGATCTGGGAGAGAACGTCTTGTTCTGGGGGCTCCGTTGTCCGGCTGAGTATTTCATTATCTGAAAGAAAGAAAAAAAAAACACTGCATCAGAAATTCTGCTTTAACCCTCTAATGCATACTCTGTGTTACCGTTTGGTAGCAAGTAACATAATCCACTTTATTCTATTAAATTAGAGCTCCTCCTAGACAAATCTGTGTTTTTTTCATCTATTACATTTCATTTTAAAGTTTTAGTTACTAACAATCCTCATGGATGACAGTAGTAAAAGTGTATTCAAAATTAAAGAGTGAGGTTATTAACTTTTGTGAAATTACGTTTTTGGCAGTATTTAAAGAATAATATTAGTACTAAATACTAATAAATTGTTTTGAAAAATTAATCATAGTTAAAAAGGGTTATTTTGAAATAGTTTTAGTAGTTTTCTAGTCATTATTATCAAAATTGGAATTTTGCAGTTGGTTTTTGTCATAAGGAAAATTATTTAAATTCTAATGCAGTTGTTCGGCTATTGGATATTTTTATGATCAATCTGTTTATATATCGTAATCGTCGCATATTTTCTCATTGCTCTTTCCATTACAACTATATTCAAAATTTCTGTTTATATAAATTTTATAAATTTACAATAGTTACTCTCACGACCTAGATATTTTTCAAATATCTTTTAATGATTTTAAAGTTAACTGTTTACAACTTTTATTCGGTAATGTGTTTGTCGGTTTTTAATGTGTTTTCTTGTTTGTTTTATTTCCTAATTGTTTATTCAATGTGCATTGTAATTAGATTTTATATCTATAATGTGCATTTTAAGCTAAATAAATAAGTATAGGATTGTATTGTCGAAGATGGAATGTTGGATATCAATGCTTTTTGTATCTTGGTTTGTGCACCTACGGGCGCTGTTTTTAACACATTGAAGTCAATATGATTATTTTTCACTTATGTAAGAATATTTTTCAATTGAAAGACTGATAAGAGGACTTGTTGAAATTAAAGGGGATGAAGAAGTAAAAAAATTAAATAAGTTTTTGGACATTCATTAATATTTACTAACGTTATAAACTCTTAGATATCAATTGAGCTGGTAAATATTTTAATGGATAAGTGTATACTTTTACACTAACACAATTGTAAAAAAATATACAGGTCAAGTATTGAATCCCATTAGAGTTGCTCTTTGACCATCTAGAAGCACTTATTAAGCATTACTTTTATACAATTTGTTTATCTGATAATTCAAGAGTACGATAAAAAATGACGTGTCAAATCAATATTCGTGTGAATGTTTTTTGTTTATTAAATTAACGTCGCATATTACAGTAAAGTGTGATCTGAGTGTATCTTCGCAGTTGTATAGGAGCCAATATTCTCATAAATATTTCCTTCAATTTACAGATATAATAATGGTATCAGTCCTCTGCAGTGATATTTCCACTATTTAATGAATACCCCCCCCCCTTTCCTTTTAATCAAATGGAAAAATATCTGTAATTTAAATTTAATAAAAAAAAACCCGGATAAACGGATATAAGCAGCATTTTAAGCAAGTTAATACTTATGTTTTCAGTTTTTTCTTTAAATTCTTTCGAAGGAATGAAAATGGCTAAAATATACGGGTCAAGGAACTGAATAGTAAAAATGATGCATACACATTGACCTTTAAAAACCGCACATGACAATTTTTATTACCATTACATTACAATTTGTTTATATGATAATTCAAGAGAGTGATAAAGAATGGCGTTTCAAATAAATAATTGTGTGACTGCTTATTGGTTTTTTTTAATTAAATAAAAACAGGCTTCTCAAAGCTGGAGTATTAACATGTTGGCGCCATGGGGTTTGCTGAGAGTAAGCTGATAATGCATTAAAGATTTTCCATTAAAGTTTTATATTGTTTAATGGAATGTAAGTTTTGATTTTATCGATAAAATCATCTATTCAATAAAATTAAGGTATGGAATTTTTGCCAAGTTCCTTAAACTAACTTTTTTTATTCAAAGCTACTGCGACTTCTTATTTCAAACTACATCATGACAATTCAATATGTTAAAGAAATACCTAATAAAAAACTTAATTCTTATATATTTTTTTGCAAATCTCAACTTTGTTACGCTAGCAGGTGCTAAGTTGCCAAGTATGACGCAATTTTTTTTGGTCAACCAAGTTGGGGCTGCTTTTTCAGTGCGAAACTATTGGTGGCGTTTCCTTTTTTTTTAAACTTTTCATCTCAATACTTCCAATTGATAATAAAGAGTTATCATCAAAATAAGGCGTCAGACTTATCTTGCATTTTCGGTAGATAGAAATAAAATTTAGCTGATTATTTACTGTTTACACATCGAAATAATATCAAGGTGAAAATGCAAAATGGTTCTTATCAATAACGGATTCAAACGCATTGGAAAGTTATCTTTAATGTTCACCTGTTGAGCTCATGCCAGCTTGAATGGATTACGGTATTGAAATAAATCTAAAATATTCTAGACGATTCCAATATATAAGTGCACTTTTAAGCGCAAGTCTAGTATCACACTTACGATAAGCCGTCTGTCCCAAAAACTGTAAATTAAATTATTAAGTCGCATTGAAAGAGTACACTCTTAAAACAAACGAGCGATTTTAACTCAGTTTGAGTTAATTTTCACTCCTTTTGGTGTCGAAAATGCACTTCCCCTATAGAAGTGGATTTCACTCTTTTATTTTGTTAAACCTTCAACAATCTTAACAACAAACGAGTGATTTTAAGGCAATTAGGAGTGATTCAGGGCGATTACGAGCGATTTAGGAGTTAATTTTCACTCCTTTTCAGTGTCGAAAATGCACTTCTCCCATAGGAGTGGATTTCACTCTTTGTTTTAAGAGTGTATGTTCATAGTTCCAGTAAAAGAAATATTGGCATAAATTTAATTATGTTAAGTATCCCCATTACCTTTAAGCTGTTGTTATACATTATACAACACTTTATGAGAAAGCTTTTTTTAAGTAATTTAATATAATTAAGAATAACTTTAGCCTGATAATAACCAATTTCAATGCGCATTAAACTAACACTTAATATGATTAAAATACAAAAATAACTATACTCTAATTTATTATACTAAAACTTTATAGCCCCTACTATACTTAAACTATATAGCTTTTAATATACTAAAACTTATTATACTAAAATTTATCTAATTTTTTAATATACTTATTCTTATTTAGTCTTTTATAGTTAAACGGAATATATTTAAAATGAAATGAGGAACTGAAATCTATCATTTGAGAAGCCTTTCAAATCCGATCAAAATCTTTCAAATATTTACCAAAAACAAAAAGTTCAGAATAATTCTAAGAAAAAATCATTTCAATTGAGACAAACTGTTTCGTGTCATGACTCACGTTTACAATAATATAATGGAAAACTGTAACGACCACGCCTGCCGCAAAGTCAGAGCTACTTCAAACGCTATCCTCCTAGGTCAAACGCTGTCTTAAATCCCACAAACAAACCATCTGGCAGTTAATTCGCCTAAACTTGAATAAACACGTCTATGGTCACAATAATTGTCTTCTATTCCACAAACAAACTACGAACTCGCTCGTATATTATCGCTGAAACTTCAAAATTCCGAAAACTGCTAAGTACTTTATATATTTTTTTGCATACTATTCATTCACTAAGAGGAAATTACAAACGTTTATAATATCATTAGGATCTTGAAACAAAAAAATATCAATATTTTATTTGACTTGCAATTGTTAATTATTATTGTCTAATTAAAAATGTATAATTAAAAAGATACTGAATTATTTTATGAATGGCAAACGATTTAAAAAAGTCTCACTTTATTTTTTAAAAAATATATCTTAAAAGAGATTTTCTCCTAGAACAAATATTTTTTTATTTATTTAGTCTATCCTCTCGTGAAACAGACATTGTTGAATTCATCGACAATACTACGACATTCATGTCAAAAAAGAACTCTGCTTTTGATGTCGACCAAATATTCATTGATTTATATTTTAGCACTCAGGTTATGAGTTGGTATTATTTAAGGGGTCACATGAGTCTTAAAAATGTGCAAAGAAGATACTACAAAGCATAGCTTGATCTTTCATGTCATTTTTGAACTACTCAATGTATAAATATAATTTTGTTATATGTAATTCTACAAGATTTATTTATTATAAAACAAGTTTTAAAATTTATGAAACTTTAGCCAAAACTAAAATAAATGATATTAAACATTGTTATCTATTTAAACAGCTATTTGAACACATTGTGATTAGGCTTGCGCGGCAAATTGTGAGGTCAAAATTGAAAAAATGACCAAGAAAATGACTATATATTGTACAAATATGTACAAACAAGGACTTATACCTAAATTCTCAGCTCAATTTTAATTAGAAATTATTTAAAAAAATATTAAATCCAAATTTTTAAATTTTTATTACTTTCTTTTAGAAAAAAAATTCTTAAAATAATTTCTAATTAAAATTGAGCTGAGAATTTAGGTATAAGTCCTTGTTTGTACATATTTGTACAATATAAAGTCATTTTCTTGGTCATTTTTTCAATTTTGACCTCACAATTTGCCGCGCAAGCCTAATCACAATGTGTTCAAATAGCTTCATGTTTAATATCATTTATTTTAGTCTTGGCTAAAGTTTCATAAATTTTAAAACTTGTTTTATAATAAATAAATCTTGTAGAATTACATATAACAAAATTATACTTATACATTGAGTAGTTCAAAAATGACATGAAAGATCAAGCTATGCTTTGTAGTATCTTCTTTGCACATTTTTAAGACTCCTGTGACCCCTTAAATCTGAACACCATTAAAAAAACATACGATGTATATTATGTGAAACGTAATGCAAACCCTGTACACTAGCTTCACTGCCGAAAGTCTCATGTAAAAGTAAAACAACATTTACAGTTCTCTTTGATGGTTCACCGAAAAAACATTCATCGTTGGGGGGAGGGTAAAAAAAAAATCCAAAACTGGTATTATATTTTTTTTTGGGATGTTTATCAACATATTGAATCCGGGCATAAAAATTCGATTGTTCTTACTCGATTGTCTTCTTTTCGAAAAATGTAATGATGATTCAAAAAGTTAATTACTGTAATAAATCTGGTCACGCTACCCTGACGCAGTGTACGATGCCATTCTTAGGGGTGGGTAAAATGCCCATTTCGGTGTCGACCCCGTCACTTGACCGAGGTTAAGCCCCTCGGTTAAAAAGTACTCTAGTTGTATTTTAATTGAATTAACTACACTTCTCAAAACAATTTGGGGAGCGCATGGCTTAAAGCCTTTCACCCCTAATGATTCCATTTGGAATCACCAGCTTGAGATTTTTTTCTCACTAAGTTGAGCTCGCACTTATTTACCGTAACATGAAAGAATCATGTCTTTTGAAGAATTAAATAAAGTTTTTTTTAAATTAAATGTAAATAGGAAAAATAGGGTAAAATGAAATTCACTCCCAAAATTTTTTTATGAAATAAATTGACTCTAATTTCTTCACGCTTGCATTCTTAGATGTTTATATATTGATTTTACCTTTTTTTAACAAAAAAAGTTTTGAAAAAATTGTTGTTGGAATTTATTCAAAAATTATGATCCCCCCCCCTCCACCCCGTAAATTTTAGTTAAAAATTATGATTTTTTCCATGTTCTTTAACATTTCATTTGGTATGCATAAGGAATCTATTTCAGAAATTTTAGAGTTTTAGAATAAAAAATAAAAAGTTGAAATTGAAAGTGTTAACAAAAGTACGCAAAGTGCTTCCCTAATTGTTTTGAGCAGTGTAGATTTTCACGTTACCTGAGAGTGAAGAATAAGTGTACACAATTGAAATTGAAATAGTGATCAGTTCTTAAAATTTTTTTTATGTACGATAAATTTGTATCGATCAATACTTGTTTCTACTGTAACATTAAAAGCAAATCACGACTGTATAAATATAACGAAGGTCAAAATTGAACAGTTTCGTTCAACGAAGCGCGAAATATTTTTGTTTCGTTTTTCGACCATCAGTATGGACGGACTGCACATTTTTCCTGACAAAATAGGTCAAGGATTCCCCATCAGTAGATTGATCAAACAATTTTTAGAGAAAATGGTAAAATAGTTTATGTCGGCGAATACAGTTGATCGCTTTCTTTTGAGTGTATGTTGTGGGTTAGGGTATTCAATACCGTGTTGTACTAATGTATAGGACGGATTTTTTCTCAAATTTTCGACTTTAAATGACAAACTACATAAAACACAAATTTTTAGCATTTCTATTACGCATAGCTGAAATCTACATATAATTTAACAAAAGTATAATCTATTAACCCTTTCAGAGAGAGAGAGAGAGTCCCAAAAATTTACACCACTACAGGTCAAAAATAGGAGCTCTATAAGAAAAATATTCATTTTGTTTTTTATGTGGTTTTTTATATGGTTTTTGAAATAATGCCAACATTTTTTAACTGTGGAAAACAACAAAATTAAAAAATATATATATTATCTAAAAACAATTAGAGTTATATATTTTAAGGTATCTGACCATATTATTAGAAAAAATTAGTAATTATTTTAACCGAAATAGTTTAAATTGTGTTTTAAGTATGTGGAACTGAAGTGAACTTTTCAAAAATCAGGTGAAACGCTTGTTAGCTATTTTCTAAATAAAAAAAAATAATAGTTCTGACTTCTATTGAGATTCCTGTAAAATATTGTTTATTAGAACAAAGTGTGAAGAATCGAATGATGCGTGTTTGGATGTCGTAACGGGATATAAACATTTGGAAAAAAATATTGAAAGGGATGATTCCAAATGGCATCACTGGGACTGAAAGGGTTAAGAGTGACGTATAGTATGGTATGGTATGATACATATATATTCCAGCTTGTGTGCTTGTTCATAGAACCGCTTGTAAGCTTTCGTCAAGTGGGACAGACACAGAAAGAAATTTTACAGTCACAAAGAAATGAATAACACATAGACAAATAACAACATTTATTGACTGTCACAAACATCCATGCCTGACCGGGATTCGAGCCCGACCTCAGCAGCTCCAAAGGCTAGTACACTAACCATTCAGCCACCGAGGCGGCAAGAGTGACGTTCAGTACTTTGTTAGTCCCATAGCTAATGCATTAGTTTTGAAATAGCCGCAACTGTGATAGTATTACTTCGAGATGTAAGCATTATTTCACCAGGTATAGTTAGGTTTGAATTATCGTTGCACTAGAGCTACACGAGGGCTATTCCACCAGGTATGAGAATCATCATATACGAAAAATGAAACAAATTTGACGGATAAATATTGTATAGTTATTAATTACAGTTGTATTAATTTTTTTTAAGTTTTATTAACTTGGAAATATACTGAAGAGGGCGTCCCTATTTTTAAACTTTATCGATTAATTATGAAATAACCTGAACCAATTTTTTTCACATTTATTTTCTTTTGCTGTTAGCTGTTAAGACGATTCTTTTACTTGGTGAAAAAATTTTACATGGCAGAGCAATGATTTCATAAAAGTTATGATTCAAAAACTTATACGCTCTATAGGACTGTAAACGACTGAACATTTTAGTAACTTATTAAAACTCTGACTTTCGAAAATTGTTTTGTTTTTCGTGTTTACTCTACTGTAAGCCGTGAGTTCGATAGACTAATGACTCTTTGATTAGGTTAGGTTTGAATTATCGTCGCTTTAGAGCTACACGAGGGCTATTGGCGACGGGCGTCGTATTTTAGAACCACAGTCAGGTGACGAGCCAACACCTGAATAGACACCCAACTCAACCGTTAAGGGCGACATCGTACGCAGCGTCTGGACTTTCTGATGACTCTTGTGAATGCGGGTTGCTATACCGTCAAGGTTGTCACTACACTCTCTACATAAGCGTACCAATCTTTAGTGACCCTAGAAGGGGATAATATATATAGGGTTATGTTTATCATTTTTACTATATTATTGTGTGTTTCAATTCAAAACGGCTTAAAAAAATTAGCATCAAGCCTAGCATTTTTTTTAAAAAAAACTTCTAATCTTTGCGATTGTGAATCTTGCAAGTGTGATTGCGCATGAAAACGATCAAAGTTGGCTGCTGTCCGGCATGACGTCGCATTTTCCCACTATAAAGTTCAATTAATATTTACTTTTACTTACAGCTTTTATCAAAAGAAGACGTCATTCAAATTGTTATTCTACAATATGGCTCCCCGACGTCAATAAATGCTCTTATAGTTACGTGATATGGATACATAAACATTTTCTCTGTTTATTGATCATATATGTTCAATAAATTTTAAAGTGATATTCACAGTTAGAGTCTTTAAATGTGCTAGGAAATACACTTTTTTTGCTTATTACATGAGTGTTAATTTACTTTTTCTAATATATTTAATACAATAAAGACCACAAAAAATGTATCATTATGCGAATAATTTAATAAATTATAATGAAAATTCACTAGTTTATATATAAACTCATAATTTCTTTTTGCTAAAATTATGGGAGTCAGAAAAATAGGATTATGGAAAAAATTTTAAATTACGAATTGCTTGAAGGATTGAATTGATTTAAAAAAATTATCTAAATACCTTATTGCGTGTTTTCAAATACATATTTCGAAATTTAATTATTATTGAATGGAATTATTATTTTTGATTAAGGGGACACAGTACCTCAAAAATTCCAAAAATTGAGAATTTGTTTTTATTGGCTAAAATTAAAGTTTAGGACCTTCTAAATAAGTCTACCAAGTTTTAAAAGTGTATCTATATTTTTAAAAAAGTTATTCAATTTTTTACGCGGAAAGGTATGATAAAAATGCATACAAATGAAAACTTTAAATGCGTTTTTCTTGGTGTTTATATTTCCTTGATGACAAGTTCTTTAAAACGCTAAGGCTTTTTTAATTACGATTAAAAGTCTAAGGAATTTTGTATGCAGTCAGTCAAATATGTTAATATTAAGAATTGGCATTAAAATTGTTTTAAAAAGTAATACTTTTTTTTTATAAAAAAATATTAAAGTCGAAAATTGTCAAATATGCTGAAATAATTAGGGATTTTTTACATAAATATTTTTTATAAAACAACTACTGAAGATAAATCAAATTTGGATGCCAATTGTTATGTAAAACAGTTTGAAGTACATGAGGGAAAAAAATTGGGTTAAAATATTTGTATTTAAAAAAGCCTTAGCATTTTTTAAAAGTTCAAAAAAATGTAATTTTTTTAAATAACTTAAAACATTCAATTTTTAAAAAAAATTTTTTTTGTCATATTTTGTTTTTAAATATAGATTGAGCTGATAAAACAAATTTTATAGTGAATATGTCAAAATTAAACATTTCTTTGAAAGTGGTACCGTGTCCCCAATAGTACATATTTGACGGGTAGACTTCTTTAATATTGCTTGTTCCAAATTTAAAATTTAGAAGTGCACTTTAAAAAAAAAACTTATGAAAGAATTTTTTTATTATAAAGCATGAACTTTAAACTTAAAGAGTAAAAATCTTAAAGGTCCATTATTTTGAAAAAAATTGAGCTTTTTGTTACTCTTCAACTTATAAACAAGGCGGATCTTTAAATGAAACGACTTTTTTATATCGAAACCCACGTGATAATAACAATACCTAAACAGCACTATCGTTATGAAATGCTTTTTTGCGTTTCTTCTTTTAGAAACAATAGATAAGATAATATAACATTCACACCCGCAAGGTAGTGAAATCAATACCACCACCTTTAACATATACATAAAAGGCGGAAATAGAGTATTGTTGAGTTGGTAACTTAACTCTGGTCTTAACCTATGATTAAAAAATATTTAAGAAGAAAGTCAGGTTTTAAGTTTGGTTCAAAAGTTACCCTCTAAAGCCAAAGTTAACCATTCGACGGCAAAAAAAAAAAGCGATTTTAAATCACCAAACACTGTTTTAGTGTGTGTGCGGTTTAAGTTAATTCGTCCTTTCCCAATGCGGGAATAAAATGTGCATTGTAATTGATTATTTCGATTAAATAATTAGCCTACGCGATCAGGTATTTTATAAAATCCCTTATTTCATAACTTGCCGGTCTCCATGGTCCGGGTCCCCGGGGGTCTGGAAAGCACGTCAGTAAGGCATTTGGCTTGCATTGGGAAGGTCCCAAGCACTGAACTGAACTGAAACTCTGGAAGAATCATCCCATGATAAGCTGGTGAAGCTTTTTTTTGGGTCACTTGGCGACAGCTTTAGGGAGAATATGTGCCATATTTGGCATAACCTCGCCGATCAAAATGGACACTTGACTTGCAGTTTGCATTGGATGTCGCCAATCGCTCGCCAAGAATAGTACTCCAAGGAATTTAAGTTTTAAAGATTGTTGCCGCAATTCTATTTTTTTAAAAGTACATGTTTCCGAAACTTCATTATGTAAAGAACCTCCTAAAGCAATAATCTATCAATTTTCTGCTTAAAAAATTCTTGAAAAAGTTGGTTTAAAATGTCTATTTTAACAGGTAAAGTATAGGATTGGCGGCAAAAGTTGGGTTACTCTTACAGGGTTGCCGGGCTTCACCGACCCGTTTGACGAGTGTTTCGATACTCCTTCCAGAGTTTCAGTTCAGTTCAGTGGTCCCAAGTTTGAGCCCGGTCATCGCCAAAATAACTGGTTACCTATAAACCGCTTTTGTAACCCATAATAGAGGGAGTTCCCGTAAACTATGCTTTAAATTAACGACAACGTGTGGTATCACTCATGAAAGTTGCGGTGAGTGCCCGTTCAGGTATCGGTTCGTCACTTGAATGGTAGTTCTAGATTACGACGTCCGTCGCCAATACCCATCGTATCACACTAAAACTAAACTAAACTCTTCGGTGCAACAGCCCGTTAGTGGCCCATGGCCTGCCGAGTCCATTCCAGCTTTCGTGACCAAGGGCTCTGGGGTGCTAGGCATTTATCCCGGTAATGGGTGTAACACTATAGTGCAACGATTATTGATGAGCTTAGTGGAAGAACGTGCTAATTGACAAAAGGGTGAAAACGAAAAAATATGAGCTTCAAAATTTTTAGTTTGCACTTACATCCGTTGAAAACGGTAATTGCAAACGGCAAAAAATGCAGTTAACTTAAAGTTTATGACGAAGAGTTGGTTGGTTGGTAGACACATATTTTCAGGCTTGTGTGCTTGGTCGCAAGGACCCGCTTATAAACCATCGTCAAGTAGGACAACACAGGACACACACATACAGAAATGACAGATGCTGCCATCTGTCGCCACCTCCACAATTTAGACATGTCCCTGAAGGGGAGGGAAAATGACGAAGAGGAAACTTGTTATCTTTAAAGGGGAGAATAGCCTGTTCAGTTCATTGACACAAAAATATTTTTTTTGTTCAAAAAATGTCACTTAGCACGTTCTTCCACAAAACTCTTCCGATTCAACCTAACCTAATCATACTCCTGGGTATTAATCAATAAATCGGATTGTCCATCCTTGAAAATCCTTATCTTTAAAGAGGGAATATAGCATGTTCATTTGCGCAAAAATCTCATTTTTGCTCAAAAAATGTCACTTTGCCCGTTCTTCCACACACACTATAAGCTCTTAAATTCAACCTAACCTAACATAACTATGCTCCCTGATATTAATCAATAAATCGGATTGTCCAGCCTTGAAAACCACTTTATAATCCGAACAAAAGCGACGACAAAAATCGCATCTAAACGACCTTCTCCGGCTGAGTGCCATGAGGACCCATTACTAAGCGAACCGCGAAACTTCCTGTCGATAAGACGACAACGGAATTAATTTCATTGTTTGAATAGCTAAATGGTAAACGGGCGTAACACTGCAGGACCTTCAATTAACACTTAGTAAATTAATATATTTAACCCTTTCAGTCACAATGACAATTTCGGTTGCGTTGGGTGCCTATTCAGGTGTTGGCTCGTCACCTGACTGTGGTTCTAAAATACGACGCCCGTCGCCAATAGCCCTCGTGTAGCTCTAGTGCGACGATAATTCAAACCAAACCACAATGACAATTTGGCATCATCATTTAAGATTTTTTTTTCTGATCGTCTATAGCCATTTACGATATCAAAGAGCACATCATTCAATTCTTCAAACTTTTTCCTAGCGAGAAATATTTTTTATTAATTCCAATAGATGTCGGCCCTATTATTATTTTTTTAAATTATGATTAGAAACATGATGATGCTAAATGGTATTACTGGGACAGAAAGGGTTAAAGGCAGTTAGAAGTTATGTTAACCTATAAAGTAATTTCAATAGTTTCAAATCCTAAAAAGTTGTTGTCCTTTTCTGCATTTACGATTTTCTCAAAAACCTTATTATGAAGTCCGATAGGTAATTGGAAACTCTTGTAATAAATTTAAAGTCTAAATAAAAAAATCTCTTTCCTTTTTTTCCCTCTTTTTTTTAGCAATGCCTTTAAAACCAAATGAAGTTCCATGTCTACACCCTTTGCACATGCGCGATTTCTTCTAAGAGCCTTTAAGGAGAAATGGGTTCTCCAAAGCAAAGTGCATCAGTGTTAATCCTATGGAGAAATAAAAAGTATTTTCTCTGCCATATTTCTCCGTCTGTATTGAATATTTATGCAAGCGGATTTTTTTATGTGTTAAATGTAGCTGACTTACAGGTCCCGACCTTACCATCTTTTTGAAATTGGTTCGAATATTTTTTTTAAAATTTTCAATAAATAATTTTACACAAAACATTCGAAGCAATTTTAAAAAAGTGGGAAGTTAGAGAGACCTGTAATTTATCTACATCTATTATTAAAAAAAAGTTTGTAAGAATATTCAATACAGCCGGAGAAATGTGGCAGAGAAAATAGTTTTTTCCCATTAGATTAACACTGAGGCACTTGATTTTGGAGGCCCGCGGTCCAGCTCGCCCATTCCCCCTTAATTGACAGTATTTGGCTTGTTGTATAACTTTGCACTGGAGCTACAAGTGTTATGATGAAATGTAAATTTGGTTAGGTTAGGTTTGAATTATCGTCGCACTAGAGCTACACGAGGGCTATTGGCGACGGGCGTCGTATTTTAGAACCTCAGTCAGGTGACGAGCCAACACCTGAATAGGCACCCAACGCAACTGTTAAGGGCGTCATCGTACGCAGCGTTAGGACTTTGAAGGATATTTAACGTGCACTCCCTTACACGGGGTATTATTCGTCGGACATTTTTGGCTGCACGGGCCGTTTATAGGTCGGCAGCTATTTTGGCGATGCTCGTACCTGGGACCTTCCGCATGCTAAACGAGTGCTTAACCGACTGGGCTCCCCAGCCCCAAATGTAAATTTGTACGGCTGTCATGGGAAGAGGTTGAAACTTGAGTTTGAACCAGACACATATATTAATCAGATTTTTTTCCATAATTACTTATTGAATTTGAGGATGCGATTGAATTAAAAGTTTATTTTGTCGTTTAAATTTAGATCGAGAGTATGTTTTTGTAAAATAAGTTTGTTTTTTGCTACATTAAAATATTTTTTCTAGTACCGTATATACTCGTGTATAACCCGACTCCGTGTATAACCCGACCCCCCTTTTTTTAACCAAATATCCTTCCAAAATCGGTAACCCGTGTATAAGTCGAGGTAGAAAATAAACTAGAGCCTTCTGAAGAAAACATTAGAAGAAACCGGCTCATGACGAGATCGTAATTTTTTTTTACTTGCAAGCAAAATTTCAACCCCAACAAAAACAGGTTTCCGCCTTGATGTCCTTGACATTGCTGACCCTGAATGGAGAAGCTAAGTTGAAACTATGTTCATTGAAGCATGAAGACAACGCTACCAAGGTCAAGGATTGACTACGTTTCTTTACACCTTGAGGACTGGTTGACTGAACTGTCCTGTGCCAGAGCTACACGTGCAAATACGCATCATGCAAAAACAGGTTTCCGCTTTGATGTCCTTGACATTCTGGCCCTGAATGGAGAAGCTAAGTTCAGTGAGGCGTGAAGACTCGCTGCCAAGGTCACGGACTGGCAACGTTTCTTTACACCTCTTGAAGATTGGTTGACTGAAGTGCCCTGCCTGTGCCAGACCTACACGTGCGAATACTCATCACGCCAAGAACTAACAATTAATTAAGCATCTTTCTGGTGGATATTATGAATAGATACCAATCTTATTTCATCTTCAGAATTTAACTACTTTTCTTTCTTTATTTTTAATAGATAGTAGTTAATCCTTAAGTTTGATTGAAATTTAGTTTTAGTTTAAGGATCAGGGATTTTTTTTTCCGGAAATTTGATGTCTCGTGTATAAGTCGACCCCGTTTTTTACGGCACTAAATTTGACCAAAATTTCTCGGGTTATACACGAGTATATACGGTAGTTTAAAGTGATAGACTTGTGTCATTTCACAGACCTACATGTTTTAGACTTTTTTCAAACCTTACTGGGGGGTGTATTGAGGGGGAAGGAATTGTAAAAGAAAAAAGATTTTTTTTTTTCAATGCTCAAAGTTTGAAAACAAACCTACCCCTTCGAAACTAGTGATGTCAGACTCAGGAAGATTATTTCAAATTTGATATTTTAAGTTCGTATATATATATATATATTTAAAACTCTCTACACCATTTTTAATATATACTTTCATTACAGATAATATTCGAGCAAAACGATTAAAATTTAAAAATAAATTAACTAATATCAACAATTTAAAACTCTATCCTGTTTAATGGTTTTATTAAATATAAATCTAATTTTCGCAAATTTACGTAATAAAAGCTACCGGTAAAGAAGAGTAAGTCATATTCTAGAGTGTTGAATTAAGGGTGGGGGGAGGGGGTGCAGCTGTATCGACTGAAATATCAAGGTGGTTATAAAATAACGCTCCCTATTCGGAGTGGTCTGTAGCTTGAATGAATAATTCAAATGCATCAAAAATTGAGACACTTACTAATCAAGAAGGGGGAAAAAGAATGGTATCATAAAAAAGACAAAATCCTAAAAAATAATCATAAAAAAGAATAATCATAAAAAACAAACTCGTCTCTTGACCAGAATCTAAATTACGAGGCGTCGCAAATTATGGCCAATTACTGCCAACACAGCTAATTACGCCTCGCAATTTAGAACCTGGTCAAGAGACGAGTTTCTTTTTTTCCAAAAAAAAAAAAAAAAAAAAAAAATGGAATTATAACACAGAAACTCGTCTCTTGACCAAGGTTATAATTACGAGGAGTAGCCAATTATGGCTAATTACGGACAACACATCCAATTACGCCTCGTAATTTAGAACCCTGGTCAAGTGACGAGTTTGTTTTTTATGATGCCATTCTTTTCCCCCCTTCTTGATTAGTAAGTTTCTCAAAGTTTTTTTGCATTTTGATGATTCATTAAAGCTACAGACCACTCCGAATAGGGAGCGTTATTTTATAACCACCCTGTATAATCAAGCTTGTTGGTTGTTACTGATGGGCACGGTCCGTTATTTTTTAGCCTTTAAATTTTTTTCGGGGTTGAAAAGAAAAGGGTATTTGATTTTATTTGTGATAAAATGGTTCATAATAAAGTGTTTAATTTTAAAAAAAATATTTATTAAACAAAAAATTATTCTAAACTGATTTTAAGCTGCTACACACTGGTTTTTGTTTAAAAAAAGCCTCGCATTTAAACTGGTATATCTCTTAAATCCATATAAATTTGAATTTCAACTTATGTAAAAACTTGTAAATCAAAATATTTATATCAACAAGACTTACCTTCATCGTTGGGAATTTCCGAACACAACACTATCGAGGAAAAACCAATGTACACAATTGAAATCAACCATACTGTTTTTGACTCCATTCTGAAAAACGTAAAGAATTCGAAAGTTTTTCGAATGCACGTTCCCAAATGACTTTATATCTACAGAATAACATTTCTTGCGACGGACTTGTCACTTGATTGACCTTTGGGCTCGGAGATAATTGACCTTTGGCGCCTTCGACGACAGACATTTTGAATCAAGATGTTTGTTTTCCGGGTCAGAGAATGTGAAAAATGTATTTAAATTTAAAATTCGCTTTATTTAATTATTTTATATTAATTTAATATAAAACAATTTATTAAATTTTTTTAAAAATTCTGAAATGCGATTCTCAGATTTAAACACATTTTTCAAATTAAAAAAAAAAGTATTAAATTTAAAATACTTTGTTTCATATTCTATGTTCTATAAATCAATTTTTAAATTACAAGAAATTATTGCTTTACTGATTATGATAAATGTTTTTAAATTTAAATATTGCTCTATTGAATGACATTGTGTTCAATTACATTAATTAAAAAAAAAGTTGGGTTTTGCTATTCGATTCTCAAGTTTGAATACATTTTTCAAGTTATAAAAACCAATTCTTAAATTAAAAACCTTCCACTTTTTACGATAAACGTAGTGTGGAAGCTAAAATGGATGTTCTCTAATCTATTCTATCAAGTAATATTTAAATTAAAAAAAAATTAAGACTTTGTTTTACTACTTTGAAAAATGCATTTAAATTTTAAAATAGCTTTATATAGAGCTTTAATAATAAATTTACGAAACATTTTTGAAGATTTGTCATCAAATGCCCTTAAATTAACGTCATTTTTCTTCTAATGTTAATTTTCGCGGCGTCATTTTTGGGCGTCGCAAAATGACGTGAATCGGATGTGATAGAGCGACTCTTATTTTCCCCCCAGGTTTACTCTTTGTTATCAAATGACGTGTTTTGTATATGATCTAAAGACACGAATTTTACAGCATGAAAGATGCACAGGACGCGTTTTATGAGTGATGAAATGGTGTGAACTTCACGTGGCCATTTGACTCGGATTGACCGAATGACGCGAATTTCACGTGATTTGATTTTGCATCCCAATTCCATGTAATTGTAATCATAGTGTAGGCAAGATGATTCCCCCCCCTCCCCCCAAATGCGAATTATACCTACAATTTCAAGAATTTTTCAGGAATATGAAAATTTTGATTGTTTTCAAAATATGTTGTAAAATAGTTATTTTGGAACAAAATGTAAAAACAGCTAAGTTTTTAACGTTCCTACCAATTTTCATAAAATTGTAGTATTAGTAAATTTTTTTAATGTAATTTGTATTTTACATCATGATTGAATCTTTAATAATAATATTATTTCTGACCATGTTAACAGACTATCCATTTCTACCCTAATATTAAAAATCTATTAGTACATATAATGATTTTTAAAATATTTTTTTACTTCAAGACATGAGATCATTAAATATTATATATATTAAAATACAAAATTATTTGATTTTTTTGTACCAATACGAAAGATTTATTTACTTTTTACAGGTAGGCTGTTTACTCATACGTTTAGAGCCGGATTAAGCAGTGTAGGGGCCTGTAGGCAGTGTAGTTTGTTGGGGCCCCATAAAAAAATTTTAGAATTCAAAAAGTCATCCCACTCATTACCTCTCTCTCTTACCCCCACCCCCTCTTAACTTTTTCTTTCGCAGAAGAAAAATGATTTTTGTAATATGGCCAAAATATTTTAAACATTAGAAAAACGTCAAATTTTAGTGTTTTTCCCCCCTTGTGTGTGTGTGTGTGGGGGGGGAGATTGGCTAGTTTCGATACTTTGTCAAAGAAAATAAAGCAACCAATGAAATTGCAGTTCGGAGCGCGTGACGCGTCAAGGGGGCCGACCATCATGACGTTATATAACCAATGAGCTGTTTCAACACTTTGTCAAATACTACAAAGCAACTAATGAAATCGCGTGCGGGACGTCATAAGAAATATTCCCCTTTCATAATGTTTACAAACCTGGACATCGCATGGCCCTATGATGCAAAAGAACCTATCCTATGATGCAAGTATGCTAACATATAACATTTGACTTTGCCGAGAGAGCCCAAGCCAGATGTCCACTCAAGAAATTATGGCTTACTATTGTACATGATATTTATTATTCTCTTTAAAGCCATTCTTAAACTAAAAAATATATAAATTTCGCAGCAACCAGTGATCATAAAACGCCATGACACTCATGACTTATGATATCCACTTTCTAAGTTTTACTTCTCCTTTAACGTAAAGAAATTAAATTGAATCTGTGTAGCTTAAAACTAAAATAGAAAGAATCTAACTCATATTCGATAACTTTCTTGACTCATCTGTTAAAAGGAAATTCCATTTATCTTTCATTTTTATCTAAAATTAACATTTGCGTCACATTGACTTCATGATAAACAACCTCTATATTGTTCGTATCATTCAACTAAACTTATTCCTTATTCTGCAACGGATAGCAAGCGAAGAGAAACGAAACTGCTGTTTCCTTTGTGAAACGTCCCCCTTTGTAAATAGGGTGTTATATTTAAAATTAAAATACTGTAAAAGATGGCTGAAGCCCTGCAGTTAGAGTCTTTTAATTCTAAATATTTCTGTCACCACTGTACACGGGAGTTTGGACCTTTTCATACGGTATGTTATGCATCTTTCTTCTCGGAACTCATACGTTGTAATTTCGTCACCATTGCTTATCTTTTGAATTTTAAGTGTTTCGCTTAATTTTAAATATCAAATGCTAATTTTGAGTTGATTTCGATATGAATGGGTTTCAATTTTTCTTAATAGTATAAATTTTGAATGTTTATGTATTTTTTATATTATTGATTTGGGGTTAATTTTAAGCTCTTTTTCCCCCCATTGGAAAGGGTTTGCTGTAAAAAATCTTTTATTGAGATGTGGATTTTGAAAAAGTCACACCATAATTTTAATAAAATAGCGACTGAAAAAGCTGTCAATCGATATTTAGAAACTTCTACGCCTTATTATTTGGTTTTTTTTAAAGTTATCAGTGATAAGGCCATAACAACAATATATTAAATTAAGCAATTGTGGTTAAATCATACAAGTATTAGTGCCCCTTTATCTGGCAGTAAAATAAAGTATTAAATATTTTTTTAATTAAAAATAATTATATATTGTGAATATTTTTTTTAAACTATCAATCACAATGGCTCATGTTGTAATAGGTTTGTTTCAGCTGATGTATTTCCTTCTACTTTCATAGCCCTCATGTAGCTCTATTGCAACGATAATTCAAACTAAACCTTAGCTTTCATTCCTGACATCCTTTGATTGGTGCTTTGTTCCCACGTGACATTGATTCACCAATCGAGGCTCAAGAAAGAAGTTTGCAGCCAACATTTCTGATGCAACTCAAGAGCTGAAATATGCCCGTTGATAAAACTAAGATTAAAGTTATTTACATGCGTTGAATCAGCATATTGCTTTATCGGAATCCTGAGGCAATAATTTTTAGCTCTCCCAATGCTGCCATCTGGTGTTTTTCAAAACTGTTAATGTAGATAAAGATATCAATGGTTGTTTAACATCGTCGGTGGCAACAGCTCTGTGGTCTTGTTTTCATTTTCCCTCGTACTGGGATTTCATTGGTTGTTTGGATTTTATTCTCAAAATGAAAATACTTTATCTGCTTCTGAGTTCTTTAAACAAGGAAATCGTTTTTTATTATCTTACCACAGTTGTGCATTTTCGTTGTTTGTCAACGTAGCACAAATCACCAAATCAAGACCGGACATTATATCATAAGTGTTCCATATAAAAGCCTGTTTTTCAACAAACTCTGGCATTTTTTTTATTTCAGCGGATGTTACGGAGGACTAGGACACATCAATATTTGAAAACATAAGAGAAATAATTAACATATACTTTTGATTATTTATTTGTACTATGCTTAAACTTTGTTTGGGAGCACTTTTGCCTCTTTATTTATAACCTATTTAAACAGCTATACAAAAACCGACCTTAAGTTTGCAGCAGAGAAATGAACTAGGCGGAGGAAACTGTGTTAACAACGCTGCTGGCGCCGAAATTTCGCCTGCTCCTATTGGTTGCTCCTTTGACCCTGATATTCGTGCACCCTGTTACGTCAAAATCCAAGGAAAAAATAATTAAAATTACACTTTAACCGAAGCTAAACTAATACAAATAATAAATTTATGTCTTGAAATAACAAATAAAATTGTTTATTAAATGTGAAACACCTTTTTTTATTCGATTCTTGCACTTGAAAATGAGAACTATTTACCCTTTTTCTCGTAGAACATTTGTATACTGCAAACTTAATGTCGGTTTCGGTGTAGTTTGTGCCTAATAATTTTGAACACCCTCATAGGTTTTCACCATTGCAACAATGTGCATGTACGGGAAAACGAATTATTGGACTATGAAGGATTTAACGTGAACCAGTCACATCACCACAGTTATTAACAGGTTTTCTTCCTGCAAATTCCTTTATTTTTTAGGTAGCAAGATCCAGGATAGAACCAGCAAAATAGTCTTCTGTATCATGTAGCCATAACCCTGTAGGCATACTGCCTATTTTTTTTTAAACCTCTTGACTATTTTAATCACCCTTATTATAGTGTGAGTATTCTGAGGGTTCTGAATTGAAGGACTTAGTATAAGAACATGCTAAGTGACAAAAAGGTGAAAACAAGAAAATTAGCTTTTTAAGTTTTTTGTTTACACTCAGTAACGTGGCATAAAAATCGTAATTTTTTCAATAATGTCGCTTAGGAAGTTCATTACTAAGCTCTTCAATCGTTAAATTTTTTTATTAAAATAAGGCATTATTAAAATTTAAATGAACAGTTGAAGTTATGAGTAATGGACATAATTTTTAAATTACTCAATTTAATTTTTTTAAATGTTTTTTTTTACTTTCGTAGGCTGAATTAATCTGTCCTGGTTGCTCAAGTGATTTTCTGGAAATTGTTTCAAAGGAATTTTATGAAGCCGAGTAAGTAGCAACGTTTATTAAGCAAAAAGTTTCTTGATAGTATTTTTATCAATTTTTTAAAATGAAAATTAAGTCTTTCATACCTTCCTTTATGTTTTTATTCAGTCTATAGGGGTCAAGTTATTATATTTAATTATTTTTATTTTAAAGTTTAGTGCAGTGCTGCAACAGCCCATAAAAAGTCAATGCCTGTTGTGCCCATTTTAGCGTACAAGACCATAGTCATTGTTCTTTGCAACATATATTTTGGCTAATTGGTTAGACTGTAGCAGCCCCTATAGTTAGTCCCCAAGCTAGTCTGGTCCTTCTCCCCCACTCACCCCTTTATCGACCTACTGAAGGGTAAAGAGGCTGTGTGAAACTTATGTAATACAATAAGAGTTTGTGATCAGGACCGTATTTTTAAATGGGCACAATAAGTTGCAGCCTAAAGCAGTACATTATCAGTGATTACAGTTGTGGGCAAAAATTACCTAATTCAAATTAAAATGAATTTTTTGGGACATGATATTTTCTGTCTTAATTTTAGATCAGATATTACTTAAAAAACATGTTTAAAATAATGATTTCAAAGGACAAATTATGCTCAAACCCTTTTTTATTTTTTAACTAATCTTAAAAAGAACCAAGTAAACTAAAGTAGGAAACCAATTTGGTTTTATAATTTGAAATGTAAGCCATTAAAAGTTTTAATTATATCTGACCTAAATGGGCTTAAACATGACAAAAAAAAGATGAAAACATTAATTTTTTTGTATACTGAAGTCTAAATATGAACCATAGCAGGTGCAGCAAATGAACTGTACCCTATTAGCAACATATTCATTAATCCGGCAATGCCTGTAGTTTTAATTTTATGATTATAATTTGAATATGCAATTGTAATATTAAATGTTTTTGCTACAGAAACCTGCCCTCAATGTGCAATGAATATGAATCCTCCGAAGACGAGAATGAAGCAGAATCCGATGAACTTCTTATGTCCGTAAGTACTAGCAAGAAAGTTCTTAAAATATTTTGTTGTATGCATTTAATAGCAACTTTTGTTTTGAAATTACAAACTTTATTAGTAGTAGGTAAGAAATGGGAGTTCATCATCAGTGGCGGTGGATCGATGAACGTAATTAACTATCAAGACTTTGCCTTGCTTTAAAAAAACAAATAATAGTTTTTGCAATTCTGAAAAATATTATTTCTTATTTATTTTGTTTCGTTTTATTGATTTGTATTAATCATAAAAGTATTGACTTAAAATCCTAGTCTTGGAGAACACTGTGAATGTGTTTGAAATGCTCATTTAGAAAGTTATTGCTACAACCCTTTATTTTTCAAAAAAGATATTTAAGAACTTTTTAATTTTCTTTTGGATCGTTTGAAAATTCTTATTTTTACTAGAGCAAAGATAATTCAGTTTTACTTTTAATAAAAGTACATCCGTAAGGCACAATCCTATAAATCCATGTTCATACTGCATTGGCTATACACATATTTATTCAAATTATTAGCAGCAGTGCAATAACTACACAATATCTTTCAGTTTTGCAATATTAAACCATGAATAATCCTTATTTTGAGAAAAAAGCAGTTTATTTTCCCAAATATCAGTGTTACTTTCCACGAGAAGATTAACGATGTTAACAATGTAGAGTATTGGCACAAATAGTTTATTAGTATAAATAACTTAACATATTTCTGCGATACTCAATACTTTAATCTGAATGGTACACAACTCAAACTAGCAGTTGACTGCACGAAGTTGTGAAACAGTTATCCAGTAATAACTCTAACTATTTGCACCAATAATCTACATTGTTTACTTCATGAATCTTCTCGCATATCTAAAGTTGAACATATTTTCTGAATGCTACTTCTAATGTGTAATGCTATTGTCGGCTCGTCACATGACTGTGGCTCTAAATTACAATGCCCGTCGCCAATAGCTCTCATGTAGGTAGCTCTAGTGCCACGATAATTGAAACTAAACCTAAACTAATGTTGACTGTTTCAGGAACTTAGTATGGAAAGACTTCTCAGCCAAATGCTTTTGAATGTTGCCGAAAATTTACCTCCAGAACCCAGCGTTGACTCGGATGTTGTCCCTGATGTTCCTCTTCCGCCAGAAAGACCTTCGATGTTCAGCACAGAGTGAGTGAACATTTCACATTTATAACATTTTCATCTTTTGCTTAAGTTTTGTTGCATATTAGCACTACCTAATATCTTATTAAAGTACACCCAGTCAACTATTAAGTAGGACATAAGTCAACCAATCCAAATTTATTAGTTTTATTTAAATTTTGGGGCTTTTTAGTTTCAATTACCTAATATGAAATGAAAGGTCATGAAAAGTATTTGGCCAAAAATCCAAAGTGGAGATTTTGGGTTTAAGCTAAGCAAACCAGAATAACATCACAGCATATTTTAATGCATTGTCACTCGCTTGTCTAATGTGGAATATTTTTTTTCTTTTCAGCTCCTATATCCCTAGTAATATTGTCATGGATGTTGGTCTGCTTGAAAGTGAGTGTTTAATTTATATATATTTTTAGAAATAAGAAATAGATGAAATTTTAATATTTATAGCTGAATTCCAACATAGAATTTGAACTTAAATAACCTAAATGTGAAGTTAAACCCGAATAGCAATGAAACGCCTTGTCATTTGTTAATCATTGACTTTAAAAGCAATTTATCAAGTTAAACTGTGCTTGTTAAATATTCCTAATTGTAATATTTAAAAAAAAAAACTTACATTCAATGCAAAAAAAATTCAAATCTATGTTTTTAAAAAGTTATTCGTGAAATTATAATTTTTAGTTGCAAAACTATCTTCATGTTTTATTGTAAACTGATTAAATTGATGTTTTTTCTAGGGGATCTTACGACTGCTGATGAACGGTTGAGGTAAGTTCTTTGTTTTTAAGATTTTAAACGGCCAGTCATTGTGCTATGGCTAATTCTTCAAGTCGTAGCACAATAACTAATATTTTATTGTGCAATTTTGAAGAGGGAAGAAAGTTTTGTCAATTATTTTACTGAAAAATTTACTTAAATAGAGCTTAAAATTTAAAGATTTTAAAATTTTTTAAAACCTTTTTTGCTCAAATGGTTTTCTACAAATAAAGCTTAATTTGAATGCTATTTTATAATTTAAATATCTGTTTAAATTCTGCAATAAACCAACTAGTCCTATTTTTTAAAGAAAATATTATTTCTTTATTTTAGGAGTTTCGACTGGAACGTAGATGAAGAAATTGACGCTCTCGCATCTCAGGTGAAAAAATATTTTATGAACTTATTATTTTAAAATCCTAAAAAATGGTTTTAAACTATTACAATATTTTTTAAAGTGTTTTTTTAAAGTCTGTAGGGGAAGGTGGGTTACCTTGGACCTATTTTGACTTTTGACTTTTCAATTTTTATTTTCTTAATTACTTGCAAAAAGTGAATAAAAGCATTTTTACTGAATACTTTATGTAGTTATATACAACATATATTTATTTTAACATGTTATTTAAATTATTTCAACTATTAAAAAAATAAATACAAAAAATTGTAATTAGGACCAAGGTACACCACCGGCGGTGTACCTTGGTCCAACCGGTAGTGTACCTTGGACCAATTATTAACAGGTAGAGAGACTCGATTTACAGTCCGAAAACCAATATTTATAAGCCACATAAAATTCAAAAATACATTTTACAACCTACTCTTATTTCTAGCCAAGATTTTAGTTATTGGTTATGTTAGGTCAATTGGCTCAGTAAGGGGTTTTATTGCCTTAGTTGTTTTTAGTGCCCTTTTTGGCTTTTTCAGCTGCAATGCAATCTTTCTCGGGGCAGCATAAAATTAAACTGTTATTTTATGCCATAGAAAAACATTTGGCTATCTTTCTGTCTTAAATGTGAAAAAAAAAAAAAAAACTCAAATATTTCCCCCTATGCTTTTTCAACTAGGCCTAAACGTAAAAAGGATGTTCTGCTTAGATATTTATTATAAAAAATATCTTTTTAGATGAGCATGCAATAAATATTTTCTATATTATATCAATATGGTTAAAATTTTATAGGCTTCCATTAATCTAAATAATTAACTACAAAAAAAAATTCTTTATCACATCATATCAAAATTTCTTACACATTTCCATTTTTCTAGATTTTACAAATCAGGGTTGCATATTAATAGCTTAAAATACTTAATTTTTCAAAGGAAAGAATTTACTTGAATTTTAAAAAGGGTTTTCAACAATCTGAAGCACATAAGACCTATAGTAGTGTACCTTGGACCAGTCCAAGGTACACCACTTGTATTAGGTTCGAGGTACACCACTTGGATATTAAAAACAAAATAGTTAATCACCAAGTTAAGGTTAGACTTAACTTAATTTCAAGCACACTGTTTTATAGCTAAAACTTTGCTTTATATTGCATAACCATCGTTTCTGAATAAACACTACATGTTTGAGTAAAAAATTACACTAAAGAATCTGACAAAAATTTACTTTTGAACTGTGAATTTAGTTTTTCGAAACCTCTTTAATAAATTGACCTTTTAAACAAACAGATAGAACATCACTGAGATCCCTGGTAGCAAATACTTTAACTGCATGTGGTGTTGTTTCAATATCTAAGCTAATCGAGCTAGAATCAGCATAGGTTCGAGGTACACATACGTCCAAGGTACACCACTTACCCCTACTATTTGTTTGCTTAAGGAGGTTTACTTGAGATAATAGTAAACCCTGAAAATCTTTAATTGCAAAAAAGATTATCGGTACCAAATTTTTAGAAAGCTTTTGGAAAATGTCTTTGGGTTTAGAGTTAATATTTTCGAGATACAGGTGTAAAAGTACTTTAATTTTAGCTTGTAAATGCAGAATTTTTCCAAACTGAGAAAAAGAAAATCCCGAGAATAATGAGTTTGAAAAATGCATGTTGGACTGTAAATAATTTGTCCTGGAATTGTTTTAGCTATTAGATGAAATTGAGGTTTCCGGTCCACCGCCTTTGTCCAAGGAACAAATTAGGTCACTGCCTACTGTTAAAGTGGAGGAAAGACATACTGGTAAGTTGAATACTATTATTTTGTTAATACTAATAAAGGAAGTGATAAAATAGTGTTGTTATACTTTTTTTTATAGTTGAAAGGTCAAAAACATAACTCTTTGTGTTTTAGGCAATTAAAAGTTTTAAGTCATAATTACACTTAGATAAATAAAAGCATTTACTAAATGCAAAAAAAAACATTGTTGTTTATGACTTATAACTTGAGTGGGGCAGTCAGTCAGGGCCAAGCACTGCGACCACTGGTCTATTGTACTAACCCCATCGTTTAACGCTGAAGCTGGCCGATTTCTGTAATGAACCTCGGAATTTCCCTGATTGGTAAGTTATCAACCTTCCAGGCATCGATACAATGGTACCCAAGATACTCAAATCTTTGTGCAGAGTAGTTGTCACATTCACAGAGGACATGAAATGAACTTTCCTCAACCTGTTCGACATGCCCTACAGATAGGGTCATCTTTTATACTCATTGTGCTCAGTTGTTTATTGAGAGCACAGTAGCCTGTTGACTTATGACTTTCTTGGTGGGGGGGCAAGATCGCCAAGCACTGTGACTTTAAGTCTATTGTACTTAGCCCCAGAAATGACACAAGCACAAGAGACACACAACTCAAACACATAGACGAATAACAACATTTGTTGACGGTCACAAACATCCATGCCTGACCGGGATTCAAACCCGACCCCAGCAGCTCCAAAGGCCAGAATCCTAACGAGTGTGCCACCGGGGCGGCACAGTAGCCTGTTAGTAGCCCTATAGCTGCCCGAATCTTTTTCCTGCTAAGGCCTAAATATTCCTTGGCTCTCCGCCATGGAGCACTCTGATTGAGCACCCTAGCCTGCCTTTGATCGGCTGCCATTTGCCAAATTTGTAAAATTGTAGGCCTTTAATAGCTGCCTTATGGTCTTTCTACATAATTATTAAACCTAACACGGGTCCTGTGAGAGCGGTCTTGAATCTTGCTTTTGCCAATATATCAGCCATTTCGTTTCCTGCAATCCCTCTGTGCCCCGGAACCCAAAATAAGGACACGTAAGGATTGATGAAGAAGAACGTTATAAATGCAGACAAAAGTAAAATAACTCTTCAAGACACCCCTGCACTGTAATTACATATTTAAAATCAAAATGTTTACCCAAACCTGTTGTTTTTAATTTATTAACCCAAGTTCAATATTCTTTAAGTAAATTTTAAAAAAATTCAACGGATATAATCAGAGCACTATTGTAAAATATAACTAAATTATCTTTCTTTCAGTAATAGTTTATTTATTATTTGTTTCAGAAAAAGAATTGCAATGCACAGTATGCATGGAAGACCTTAAATTAAACGACAAAGTTAAACAACTACCGTGCGACCATTTTTATCATGAAAAATGTATTACTCCATGGTTAGAAAAAGTAAGTTGCTTCTTCTAAGATAATTTAGTTCTTGATTTACCTGAAGTAATTATTTCTTCTATAATAGTTAAGCAAATGTTGATACACCTAATGCTAAAAGAAAAAAAGTTAGTCCAAAAATGGTATTTCAAGAAACAGAAATCGTAATTTGGTATTTTATTAATATTATTTAGGATAAATTGGATTGTTAGCCATCTTGAAGTTGTATGGAGAAAAATTAAATTGAATCAAGTTGCTAGTAGTTCTCACTTACATTTCTCTTGCATTACAAACCTACATTTTCTTTAAGGAATTTTTAAATGATTTTCTTTGTGTTGAAAATGTTGGCCTTTATGACCAGTTCTAGCCTACAGTTTTACAAAAAAATAAGGTTGGCGCTGCCACTTTGGTGTTTTAAAAAAATCTTAATTGCCTATTTAACTGTCTTTTTTTAATTATCTTGTAAAACTATCTATTGAATTATCCTTTAGTTAACTTACAAATATTAATGATCTTTTATCAAATTGTCTATTTTAGCAATCCACATGCCCCAACTGCCGGCAAGTTATCCAGGTTGAAACTAAATCGAAAAATTCCAAGAGGTCGAAAAGTTGTCCCCGAGCTAGAATGCACTTGCGAAGCGGTAATAGTCGGAGATTCTCTGAGGCATCGTCGATCAGCGAATTCTTTACAACAAGCATGAATCCCTTTCGGTACATCAACTGAACTGTTGCCCAAGATGGGATTAAAAGGACAAAGGTTATATTATGAAAAGATACAATTGCTTGTAGTTAACTCTTTGGATAAGTTAAATATGCGTTTCTTAAAGTTGGCTATACCACCCTATGGGGGTACACGGAAGGTATTTAAGAAACAGGCCTTTGAGAGGTTGAATGTCAACATCTGGCTAGAGTTATTAAAATACAAGTTACTTTCTTATTACAAGCAATTGTTGATGCCAAGTGGTAAGCTCGGGAATGAACCTCAGCTAATTTCCCCAGGGAGCTTAGTGCAGAGTAGGTTTTCAATCTGCAAAAAAAAAAAAATAATAATAATGAGGAAGAGTTGAGAGTACAGGCCTTCACAGGCTGCTATGGAATTTCCATAGTAAGTCGAATTCTAAGAAGTCATTTCAGCTCGGCCATTTCCTATGTTTTCTTACTGGAGGGGAGGGAATAGGGTAAAGAATTTTGAGTTCTTTTAGGAAAACGGGAAATAGAGGATTTTATGTTTGTTTGAGTCGTAGATTTCGCTACAGATTCGGAACTTTGTAAAATTTACTTAAAATTCTGTAGGCAACTACAGAAATTCCATAGCAGTCTGAAGGTATGTGGGCAGCTACAGTGGTGGCCAAAAGTGTGGACACTTTTTCAAAGTTTCATGTAACTTTGTGTGCTTGTAAAATATATTTATTTTCACTTAATTACAAATATTAGTACATTAAATTGAAGGTAATTTAATGCAGAATTTAGTAATACAAATTGCTAAAAGTGAAAATTAATATATTCTACAAGCACACAATGTTGAAAAACATGAAACTTTAAAAAAGTGTCCACACTTTTGGCCACCACTGTAATGTTGGAATTTTTTATTTCCAATGCAGTTGGCGAAAATGAACACAATTCTTTCGCCAGAGGTCGATACAGAGAACAAGGGGGGTAATGTTACTCGCGTCCGTAGCATTCTTTAAGCTGCATGTGCTCCCTGGGTAGTGCTAAATGAGTAACGGCGCTGCAGATCTTCAGATGCAGCAGCATTTAGTATTATGCATCATCGGATCTGAATTGGGTCCTGGCCGGCATAGTCAGAGTTAGATAAGCTAGCCAAAGGCACTCATTAAAACAGAATTACTATAAAAATGATTTATAAATACTCTATTAAATAACAGTAGGGATGGAAAGTCATTCTTCTCCCCTACATAAAGCCACAAAAGACATTTTATATAAAAAAAATCTTTTTTTTTTGCATTTAACCAAACTGCAATGCTTACATTAAAATTAAATAAGTTTAAATTTCTTCCCATCTCTAGATCAGGTCCATAAGATCAACCTCTCATAGGCCTGGGTCATAGTAGTATGTACAAAGATGACCTGATCCTTTTTTTTTTCTGAAACATTATTTGAAATTGTAAGAGTAAGGAGTAAGTGTTTCAGAATAAAAATGGATTGAGATATTTTTGTAGGAACTACTTTAGAGTTGCCTGAGTAGGTTATCAAGTTAAACACCCATTTCTACAATAACACTTGCAATAAAACTGCACAGATTATTGCATAATCAAATCAATTTGTAAAATATAATTTTAATGTACATAGTACAAAACCTCAATACCTATAACTTTTTTTAACAGCTGTTAAAAAAAAGTGGTTTAAAAAGATGCAAAAACCTTTTCATTAGTAATAAGAGTTTAAAGAGCGATAATAGAACACAAATGAAAAGTTAAAAATTCTTAAGAAGCATGCAGTTTCAGGACTTGAGCTAAGCCCCATCGTCAGTGCATAAAAACGATGAATGCATTCATTGTTAATGCACTTTTATTCATTAAGATCTTTTCTTGTGTTTTAAACATTGCTTTTTAAACTCTTATTTTTTTTTGTTTATTTATGTGTTGTGTACATCCCCAAAATAAAAAAGGGTGGTTAGCCAAACAAGTTTGAGAACCACTGTTGACTGATTAGTATGAAACAATGAGAAAGTATAAGAAAAGCAGCATTTATTTTGTTCAGGTATTTTAAAAATCTTGTCAATTCGATGTAAGATATCATGTTTGGGTGTTTTCGTTAGGTTAGATTAAATATGTAATATAAGAGGTAGAATGGTTGAGTGTTATTGCTGTGCAAATCCATTTTGTTCCTAACAACCAAGTGACTGTTTAATATTCCAGTTAAAAGAATAATGAACTTTTTTTTTAATATCTTGCCTTGCTAAATGTGCACTGGAACATTCAGCTTAGAGCAGATTTCAAACATGGATTTTTATTTTACTTGCGGACTTTGGTACTGAAGGTCAGTTGTAAGTACCTGTCAATCGTCCAACTCTAGAGTGGAGTATAATTGCTCAAAAGTTCAAAAGAATTATTTTGAATTACTTTGGGAAAACATGACATGGGATTTTGTTTTGTTCGATCCTTATTTTTTCTTCTATGGATCTGGAACTTTACAATGTTCAACTAAATTCCGTAGCAAGTACGGATATTATGGGGGTTGTAATGTTGGAGTGTATGGATGTACAGTTTTGACATAAAAGGCGTCGGTAACAGAAAGTGCTGCTTTTGCTCATAATATAAGGTTTTCTTGTATAAATATTAATATTTTGAGTTTTTTCTTTTTGTTTTTCAGTGTGACTCCAAAATATACTCCTTCAAACTTTTCTATTCAATTGCTTGAATTATGATTTATGTACAGTGTACAATATTTAAAGTTTTTTTTAAAGTTCAAAGACTTTTGATAAGGATAGATTGAGTATGATTACATAAGGGGAACGAGAGTAGAAGTCGAATCACCAAACCAGTCTTCTCTCTGTGTTAGCCCAATAGGAAAAAATGGTTTTGGAAGGAAAAAAAAACCCTTTTACTCCACTTTTTGAAACTTGTCTGATTATTTTATTGTATATTTTTATATTGAAAATTTAAAATGTATTCAAAACAATTTGAATAAGTGGAGTTATAGGAACATTTAAGTCGGCTATATTTATCACATAAAAAAAGTTAGTAAAAATATTCAATACAACCAGTTATTTGGCTGCGATTTTTTTTTTTTTTTGCCATTGGATTAACACTGAGAGAAGACTGGTTTAGTGACCCTGCTACTGATCCTATTTACCTTAAAGAGGGCAAACATTAGTTTATTACCCAAGCTGCATGTGTTTGGCTTAACCTGATGTGTTTTACAGGTCAAAATTAACCAAAATTTCAATTAAATTATTATTTCATTATTTTTATAAGCGATCAATATTAAAAAAAAATTAATGGCATTACTCGGAATAACTTTAAAACATAAATAAAAACATGAGTTTTTTTTGCAAAAAATAGTTATAGGTTTCCAAAATATGTTATTTAACTTGGATCAACAAAAGTTTTATTTCTTTTATTCATACTCTATCACATTCAAGTCTTTGAGTGGTACTATTTGTGTTATACTTATATTTATGTATATAATATTATACCTACCACATATATATATATATCAAAATTATTTAGTGCCTTTCATCATAAACAAAGGTGCTTAGTTTTATTACGTGGGCATATTTCATTTAAATATTATTTTTCAAAAAATTCGGCTTCACCAAAGTCACAAGTTGTATTATGCCCTTTTAACAATCAATTTCACATTGCTCAAATTTGTATATTGCTTCGTGCGCTATTTCACAATCTTGTTGTAAAGTCATATTTATTTTGCACAAAATCTATTATTATTATTTTTGACTAACATTGAAATGTGTTTCCTTTTTGCCCACATATATGCAAGATTCTCCCTGAAATTTAATTATTGTTTATAGTTAACCATGCCAAACTACATATTTTCTGTTTTTGAGAAATTAATCAAAAACAACTTATTCATATTTTGTTTGCTACCTTTTTGGTTTTCAAGTCTTAACATTTTACTCTTTTGAGTTATTATATATTTAAAAAAAAGTTTACATTTTATTTTCAAACTATTTCTACATTTACCTTGTGTTGAATTTTGTTTATCTGTATAAAATGTTTTGTTAGTATTTTTTTTAAATAAAATTTACAAGCATGTTTAATGTGACAATATTTTCAAAAACAAATATCGGGACATTTTCCTCCTCCAAATTTCAAACACTGACAATGAAATAATTAGCCTATAACAAGTAGATAGTTACCATTATCCTGAGTCATCAAACAAAAAATCAAAGGAATAATTTTAAGGTCATTTTAACATTTTTAACAGTCAAATTTCAGTAAAATCTATTATTTATGCTCTTAGTTTTTCGGGATTTTGAAGGACTGTAACAGAAAAGCTTCTGCTAGTTTTATTTGGGGGGATTACTAGACTAAAAAGAGGGGCCTGTCCCCCCAAAAACGTGTCTGGTCGCATTAAGCATTCTTAAAGAAGAGGCAGTGCTATGAAAAGTAGTCAATGTTTAATCGCATGTTTCATTTTCTATGCAATATATTAACAAGTGGCACAATTATGTAAATTTTACAACTAGATACAATGTTTTTAGTGACTGTTTGGTTGAAATAATGTAGCACTAGAGGGCCACAAGTGCTATTGGCGGCTATTTGAATTGGGGAAAAAAACTTTTTGATTTCAGTGTTTAAATGCACTTTAGCGTGTGGGATATTGTTAAAAAGTTTATTTTGGAAAAGGCACACCAAAAAAAATCTGTTTACATTTTAAAAAAAAGCTATAAGAATAGAAAACTGTTCAGATTTAAATCTTTTTGTAAAGTTAATGGTTTCTTGATAATAATTTAAATTATAACTGGTGATATTTTTTTGAGTGGGATACATGCCTTTTTTAAAATAAATTCTTTTGCCTTAATTCCTTTTTTTTCTAGCTGAGGGTTCCTGTGTTTACTTTTTCACGTTTGTTCTTAGCAAATGGAAGTTGGAAACACAGTAGAGAGGTATGTATGTGTGGAAAATATTTAGGTGCAATCCATCAAATTGCATTACAAAGCAATTTTCGCACTATATCTATTCTCAGATATAGAAAAAGAGCATGCGAATCCAATGTATATCTTACCTTGTAATAATTCAAACAATAAAAAAATAAATTAGCATAAATTAAAATACTTTAGGGACGTCTTTATTAAAATGTAAACAAAAAAAATCTTTAATTAAATTCGTTTAACAAATTTTCATCAAATATAAACCATTACTGTACTGTTAAAAATAAATGTACAAAATAAATTAAAAAGCCAATCGCAAGTTTCTTTTTAAATAAAATTTTTCATAATTTAATTCATATTTTTTTTAAAAGGCTTAAAATAAACTTTTCAATTTAGTTAGAAAAATTAATTTAAAAAATCTTAATTTTCCATTATATATTAAATTTCTTCAAGAGCTTTGAAGACATTTATGTAAATGTTGTATGATAACAAAATCCCCCAAATGACCTGTGATATTTCAACAAAAGTATAAATAATTATGTAAAAAAAATTCCTTGCAAGCATTGATATATTGTTATTTTGTCTTCAGTTTTTATCTTGCATATACTGAACACATTTTCCCATAATATAAAAAAAAAACTGTTTTTATTTTTAATTAAAAATATAGTTCATCATTGTCTTTTCAAATAAAGTACTCGATTATAATTAGTGTCGATTTGTTTATTTTACTTGGCTAAAGTATAACTGACTCAACCAATAATTCCAGAGGAGCTTTTTGTGACGTCCCACAATCCGTCTTGTTAGGGCTATTCAGGTGTCGGCTCGTCACTTGACTCATAGCCCTCGTGTAGCTCTAGTGCGACGATTATTCAAACCAAACCTTATGGCTATTCTGAAAAGGAACAAAACCATGCATAGTCGGCCGTTCGCAAATAGGTTTCGTTCTTCGGAAATACTGGCAAGACGTCACAAAGAGCTCCTGTTTCCTTAAAGTTGAGTGAAATAATGTAGCACTCACAAGGGCTATTGGCGGCTATTTGAATTGGGAAAAAACTTATTGATTTCAGTGATATGGTATGGTACATACATATTCCAGCTTGTGTGCTTGTTCAGAGAACCGCTTATAAGCTTTCGTCAAGTGGGACAGACACAGAAATAGTTTTTACAGTCACAAAGAAAGGAATAACACATAGACAAATTACATTTATTGACGGTCACAAACATCCATGCCAGACCGGGTTTCGAGCCCGACCCCAGCAGCTCCAAAGGCCACGATTGAGCCACCGGGGCGGCTATTTCAGTGTTAAAATGCGCTTTAGCCTGTGTAATATTGTTAAATAATTGTTTATTTTGGAAAAGGCACACACAAAAAATGTTTACATTTTTTAGCCGTAGTTAAGTTATATATTCTTGCTTAGGACAATAGCTTTAGAGTAATTAGCTTTATAGGCATATTGCAGCACAAATTCCTGAAACGTAATCGAATGATGGAAATCGAAACGTTAAGTTAATCTCTGAAACACGGTGAAGTTAGACAAATATAAAAAAAGTACGATAAAAATGTCTAAATTTCAATATTTCACCATATTAAACTAGAGGTGCATACTATCAATTGCCACTCAAAACCTTTTAAAGGTAATTACTAATTATTATGCTTTTTATAAGGTAAGTAATTTTAATACCATTGAAATATATTTTGTGGTAGCTTGCACAATTTTCTTGGAAACTGTATGTCCGTCCGTCGTGTGTTAGGTAAAAAAAATCTTCGCACCATATGCACTCTCTGTACACAGCATTATTGGTATTGACTTTTAGACTTTATGGCTGCACATACCACAAACCGCTGTTTGGCAATGCTCGGACCCAACTCTAGTGCGATGGCAATTCAAATTAACCTGACAGGCAAACCAATGTTAAAAACCTTTTTTACAATTAAGCTTGAGTTATTAAAATGTATTTTAAATCTCATTTCAATACCTTTAATTTCATATTAGATTATCTAAAGTAAAATAATCTTTAATTGTAAATCTACACAATATTTGAACTGCAACCAAGCTGGAAGGTTAGCTTGAATTATCATGGCAGAGGACTACAGGAGGGCTATTGCCGATGGTCATCCGAATTAAGAACCTCAGTTCAGTGACGGAGCCAACACATGAGTATATATGAAGAGCTCAAGTGCAAAACAAATTAGTTTGGAAAAAATTGAGTTGGTTAGCTTTTCATACAGGTATTGTAGGAAGGGATCCACCATTTTGATTTGCACAAAAAAAGTTAAATGGTATGTATATACATACGATTATAATCACACATGTAATCATCAATGCGTATAATAATCTGTATGAAAAGCTAACCAACTCAATTTTTTTTCTCCAAAAAGTGATTTAACCTGTTTTGCACCTAACATCTTCATAAACAATGCAACCATTAAGGACGATATTTGTATCCAGGGTTGGGACTTGGGAGCATATTTAACGTGCACGTCCTTTACACGGGGCATTCAAGTGGGGATGCTAACATCCAATGCGACACAAGAATTACTTTATACACAGATAAAACTGCATACAACAAACGTTCTTACCACCCACTGTTTCATTTTAAAGACAATTTGGAAAATTAGCTTACGTGATTAAATTATTGTTACTGCATAAAATTAGTTATAAAGTTTTGTAGAAATCAAGGGAGGAAAATCGATGTACAAGCCTAACAGGTTATAAAATATAAACTATGCTTGGTTGTGGCTTTCCACTAGAAATTCCAGAACTTATAAAGCTGTGTGTGCTAGTAATTTTTTGTTGTCAATCAGAATTCCCACGAAGAAATAGAGACAAAAAATAAGTTAGAATAGTGATCATAAGTGAACAAAAAAGTGACTAACAAAGAATTAATCACCAAAATATTAAATTTATATAGTAATATTTCAAAGTTTGCAACTCCGACCCCCAAAGGCTCCCTAGTTGCAATTAAAGCTAGAAGTCTTCTAAAAGTCACTTGCCAAATGTAACCAGTTTAGTTTTTAAAAATTCAATATTCCTTGGTTCAAAGTTTTGATTATTTTAATTAGTCTAAGACTTAACCCGAGAATCGAAGCATTTAGTTTCCACAGATAATTAAGGCAGCATTTGTTTTTATTTGCTTATGTTAAGTCTATGGGGGGAAAATGGTTTTCCATTTTAGAGAAAAAATAGAGAAGTTAGGAAATTTGGGTACAAAAACGCTCATTGCTCATTAACCCGTTGTTTCGCCAATTTTGCGAATTGGGAGGGTCGTTTTACACGATCGTAATTTTGTGAAAAATGCGACGGGGCCTTCCTAATTTTGTGAAAGGGCCGCTATACGGCCACAAAGTAGTTCTAAATGGACCCCTGCTTTGTGAAAGGTTTTTTTTGTGTGTGAGGAATTATAACAAGTGAAAAACTGAATTTTTCGGCAAAATTAGAAAAAGCGGAACTTTTTTTTTCTAAAAAACGGATTTCTTTTTTTCATAAAAAATTAAAAAGCGGAATTCCGCTAAAAAGCGGAAAAAACTCATCCCTGCAAAAAAAGCAAAGAAATTATAGGAATATTTTGATGCGGTTTTTTTTTTTAAATTCATAAAACTCCAATAAAGTTGTGCTTTTAGAGGTTATTTTTTTAAAAGCACAACTTTATTGGAGTTTTATGAATTTTAAAAAAACCGCATCAAAATATTCATATAACTTGTTTTTTTGGAACAAAAACCCATAGACTTAGACCCATTCCCCCCCATAGACTTAACATTAGCAAACCCGATCGAAGGAGGACGGGGAATGGGGGTGATGAGCAGCCTTAAGCGTGAATTGATTTTTATTAAGCTCTGTATCAGTGAAAGTAATCCTATTGGATAAATTTAAATTTAAAATAGCATGCAACAAACAGGGGCTAAATATTGAGTTGATCCACAGGTTGAAAAATCAGGTACTTTCAGTCTGTTAATCCAATGCAAACAGTTTCTACTATAAATTGCTATTTCTGCATTGAATATTGTTTTTACAAGTGTTTTTTATATGATAATTCCCTTTTTTGAAATTTTTTAACTATTCCCCCCAAAAAACTCTAGTTGGTAGCATTTTTTATAGCAAGGAACTTTACTCTTCAAATGTTCACAAAACTAAAACAAAAACGATCATAAATGTCTGATGTTGTCAAAGAAAGGTACACACTAGTTCAAAATGTGATGACAAAGACTTAAAGTGGTGGTCAAAACGGTACTTCAAAATTTTCTTGTTAATGTGATTTGAAGTAATCTATGTTTGTTTGACAGTAATTCACATACCTTTCATTCATTTGAAACAGAATTTTTATCTATTTATATTGAAAAATTTCTAAAAGTGCTCAGAATTAAAGTGCTCAGTGTAGAATAAAAAAAAAAAGCGACTTGGTAGGATACCTGCCATCATTATGGACAGTCAATTATTTCGATAAAATGTGTATTGAATAACTTGATAACCTTATCACAAGAAAAACACTTCACATATTAATAAAGTATGTTTATTTACATGAACAAAAGAGATTGGATGATTTTAAGAAACAGCTTTTAGTTCCACAGTGAAATAAAGATTACTATTTGGTGGAATAGGTCCAGTCCTTTTATTACCATATCTGAAAAGAAAGTCAAATATTAGTAACACTGAATTTATAACTACTTGGATCAGAAACATACCACTCAATTTCAAGAACTTAATTTTTTTGTAATCTTATTTGAAAAATACTTTCAAATAGTAGCAATGCATGTTTTCACACGCAACATTATATTTTAACTAAAACAAACCAAAGAATTGCCAACAAGTTTTTAGAATGAAGAACTATTTTTTTGTTAATTGCAAAAAAATAGTGAATGAAAAATTTCATAAACTGGTCTTTCTCTGGATATTTGAAATGTAAAAACTTTTGCAGATTTTTTATTAACTTATGTTTACTTCTAATATTTTAGTTTATGGGCCGATTCAATTCGATAAAAAAACCCTTCACTTTAAACATTTTTCTGGATTTCATTCAAAGGATAAAATATGCATTGTCATTTTTTAAAAAAGTTAAACTATTTTTTCTACAAAAGATGGCAATGCATATTAAAGAAAAGATCGCCTTTGAGAGAAAAAGGTAGTTTCAATTGAAATCGACTTTTAAAACAGAACTACTCAACTCCGAAAGTTCACAAACTGTAACTTAGAGTACAGTAGCCGCCGCTTAAATGAATCACATCCGTCCCAGTACGTTTTGAACCAATAAAGCGGCTGAACCATTTAACCGAAAGTCATGAAATTATAAAGAAAAAATTGTCATCATGAGACATAGTATGATTTTTTTTAATACTTGCTACTGAGTAATACTAGTACTACATATTATTAAGAAAAACACGTTATATTATGTTTAATAAAATCCAGAGTTATACAAATTAACAGGTAATATACGAATACCTACAAAAATTTGATAATTTGAACGATATTATGTATAATTTTAAAACAAAGTTTAAAAGCATAAACATTAATGTTTACTATAGTACTAAAATTTAGTTAAATTTTGCTTACTTGAATGAATACTTCGTTGTTTTCGCCTGTGTTGTCGTATAACTGATAAGTTCGTTTACCTTCCGTTCAATGTCATAAGAGGAATTATAATCATCACACATAACACCCCGTTGCTCTAAAGTTCTTAATATTTGAAGTGCCCGGCATATTTTTACTCCTCGCGGTCTTAAACCATTCTAATAAAGCGTTTTCTACGTCTTCTGCTTTGCCAACTCGCTGACATTTCCGATTTATGTTGGGCTCTGTTTCGCAACTTTCTATAATTTCATTTCTTCTCTTCTCTTCAAAATCCTACATAAAGTTGCTTGAGATAGTCCTAATTTAATTGCAGCTTCTCTTTGGCTGCATTTATCCAGATTATAAATATTTTTTAGGAGTTCGTATTTTTGGGCTAAGCTAAAATCTTTCCGTTTAAACATCGCCATAACACTCCGAAAAACACGTACTTAATTTAATCGATCAAAAATCAAAATGAGTCTACTTTCTACACCTTCATGCACACGTGTCGATTACAAATTCCTTCCCCTCTACCCCTCCCCCCACTATAATTCTCTCTCTCCCTCCTTGCCTTAATAATACAATTTCTGCGATTTACTTTTTTTAAAGATTGATTCGTCGGCGCCTCTTTGGTTCGCATTTGTAGTTAGAGGTCATTTGGGGTAAAAAAAATACCACGAATCGTAGAAAAAAGGAACTTTTATAGAATTTTTTGAGTCCTTAAAACGGCGGTAAAAAGGTGATTTGATTCCGATAAGCGGCGGATTTTCAATGTAAAAAGTGATTCCGTTCTGTTCTACGAAATTTATTCCAATTAAGCGGCTGATTCAATTAACCAGTGATTCCAAAAAGCGGCGGCCACTGTATAAACTGCATATTTGCACCAAATTATGATGAAAAATATGTCCATTTCAAGAATCCCTAAGCTTTAAAACAAACGTTAATTTTTATAAAAAAATTAAACGATATGGGTTGGATACCTTTGAATTTAAGTATGAAACCATCTACTATTATAGCAAATGTAATCGAGTTGTGTATTTATTAAAAAAATGAGGCAGGTAAACAAAATATTCATTAAATAGCAAAACTACAGCATACCCCATATTAGGAGGAACTTTCAATCTTCGCTTTCCACCAACCTTCATACCTATTTCAAACAGGACAAATAATAGGTTATAAAATTGTTATTTAATAAACAAGTTCACTAGGCTTTGGAAACAATAACAAAATGACATGTTTTCAAGTCAATATTTTCAGTTACTGCACTAATATTCGTACAATATTAAAATCTTTGCAAGTTAGAAACAGAACTGATACAGGGTGGTTACAAAATTCTAGAAAAAAAATTTCCCTAATATTTCCCTGATACTTTCACAAAAATTTCCCTGAATTTACAATTACCTAGAAAACATGCAATACACACAATTCAATGCAGCATAGAAAATTTAATCCAGACATAGCGGGAACCAAGATTTTCCGGATTAGCCTACCTATATTCTAAATTTCCAAAAATTTAAGTTTAGAGGAATCATGTGATCAAAGAATCAAGTTATAACATGATTCGTGAGAAAGTTGATACTTCAGGCAGATTGGATCAACAAGAATATTTTTTTCAGCCAGTGTCTGTTAGTAGTGATCACAAGAACCTAAACCTGATGTGTAAGTAATACAAAATGGAATAATTCCCTGATATTTTGAAAAATTCCATGAGAATTCCCTGATTTTTCCAGAATTAAAAAGTTCACTGATTTCCAGGTTAAGTTACCCACCCTGTGATGATTGATAAATATTGCTCAGATATTCGTTTTATAACATTTATCGATAACATTCAAAGTACTTGTTTTAAAAATATATCACTCAACTCACATTTATATTTAATTTTGTAGCAAGTCTAATACTTAATTTTATACTAATTAAAAAGGAAAGGACTTGTACGTATTGAAACTGAAAACATTTTTGCTGTCTTAAATAATCAGTTTCGTTAACTACCTTCGATTCCAAGGTCCCATCCTTTGATAACTTGGCCCGAAGCCAGTTTGAAACTGAAAGGCTTTTGCCCTTGTTGGACAGAGTCAAATACTTTATTGTTTTCTAGCTGTCCAGTGTAGTAGACATGTACCTGGAATACAATTTAATATCAAATTGACCAGAAAAAAGTAAACAATATGCAAAAGTTAGAAAAGAAATAAATTAAAATTAGTTGAATACTAGAGTTAAATCTTTTCGAAAAACTTAAGTTGTAGGACTATTTTATTACTTATAAGGATTTCTAACACAATTTAAACCTTTTTATAAAAAAAAAAAAACAATACAATAAAAATACTGGCTATGTTCATTTTTACTTGTGTCTGAGGCCTCAGAATTAACATAAAGCTTGTGAAGCATAGACAACTCCAAATAAATTTAGAAGGGGCATGAAATCTGTTGTATTTGAGTCATGAAACATGTTGCAAGGTTATTGCAGCTCATATGGCCATTAACATGTTAAATGGGCTGAACTGCATTTCATTTTTTGGGTTATTTTAAGCATATCAAAATAATTTAAGAATGCTGGGAAATGTTTACAGAGTGTAAAAAAATAGTATTTTAAAAATGTGTATTTTAGTGTTTAATTATAAATAAGTTTAAATGTTTCCTAAAAGATGACATAGATGTCAATTATCTTTCCAACAGAAAGCACAACTCTCTAATTATATAGAGAGATAATTATGTAACTTCTCTTAAGATTCAGAAATAAAATTGAATCCAACAAAAAAGAATATATGTAATGGATGCTTTTCAACAACCCAATTAGAATTTTTACACAAAATATGAACAGACTATCAGGACACTTAAAAGGCATAACTACTCACAAGCTTTCCCTTTTTGGCAACTAAACCATTTCCAGGTCGTATGTCTTCATATTCGATACCTCCGGCTAATTTGTGGCTGAATTGCTGCTTAGATGGAGTTTTATTAGGTGTATTCTGAAAAGATCAATCACTTTCATTTCTGGTATAGAAACATGGAAAATAAGTCATGATTTGCTTTAATAAAACATTTAATAATCAAGTAAAAATATGAACAATACTCCAAATTTGAAAAACTTTAAAGTTGGCTTAAAAAGTGTAAATTTGTTGGATTAGCATAAATTTTTTCCAATGCTAATTGTTATTAGAGCTCAAAACTATAATAAAATTTTCTAAAGCGATAAAAATAGGTATTTTAAGCAGAATATATTAACACTATAATATCGAAAGAATAGTTCTAAAAGTTCTACCATTTTAGGAGAATTTGATTAAACGAAAGGATCATTCACCAAGCCTGCTGCCCAATAGAAATGTTTTGATAAAAAATATCCAAATAGCACTTTTTAAAAAAAATCAATTAAAAAAAAAAAGATTTATAACCATCTCCTGTTTAAAAGCTAAATTTCAATGTTTACAATTTTTCTTACTTATTTTTTTAAGTTTAAAGAATGTGTCTGATGACTAATACAGAATATCCTTGCAGAACAGAAAATCTTTTAGACTAACATTCAACAATTGCATCAGAATTTACATTGATCCTATAGGTCATTTAATAAAATCAGAAAGTGCTGGTTTCATCAAATGCAAATTTTGTCCACAAGCAATATATAAAGCATTAAAGAGTGTATTCTTTTACTAATATCCCACAATTGCATCAGAATTAATATGTTACTCATAATAAAATAGGATAGTCTCTCAAATCATCCTATGCAAAATTGTGTACAAGTATGAATTAAAGTATACAGCTCAACAAGAATAGTTCATTATTAAAGAATAATTCACAATATCATAGTTGCAAACATAGCAAGACAAAAGTATAGGTCCAAAAATACTACCATACTTAAATTAGTCAAATCTCAACGAAAAAAACCCCCTTAAATTGCAGCAGTGAGAGATATTAATCATGATCATAAAAAACTAAGATAAGGACTATGGGATGACCATCCCTTAAATAATTAAATATAATTATTACCTGGTTTTCAGATGCCTCTTTGGCCTTCTTTTTATTCTTTTTCTTTTTACCAGATTCACTCTGGGCAGATGCGTTAAGGTCACTGCTGGATTTTTCAGGTGTTTTGGTGGCAGAGGTATTTGCGTCTTCTGAAAGTAAATAGTTTCGACTTGGATTTAAAATACTGTTTTGCATACACTTTAAAAAAAAAAAAACAACAAGCCCCCTCATAAGATTTATTACTGTAAAGAACTTTTATAGATTACCCAAAAACTATTTTATAACTCACAAGTTCTTTTTAGGATACAAGACCTATGGGAAGACTTGAGCACCGTAACACAAGTTTCCAAAAAGGTCCCAAGCTCAAATGAATCAGCAATATTGACACATTAGGAATTAATTTTCAATACCTTTAATACCATACACCACACATTTACATAATATTGGAAGAACAATTGTGAAAGTTTATTGCAAGACCCGACAACCCCCCCCCCCCAAACATTTTCATTTAAAGGAGCATAAAGATATCAAGTTCTGGAGGAACTATTAAATGGCCGATTTCCTGTTACATTAATCATGTTATTTAGGAGCATTTTAGGGCCTTAAAACATTCATTACTTAAGAATAATCTTTTGGTGATTTCACTCAGCTTTAAAGACTGCCTAATTTTACAATATATTTTTTTAGGATTGTATTGCAGGATTTTTAAATTTATCAATCTTATATTTAACATAATTAAGAAAAACTTAAAATTGAATACAATCCAGGAATATGGAGAAAAAGTCAAGACCTTTCAATCCAGTTTACAAATATAGGCTATTTAAGTTCCTTTTAGTGTTCATAAAGTCATTCAGTTATCTATGTCAACTTCAGGTTAATAGTAACTCTATTGGACCATATAACCTCAATGGTAACATATTGGACCCTCACTAGATTGCCAAGAAATTTCCCCACCTTTCTTTGGCGATTTACTCTGTTGCTTTATTTCAGCTATGAATTCACCTATTGAATTGGCGTTGGATTGAGATTTCACTTTCTTAGGCATCGGGGTTCGGCCAATTGAAGAATTCAAGTCTGAAAACAAATATGCATTTTAGTTGACTAGAGCTATGATCTTTAGTGGACCATAAGTACTTATTGAAAGCACTTTAGAAAGAAAAATGACTATTTTGCGAAATTTATTATTTCATTCAAGAGGTATTGGCAAACCTCCTGGTGGATTGCTTGAATTAACATTACACTACAGTTACACATGAGCCATTGGCAACAAGAACAATGCTCACACGGTTTCCCGTCACTTGTCCACGTAAAGCCTATAAGACAGTATTTAGGACAAAATGCTTTTGTTATTAGTTTATCAAAATTCTTTACATAAGGAAGCCCATGAAGTTCCCTAAAGATATTACACACACTTTCTATTTCAAATTCTTTAAAATATGACAGGATAAAATTAAAAAATGCAAACTAATATCCTTAGAAAGTGCCCTAAATTTTCTATGTAAAAACAATCTTTAGATGATAACCTAAAACAGTGTGCCCAAATTATTGTATCAGACTTAAATAAAGGAAATAAAAAAATGTCGTGTAGGACTCCCCCTATTTATTCCACAACAAATAGAACTCACTATCGTTGTTATCAGTTTAAATTTACAAGTTATACTAATTTAAAAAATACAGTAATCCCTCACTATATCACGCCTCGTATCATGTCTCCCAATTTTTTAATTTGTACTTTCCTTAAAATCTATTATAATATTTATTGGTACCTAAATTCATCTAATATTGGTGAGTTGCAATTGATAAACTTGAGTTTGTTGATATTTGGCAGAAAAAGATTGAGAGAAATTCAAAGCAGCTAACTTTAGATGATTTTTTTTTATTAGAAAATGAGTGAATTATAGTATTATTACCTGTGCAATAATGTGTAATGGTTAAAGTAATCAAGAATATGTCTTTTCTAAAAATTGTGCTTATTTTTTTTAGAGATTTAGTTTTATCTTTCAAATGCATACTATGTTTTAGTTTAAAAACTTGGTGGTGTGTGAGCATAAATACATCAAAAGTATATTATTTATCTAGTCGCTCTTTATATCAAGCATTCGGTTATATCACGTTTTTTTGCTTGTCTCCCGGGAAGCGTGATATAACGAGGGGTTGCTGTAGTATTAAAACAAACTATACAATAACGCAAAAAAATAAGTAGGAATTTCTCACCAGGGTCTCCATTATTAGTGATTGATTTCTTTCCTCCCTTGTTGTTTTGAACGGGAGTCGATGCCCCAGATTTTAATTTCTTCTGTTGAAGCTGTTTCTTTATTTTGTTTATTCCTAAATGGACAACATGGACTGTTTTATTAATACAAATCAATTTAGGTACTTTTCAAACACCTTTAAGACTCTTCAACAAAGATAATTTAATGTGAAGGAAACAAAATTGCTTAAATTAGTTAAGCCAATTATTTAAGCAAGAATATTAAAATCGACAAAAGGCATGTTTCTGGCTATAATATTTCTGAAACAAAAAAAAATGTATGCTCATCAACTTACTATTTGATTTAAAAAAATAAAATGCTGCTTAATTAAAAAGTGTTTATGCATATGACTTGCTTAGTCAAAGTTTGCTTATCCAATAACTTGATGATTGTCAGACTACAAGTAAATTAGAAATTACTTTGAAATTAAAATGTTACAGTTATAAAAAAAAAAGCCCTTTTAACATCAAACAAAATTGAAATTCAAGTCTATTAAATTTTTCCTAAATATTACCTGCTTTGAGTTCTTTGCTATCTTCAGACTCATCACTGTCTTCATCGGATTCTTCATCAGATGATTGTTCAACAGCCGAGTGTCCACGCTTCATGCTAGGTACCTCATTCTCTTCTTCTTCACTTTCTTCTTCTGATTTAAGAAAGAAAGGAGCTTTTGGTTAAGTTAATATTAGCGAAACAGGTTATTTTGAAAGAGTCAATGAATTTAAATACTGAGGTTTTATTATCACTGAGAAAAATGATATTATGCCATGAAATTAAACAAAGGCTGAATGCAGGGAAACCCAGTTTCTTTTCACTTACAATGTTAATAAGATCTAAAGTAATTAGCTGAAAAAAAAACTAAGCATATAAAACTGTAATAAGAACAACAGTTATATATGGGTCGGAGACCCTTACCTTGAATCAAAAGCAAGAGAAAATTTTTATGAGCCATATTTAGACCAATCAAAGAAGGCGATGTTTGGAGAAGCGATACAATTTTTAAGCGGCTAAACTATTTGAAGAGAAAGACAGTAACACAATAAAAACTAAGAATTCAATGGCTGGGACATATGCGGAGAACGGACGATAGCAGAGGCACTTAAAGAACATTTTCAACGGGCAATGTGGAGGAGAGAGAAAAAGATGGATAGATGGAAAGAGATCTAAAGGCCATGAAAATTAAGAACTGGAAAGCGAAGACCAGAGACAGGAGACTTTGGAGTCAAATTGTAAGAGAGGCCATGGTCCAACATGGACTGCATTTGTAAGGAGACTTTAATTATAAGAAGTTGCCGGTAATGATGCTGTTTAGTCAGTTTTTCTATAATAACTCTAACATTTAGTCTCATAAACTTAAATCCTCACCATCTGATGGCCTTTCTTAAAGGGATAATTATTATAGTAAATTTACAATGTTTATTCAACTATATGCAAAGCCAATTAACATAAACAATAACAAACAAAATAAAAAAACAGACGAGGAAAAATTAAAAATATATAAATACCATCTTCATCATCGTCCTCATCAAAATCGTCATCATCAAATAAGTCCTCATCAGAAGAAGATTCTTCCTCTTGCGGTTTCTTTCCAGGAAGGGCTTTGCCTTGAGGTTTCTTCACAGGAGAAGTAGATTGTTCTGAAACATCAAATATGCTGTTAGAAGTAGGCACCAGAGTTAGATAAAATGACGAGTTAAAAAAACTTGCTGCGTACACAAGATTTGGAGTATTTGCTGCAAAAAGTATTAATAATCATTAACTTTTTTAACCCATAGGCTATCATGGATTAATTATACATTATAAAATCACAAACTGTATAGAAAATGTACGGAAAATTTTTAAATTACTAAAAATAGCCAAAATATGTTTAAAAAAAACCCAGTAAAATACGTTGGTAAAAAAAAATTGTTGGTAAATAGGTAAGAAATGTTGAAATTAATTGTTGTCTATGCGATCTTTTATCACCCGCATGTTGCTCCTCGTTCTTTCGCTTAAGATGCGTTGAATATTTTTTTTTCGAGGAGCACATTTAAACAAAAACGGCATGTCCCTTTCTGAACCCATATTTTTTAAAATATTGAAAGTGATAATTTTTTAATAACCTGAAATTTTCTGCAAGAGTAAAATATTTTTGGCGAACGGCGTTTGTCTATATTATCCAACCCTGGTAGGCACTTGCAAGAATCTACACTCTTACATTGAAGTTTATTCATGACGCCATTGAATGTTTAAGTTTATATGAATGCTTTTAAGCATTTAAATTATCCCTTAAGAGCATTATACCACAAATCAAACTGTACCATTGGTTTTTTACAGTCAGATGAACCTCAAAATAGAGGTTTGGAACTACAAGCAAGTCATGTCTCTGAGCGGACACCCAACAAAACTTTGAATTAACATTGGGAAACAGAAGCGTGGCAGATTTAACATGTACCACAGTATCTATAAAGCATAATTTTTATATTTATTTTTGCTGTAGTCACTTTATACGAGCATTGTACAAGAGTGTATTTGATCCAAATGCATAATAGACTCACAATACCTGAAGGCCAGTATCTTAATTACCTGGTTCCCTAATTACAGAGATAGGGTTCATACACGTTCATTTTAACTTACATAAGTCCAGGGTTTTAACAACCAAATTTTAAAAAAAATAAGGATCTGGTTTTGTTACAATACTACCAAAAATATTGCAACAACCTGAGAAGCAGCATTCATAGTTAATTTGCAATGACTTAAAATATTAAGGCACAAATTGTTGCTCAAATAAAAAAGGTGTATTCTTAGCTAAAAACAATGATAATTAAGTTAATTAATTTGAGTCTAAATTATCGTTGCACTAGAGCTACACAAGGGCTACTGGCAAATAGCGCCGTATTTTAGAACCACAGACAAGTGAGGAGCCGACACCTGAGTAGGCACCCAACGTAACCATTAAGGAAAACGTCGCAGGCAGTGTTAGGACTTTGAAGGATATTTAATGGGCACTACCTCTACACAAGGTATTATTCGTCTGACATTTTTGGGTGGATGGACCGTTTATAGACCAGTTATTTTGGCGATGCCCGAACCTGGAACATTTCGCATGCAAGGCGAATGCCAAACCTACTGGGCTGCCCAGCCCCAACAATGAAGTTAAAATATATATTGTGGCATGTGCAATTACATTCTATACATTAATTTATTTTAATTAAAATCCAAAAATAACTTTCTAAGTTCCTTAATGAATCAAAGGTGTAACAATTAAAAGAAAAGTACTTTGTTTAGGAATGTCATCTTCCATGGAGTCATCTTCAGAAGACTCGTCTTCATTGGCAATAGTTTTAGGCAACTTGGCCTTGAGGTTTAGCACACCCTTCGCAGCCGATGGAGAGGCTTTGGCAGGGGAAACTGGGAAAGAAAGATATTTCATAAAAAATAAAGATACTACAACAGGGTTCTCTTAATGGTCGAGATTAACGGTCGCCAGTTGGCGACCAACAAAAAATTTTGGCGATCAAAATTTCTAGATGCAGTCGCCGCGGTTTCGTGACTTTCGGATCGCCGTAGTTCCGCGACTGTCGGATCGCCATAGTTCCGCGACTGTCGGATCGCCGTAGTTCCGCGACTTTCATGATCGCCGTAGTTTCGCGATTTGCGACCTTCGGATCCCCGGAGTTCCGCGACTTTAGGATAACCGGAGTTCAGCGATTTTCGGATCCCCGGAGTTCCGCGACTTTTATGATCGCCGTAGTTTCGCGACTTTCGGATTCCCGGAGTTCCGCGACTTTCGGATTCCTAGAGTTACGCTATTTTCGGATCCCTGGAGTTTCGCGATTTTCGGATGCACGAAGTTTCGCGATTTTCGGATACACGGAGTTTCGAAACAGGAGTTCCGCTACTTTCAGATCGCCGTAGTTTCGCTATTTACAATTTTTCGGATAGCCGGAATTTCGCGAATTTCGGCTACCCAAGTTGAAAATTTATGTGCACAATTTTTTTAGGTGCACCTATAGCACCAGCAATTTCGAACCCTGATGTAACCTCCAAAGTTGTAAAAAGAGTGACTGAAACCATTGATAATTGCTTGCCATATTTTATATAATAAACGTTTTTTTTTTAATGTTAAAACACTGGTCTTTTATAAAAGAAGGTTTACTTGTTTGAGATTAATTCATTAAAAGTGTATGCAAGGCAAATTTGATATTTAAATGATATACCTGTAAAATATATACATTCTCTTGTACTGCAGAATGTTGAGAAGTTTATATTTTTGTAAAGCTTTCAATTGCATATTTCCAGACAAGTTACAGCTGCTTGCCAGTGTACGATAAATCTTTCGATAATATCGAATTTCGCAGGGGGGGGGGGTCCTAATTCCCTGCAGCCACATTTTTTCCTTAAAAAGTCATGCTGCAGCCACATTCAGAAAGTTCTGCTACTGGGTTGTGTTCATTTGCATTTTTTTTGGATATTATATTACTATCTTTTAGTAAATATTTATGCTTTATTTTGATTCAGCAGTCTGATTTTACAGAAATTTGTTAAGTACAATACAATTCTTCCATTTAGCGGAACACATGAATGTGGTAAAACTTTAATCGTAATTCTCAAAAGTTCCTATTTTATTTTGGCTCCCAAAAATGTAGAGTTGGCGACCAAAATTTAGGGTTCCAGGAGCCACTGGCTACCAAACCAAATTTCTAATCTAGAGCACTAGGTTCTCTACCACCCAAAATTTCTTAGTATTATATACTAACCCTATTTTATGACTGAGGTACAATTCGAATTCAGAGCATTAACTTATCGCGAAAGTTATTATTGCTAAGAAGGCTTAAATAACTGTTAAAATTTTTCGGGTTATATAGACAGAAACTAAATTGTACCAATTTATTGGATAGACTTATTAATAGGGCCTAACAGTTTAATGAACACACAATTAATAAATAGTTGAAGACTTGAAAAAATTTGTAACTGCCTTAAAAATAAATAATCCATAAAATGTTTGCTTATTTTTAGAAAATACAGAAAAAAAAAAGCAGAATGAAGCAAGAAAAAAAATGTGAGTAAAAAATTTAAATACTTGAGAGCATAAACTTGCTTTTAAATTTAGTATTTCTTCCAATAAATGAGGCTATAATTTAAATAATTTGTGTAACAAAAAAACCCAAATGAATACAAGAAGCATTTAATTCCCATAGTTTAACGGTCCCTATTAATTAATAAATCACCACTCAAAATCCTTACTAAATCGCCTTATTAAAATGTGAAATAATCCTACATTAAAAAGCAATTTGTGTATGAAATGTACCTTTCACTGCAGTCATTTCTTTCTCACTTTCATCTGATGCTTCCTCATCTGACGATTCAACATTAGCACTCACTGTGAAATCAGCTTTGCCTCCTTTGTTGGCCGATTTGTTTAGAGCAGCTTAAGAAGGACAAGAAAGCAGTCATATTAGTACAGGTAAACATATTTTATGACTCATACACAAAATTCTAAACTTTTATATATGCCAAAAAAAAAATGCAGAATTTAGGAAAAAATAACCTATAACAGGTTTTTCTGTTTACTATGCATTTTCATGCTTGTTTTAAAACTATATATAATTTTATTTTGTGGACAGTTTTTAAATTCAACATATGCTAAATAAGTATTTAGTGGAAAGTGTATGTGTCAGATTAATTATGAAAACGTGAAAAGTATCATGTAAATAAAGCATTTTCAATGGTAATAAAGGTGTAGTTCCGCTGAGTAATAAGTCTTTAAAACTACGCAAATATAACGAATTTGTGATGCACTTCAGGGGTCTGTGCAGAAGAAAATTGGGTCCGTTTTCGGACCCTTCACAAAATTCAATTCTGCAAAAACGGACCCTTCACAAAACTCAAAAGGGGGAAAACGGACCCTTCACAAAATTAAAATAAGCGAAAATGGATTTTTCACAAAATTCCCGCCCCAAACAACAACAAAAAAAAAAAGAGTCCTGTTTGACAGGAAACCTTCAAAATATGCAAATTTTTATAGCAAAAGCAAGTATGATAAAATAAGAAAATCTAAATTCTTTTTGTATTTTAAAGGTTTCTTGTTGAACGAGAGCTTTTTTGTTCACAAATTTACAAAATTTTCTTTTACTTTACTTTTTTAATTAACTTTTTCTTTACTTTTTTACTTAAATTTACTTAAATTATTTCTTAATTTTCACAAAATTACCCTGTATTTAAAAAATTTCACAAAATTAGCATATGTTCAAAATTCTAAAAAAAAAAATTCCCAAAAAAAGGGACCCTGTAAAAATTTCCTGGACAGACCCCTGACTATCCAGCGGCGAGATAACTTAATGTATTTGATACCTTATAATGCTGTAATCGCTTGTAAAGTGGTAAAAGCAATTAGTTTTGCAACAATTTTCATAAGACTTAAAAGATTGGAAAGAACTGGAAAAGAGTTAATGAATAAAAATAGAGATTATTACCTTTCTTGTTATTTTTCAAGTTCTGAACACCATCAGCTGAATCACATATATAATATCCACTCAAATGTACAGTACCTAAAATTGAAAACATTTAAAGATGTTTTAACCCTTTTTTTTTAAACACCTGGCTTTAAAACCAAGTAGGAATAATAAGCTCTGCAAAATCAAAAAAAAAACATCTCCAAAACAATTAAAAAAAGTTTTTTTATTGCAATAAATATTAAACCCCCCAACAAACAAAATATGTCTTTGCATGACCTTTGTCTTTAAATACAGGGGATGAATTGTTTTACCATAGTTACACAACACCAACAGTCAAGTAACTAGCCTACTTTTGAGTAGACATGCAACACAACTTTTAGAAGCAGCATCGGACACAGGGCAAAGATTTGCACCATATTTGAAGAGCTTAGTGGAAGAACATGCCGAGTGACAAAAAGGTGAAAATGAGCTTTCAAGTTTTTTTGTTCGCACTTAGATGCATTAAAAACAGCACTTACAAAAGGTAAAACATAAATATTTAACTTTAAGTTTATGAAAAGTGAGAACATCATAGATTTTGAAACATACAGAGAATATTTTTGTGCCAACAACCCAATATAAATATATATATTTTTTTGGTGGGGGGGGGGGGGGAGAACTTTTACCCTTTCGTTGGCCATGCATATGCATTCGATAAGGGGCCCCTCAAAGTATCTGGGCCTTGGGGGCCCCAACTGGTCATGGTCGGGCCCTGATTGCCAGTCCTATAAAGCTTATGCATTTGTTTTGAAATCACAACTTTTTCCTCAGGTATGGGAATCGTAATAACATCAATTTAAAACGAAATTAAAAATTAATCGCATCTGGTTATATAATCATTAATTGATTAAGTTTTATAAAATAGTGTCACCATCTGCTGTATATGTTTGACATTTTTAAAATTCAGAAGTATACAATTAAACAATTAGATAACATTTTCATTTCAAATTGGATGTTATATTGATTCCCATACCTGGAGAAAAAATGCTAACATGGCAAAGCAATACTGCCGCCAAAGTTGCGATTTCAAAACTAATGCAATTAGCTCTATGGGACTAACAACCCCTCTTAATGCAAACTCCATTATCTCTACATGGAGTATTATTTGCCTGACTGGCAGCAAAGACCGCTTAAAGGTAGGCAGTTATTTATTCAATGCCTGGACCAGAACCTGGGAACATCCTCACGCAAGACAAGCACCTAACCGATAGGGCTCTCCTGCTCCACTGTTCTTAGAGTTAAAATACAACATTGTATGCAGGATTGGGACTTTGGACTCCATTTAACAAACACTCAATCTACATGTTAGTCATTTTAAACTGCACAGGCTGTTTATAGGTGGGCAGTTATTATTACAATGCCCTGACCAGAGCCTGGGACCTTCCGCATTCAATACAGGCACTTCACCGACAGCACTCAGAGAAAAATACAAAGCTCTTACCATGTCCCTTGAGGAAGAAAGTGATGTTTTCTCCCTTGTCAAAATACAGATTGAGGAGGACTTGTAGAATGGAGTCTTTCTTGAGACTGCACAGAAGGTACTGGCAACCATCATGCTCAGCCATCAGAGACACAACGGCACTTGTAGAAGTGTCTGGGAAAAAAAATAACACTCATGAGAACAGATTTGGTTAAAATATTGTTGTATTAAAGCTAAAACAAGGGTAGTTCAATGTAAAATCGCCACTAATAATACTAATTTAAAGACGATCCCCTCCTCTGATTTTATGATATATTTTAAATTTTTAATATATCAAAGGAATTGAACAATACTGTGTCTTTATCCTCGTAGCAGAAATACCATACTTCTTGTTAGGGATGCACCCAATATTTGGTTACTATTCGTTATTCGGCCTAATAACTTTACTACTCGGCTGAATAGTGAAATTTAAACTTTTTCAAATTTCCTCATGTTATCAATCAGGGTTGGGAAAAAACGTGTTTTTTGTTTTATTAAAAAAAAACATGTTTTTTTTTGCATTTTGGTTTCCTATATTTACTTAAATCCCCAATAATGTTAGGCATATGCCTTACATTTTTTTTTGTTGAAGAATCATAGAATACAAGAAATCCTTCGATTATCTGGCGATTCGGTGTCTTCCTTTAATTATATCGGATGGGCTAATAGAAGAATTTATAAACTAATAATGTAATACTAGTTTATGTTCGGTAGTATTTTAATGAACTAAAATTATGTACCACATTGATGATGAGCATAAATCTCACAAATTAGGGGCTATAATAAATTAGTGAATATTAACAAATGTCAGTAGTGTCCCACAGGGTTGGCATGGTTTAAACCAAATGGTTTTTTTCAAAAAAAAAAAAAAACAAAGATGGTTATTTTTCCAAATTTTTTAGCAGAAGCATTGGAATATGCAAGGCACAGATTCCCTAATAACTCTTCGGTGTCACTCTTGTTATGAAATATTCTGCTAGAGCTTGTAGTGACTTTCAGAAATTTTCTTTTTGAGAGTGATTATGTAAGAGAGGTGTCTGCAATATATTGGTAAAGCAGTTGATATAAAAAAGTTTAACAGTAACATTTTTAGTCTCATTCTGACTGCAAAGGCAACAACAGCCAAAGTTGAGCTCAATTTTTCCTCTTCTGGTCTAGTGCAGTCTAAATTGATAATAAGACTGGGATAAAAAAAAAACTGCAAATTTTTTGTTTAAAATGTTAAATTGTAATGGTCCTTGATCATAATATAATAAATTGTATCTAAAAAGTTTGGAATTATTACTTCATTATTACTTTAGTTATTTCAATTAAGGTTATAGTACTATGAATGGTTTAATTGACATCCATTACAAATTTTAATGGCTGTTATTTATGACTATGTAAAAATTGAAATAATTGGAGTATGTTATGCCCAAAAATTAGTTTTATATTAATAAAATATAAATTAAAAAAAAATACATGGGGATCTTACTATGAAGTAAACCATAAAATGAAGTTTGAAATTAATATAAACATCATTAGAGTCCTGCAAATACACAAACCAGTTAAATACCAAAAAAGTTTTGAAAAAACCTGGTTTAAACCAAAAAAACCAGGTTTAAACAAAAAAAAAAAAAACGGGTTTTTTGGTTTTTTTGAAAAAAACCTGGTTTTTTTCCAACCCTGGTGTCCCATTTGGGATCTAAAGTATCACATACAGTGGTGGAAATTGATTTATGAACTAACATTCTTTTCACCAGATATCGCTTTGTATTAAGTGCTAACAATTCAAATTTTGTGTGTTGGATATTCAGAGCACAATAAAGGAATTTCACACATAATTTTTTTCAAAAAATGATATTAAATAAAAATATATATAATTTTAGTTTTTAAGCATGTCAAATGATGGAAATTGATTTATGAACTCAAATTTATTTTGAACCCAGGTACCAAATATTTTAACTAGTTCTTCATTTGAACATCAGGGGAGCTTACTATCAGTGTTTATGAATAAGATTAAGGCCAAATTTGTTGAAATTTATCTGTTTTATTCCCATTTTACTAAATAGGAAAGCTTGCGGGACTGCCTGAAACCAAAAAGGTAAAAAATGACACTTATATAATATTGTAACAAATCTGTAATGGAAATTAGCATATTAATTAAAAGATCAATAAATATAATTCATAAATATTTGAAGAATCATTCTGACTTCGGCAAAAACCATCATTAAAAAAGGTGCAACCCTCGTGGGACGAGGGACAAAAGCAGGATTATTGGACTGGTATCCCAAAAAGTTACCATTTGTGTCAGCATTTGTGCATTACAGGGCGAATTTGTTATGAATAATCACTTCCTGTAACTCCCAGAAGAGTAGGACAAATATTGATATCGTCGTCGAACTTGAAATGTTCCAAAATGAAGGCTGGTCTGAAGCTTACTCTTCACCATAAGAACAGGATATTAAAATGTAGTCGTAACTACATGAAAATGGATTGGGTGGGGGTGGAGGGAGAGAAATAGGAAAAAAGTGAACTTTGCTGATGAAAAAATGTTCAATTTGGATGGACGTGATGGTTTAAAATGTTATTGAAAGGATCTTCGGAAATAACCAAGATCTGCCTTCAGCAGAAATGTTAGGGGTGGAAGTTTGATGGTTTGGGCCCCGATATCTTATGATTGAAGAAACAAGGTTATGTTTCTGAATTGCTGACAAACATAACTTTATTGCAGATTAGTTCTAGAAAATTCTTTAATTCCTTTTTGCGTTGCAAAACTATGCTTTTGATTAGATTTTTATGCATGATAATGCAAGTATCCACATTTCAAACGAAATTAAAGACTGTTTAATGAACAAAGTGTTGTTCATTTAGATCACCCTGCCAATATCCATGACTTAAACCCCAAGAATAATGTCTGAGATCAATTGGTTTGAATAATTTACTCAAATGGAGTATGGTTTTAATGAAGTGTGCATCAGTTATGGAATAGAAGGACTTAATCATTAAAAACTGCAAATCGCTTGACCAAAACTTGAAACAAAGTTTTGTGTTGTCTATGAAAAACAAAATCAAGGAAGCATTAGCGACAAAAAATAGTTTTAGCAATTATTAATTGAGATTGAATGCAAAAGTTCATAAATCAATTTCCCTATGCTAAAACTAAAATGTCAAAAAAATAAATTGTTTACGAATTTATATAAAATTTTATTTACGTGTATAGTTTATAATGCAAAGCCAGTATAGTATATAAAATTTAAATCGATAAAAATGCATTTAATGAAGAAATACTGTTAAAAAACTGTCAGTTCATAAATCAATTTCCACCACTGTACAAGGTTTACCATTCCATCAGGGTCTACTATTTATCACAATCTTAATCTTTAAGGTAATACACAGCATGGTCATATATCCTAAAATAAAACCTATTTCCTTAAATGAACTGTAATTGGTCAATAAATTATAAAACACTTTATAATTAATAAAATTGTTTTAAACATAAAACCCTGGTTATCATATTCAAAAACGCCGAAAAATTCCTACACAGGACTTGTTGCCTTTTTTGATAGACTCAAATTATTCAGTTCTTGTTATTTATAATGTTAAATAAAGCTTTACTCCAAATTGTATTAAATAAACATGTCTCTAAGTTAACAGATAGTGAGTGGGCTTAAAACAATAATAATTATTATTATCACAATTGTAATTTGTTTCACTAAAATAATTTTCTTTAATTGTATAATTATATTGTAAGATATGGTTTTATTTTCTAATTTTCATTCTACATCCGATTCACCTACTTCAGTTTTTGCTTTCATACTTGTTTTCATTTTCAAGGTTATGATGGTACAATTTCTAAAAGGCTAGTTTTAATAACAAACCAGTACTTAGTTACATTGTATTAAAAGTTTGTGTACTTGCAAACAAAAATACAGTTTAGAGATGAAAATCGGCACAACTTGGAGAAAGTGTTCAGAGAATATATCTTAAACTTCACAAATGTTTCATGCAATCATTGATTATTGGCAAAATTGTTTATTCAGTAGAACTTGGATTTTTCGCTGGGCAAAAACTCAGGAGGCCCATCTTCTGCAGAATGGTACACAACTCAGAGGAATAATTAAAATTGTTTTCTACTAATTGGGAGAATCAGTTACGCGAATGTAGAGATATGATGATTTAAAAACCATAAAGAAAAATGTCTAAGCTGCAGGTAAAAAAAAATCTTAATCAATCATGGATCCTTAAATAAGGTCCCCTCTCCCAATTCTTTCTAGTGGCTGGAATCTCTGTAGTTCCCCACCAGTAGAAAATTACTGTGCGGCAGTGCTGTATTCGTAAAATTTGCACAGGGTATACTGTGGCTTCATAAAAAAAATGATAGGGTATACTTTTAATATGAGTCGGTACTTAGTAATAAAATTTACAAAAATGCTTAAACTGTAATTAAAGATATAGAAATAAAACTTGGTTTAAGCTGCACATAAAATAAACTTATCTTTTTCGCCCCCGTACTACTTTTGATTGGACATCAGTCGCTGCCCGATGGTTTACCAACCATGATCTCGCATACCTCTTTGTTTCAAACAGATCAAGTGGTGGTCCATTAGCATTAATGAACATTAAACTTAACATTAGAAACCAGTAACGATGCCCTCAAATCAGTTGTTATGATCATCATTAAACTGAAGCCCCGTTCACACTCTGTCGTTGAGCAGGGCAAAGTTGATATTGTTATTAGCAGATGTTTTAGATCGCCTGGCAAAGATTTGGAGTTTCAGAGAAATCTTGCAAGCTGTGGATTGCTTGCCCCTCATGATGAGGTTTATGATTTTTTGAAAATTACAATAAAGTGTCCAACTCATAATAATCACAGGGTATACTCTATTTTTTCAAATAAACCACAGGGTATACTCTGTATACTATACACCCCTGCTGTGCGGTCACCCTTGATGAACTTTCCAAAATCCCGCCAAATGTATTTTGGCGACTTTTACGGTCTGATAGGGTTGTCAGAAAATGTCATCGGTGCGAAGAAGAGCATTCCAATTATCAGTCAAACAGGTTGCCAGAAAAAAATATTTACCGCCAAATTTGAAAAACTCGCGCCAAGGGTGACCGTACAGTAAATCTGATCCTTTCCCACCATTTTTGAGCTAGGCAAACTTCAGCGATTAAAATAAATCGGGAATCTCCGCCCAAAGATGCAAAGTGTTAATGGAAAACATGACATAAGATACTGTAACATTTGGTTTATGAACAATTCACAGACTTACATTTTAGGAATAATAGTTGGATCACCTTTACTGTACGGTAACTATTGGCGAGAATTTTCTGATTTGGTGAGAAATAGTTTATTGTGGCAACCTATCTGACTTTGACCGAAAACCCAAACAGTCAGATATGGTTGCCAGAAAACTACATCGTTGTGAAGAGAGCATGACGTTAAAAGTCGCCAGAATACGGACTTTTGGCGCGATTTCGGAAAGTTCGCCAATAGTTACCGTACAGTAAATTTCTACCTAATAGTTAATAAGGTAAAAAAAAACAATGTTTGAAAAAGCCAATTGTACCTGTCGGATCCAAAGCAGCCATACTAATGTGGAACTTTTTACCCACAATTTGTGAGTACCTTTTCCCAGTTTCACAGCATATGCCTGAAAGGAAAGTTAATAAATTGCTTGTCAGGCTACGAAGACTTCATTCGCAAGTATTTATTTAGCTACATGAATGGAAGCTATCTTTACACAATTTTACCAGAAAATAAGAAGGAAAATATGTTTCCAAAATAAAACATTCATAAGATTAAATAATGTCTATGTCAAAATTGTAAATTACGACACGTGTTTTGGACATGCAAGTGAACATTATAGACAAGAGGACTATTAATTAATACAAACCCCAGAATTCCGTTTTAGAATCCGAAGCCTTTTCTATTTGTAAGTTCTGCATTGTCTTATTGTAACTAAAACGATTAAAATAATAGTTGCATTCCACAAATACCGGTAGAAGAAATTTTTAAAAATCCGGTAGACAGACTCAGACAGAAGTAAACAAGACACATACAGCCAGATCCGTTTATAGACTTGATAAGTAATTTAAAAGATATTTATTTACGGTTACAACCAAGGTCTTAACATATGATTCCCTCCCTTATTAATAAATCTGTCTAAGTTTGGAAATTTCAACATAAATGTGACTGAATACTGATGGCTGAATCTTCTGCAAACGTATAGTTTAGGTCTTTGCGGGAAAGACTCAGTAAAAGTTTCTCGTAAGCTTGAATAATGGTCTGTTAAAAAAAGTAACACCTGAGCCAATTCTAGATTGCAGGTTGTGTTTCCTTAAACTTAATTGAAGATTATTAAAATTAAATCTCCCGTTGCAGTAAAATGCTGTTGGGTATGGGGCCGATATGATTTCTAGGCCCCTTTGCAACTTAGTTCGGTTCTCCTCTTATCAAAAGTTTATTGCAATAATTCTCTCGAATTAATACTGATTCATGCACTGAACTGATGTGTATGAACCCATAAAAGATTTAGTACCCATATAAATTACATTAATATTAAAGAAGGAACATTTCCACATATTAATTTATCTTATTTAAAAAAGAATTAGTTACAAATTTTTTGAAAAATAATGTTAGAAAATCATGCATGAAATAACAATAACAACTTTTGCAAAACAAAACAAATTTGTCCAATTATTATTATTTTTAATTAAATAAAAGTGAACCATGGCCAAGTATAAGGGGCATTGAGATTATGCTTAATGAGCCCATTGGTAATTCAAACCAAAAAATATTCTAGCCATTTAGAATTTGTTTGATTAAATTATTAATAATTTTTGCCTGTCTAGCGCGGACCCTATTAAACTTCCGACTACAGGACATATAACTTTTTATATGCCACTTATGAAATTCTTAAAAATTTCCAGCCTTCCCGGTGGCCCTTGTTGGGTAGTAGGTAGTAACTATTCAGCTTATATTAAGTTAGTATATGTATTGTATTGCTTTGATTATTTTTTTAAATAGTTTTAAATTATAAACTTAGTTTTGATATAATATAATTTTCAGATTTTTCTTTTTAGGTCTCATTAATATGGATGGATAGAAAATTTAAACAAATATAAGTTGAATTATATTAAGAGAACCTGGGAATCCTTAGCCATAAGGGAGGATTGGCCCACCTTTAAATTTTAGTATTTAAAAATATTTTAGATTTTTCACAATAGATGGTACTTAAAGCTACTGTTGTCAGCAGATAGCTACCAAAGTTTCATTGAGCTATTTATTAGCAGTGAGGAGAAAATTAAAAAAAAAAGGAAAATAAAAAAGAAAGTTTCTCATCCCCAAATGTAAATATTTTCATTTAGACATAATTTGTAAGATTTTTCAGACGAACCAATTGAGTTCAGCTTATAAGTATGTGGTATTTTATAAATAGTGCTTATCAAGGTTTTATTTAAGTTATAAAGTTTGTTTAAGGGGGTTCAGTATGTTGTAGATCGGTAATGTTAAATTGGCCAATTGCAATGTACTTTTTCACAATAACTACTGATCAGATCATCTTAAAAAAAATAATTGTGAGTGTTTTACCAACCTTATATATTAATCTGAGGTTAAAAGTTTTTTTTAAAAAATAACTGTTAGATTTTTTAAAATAAAATAAGTTTTAAAGTACCCAAAAAATCATGAAATTTTTCACTTTTTTGCCCCATAAATTTTTTTTCACTTTAGTTTTATTAAAATTTATAACCTCAGATTAATCTATACTATGTATTACATCATATAAAAAAAGTTTACGAGAAAACATAGCATAGTTTTTGAGAAAAGGTACATCGAAGTTCAAAAAATCAAGTTCTGCGAAAAACGCATTTAAAGTTTTTATTGTTAACCCATTTCCTTACAAAGCCATGACATTAAAATGGCTTTTAATGTCAAAAATATTTTTACAATCGTCTTGATACTTTGTGACATTATTAATAAAGGTTGTAATAGTATTTTAAGCCAATAATTTTTGTTTAGATTTTTTCACCGATTTTTGGGTACTGAACCCCTTAATATGGATGGATAGAAAATTTAAACAAATATAAAATGAACTAGCTGTTATACCCGACGTTGCACGGGTAGAGGTGAAAAAATAATTTTATAGTCAATTTAACTATTTTTTCTTTCATTTGAGTTACATAAGATATGAAGATTACCCAGTAATTTTTTCCATTTAATTACCCATCTTGGATATAGTAATAATTAATATTAATTTCAAAAATACCTTTGATAAGAAGCTCAAATTAAAGAGAATACATATTTAAATAAAAAAATAATCAGTAAGAATTAAAAATAAGCTACTCCAGCAAACAGCAAACGATTTGCATTTTTTTTATAAGTTTACTTGCTTTTTAATAAGCTTATGTTGCTGATACCGTTCGTTATTAAAGTACAAAATCCCGCTACTTATATTACATTTAAAAAATCAAAATTTAAAAAACGCAATAAAATTCACCGATGAAGTCATCGTATTTTCCCAAATAAATATTTTTTAGCTCATTTGGCATTTTTTGCGAATTTGGCGAGGAAAAGATATGTCTAACAACACACCCATTCAGTTTTCGTGCAATGAACTTCGCACAACCAGCATTAAAAAAGAATTGCTCATTTGGTACGTTTTTTGTAATAACTTGGCGAGTTTGGCAAAGTATTTGGCGAAAAAAATAAGACATAAAACCATAATATTGTTTGGTTTGGTTTGAATTATCGTCGCACTAGAGCTACACGAGGGCTATTGGCGACGGGCGTCGTATTTTAGAACCACAGTCAGGTGACGAGCCACACCTGAATAGGCACCCAACGCAACCGTTAAGGGCGACATCGTACGCAGCGTTAGGACTTTGAAGGATATTTAACGTGCACTCCCTTACACGGGGTATTATTCGTCGGACATTTTTGGCTGCACGGGCCGTTTATAGGTCGGCAGCTATTTTGGCGATGCCCGGACCCGAACCTGGGACCTTCCGCATGCTAAGCGAGTGCTTAACCGACTGGGCTCCCCAGCCCCTCCATAATATGCATCTGTAGTGCAATGACTTTCAAAAAACAACATAGTTCAGTATGTGGTATTTTATAAATAGTGCTATATCAAGGTTTTATTTAAGTTATAAAGTTTGTTTAATGTTGAAGGATTCAAATCACTATGTGCCATTCCTTACAAAATAGCTAGGTGGGGTGGCTTGGCCTGTCTGGACCAAGAAGGCCCTCTGATTTAACTAGTAATTAAGATCTATAAATAATGCTTATCAAATGCATGGTTTATAGTAACGAATTACAATAATAACTTTATGTATGTAATGAATTAATTATCAATAATTGTACTTGTTTAGAATAAAACCAAAACCTCAACAAAAACTAACGTAGTCAGTTATGACAGAATATCACACATTTTCGACGAAAACAAAATTATTAACTCAGGTGTATTAGTACTCCAATTAACATAAAAATAGTAACTGACTTATTTTGTGTGTGTGTGGGGGGGGGGGGGGGCACTGAATGAGTTAACTACACTCCTTGCCAACCTAACTTGGGTAAATAGAAATATACTATGGGGAAGATCCTTCCGCGGATGTTAATAGTTCCATAAATTATTTGTGGATCCATCCAGAAAACATGCTAATTTCATTTAAGGTCTAACAGATTTGCATATTATTTGAGAAAATCTCACAATTTTATCAGAATGAAAAGTGTATTTGTGTTCAATTGTATTAAGATCATTTTATATGTAAATATTACTTAACAAAAGTTTCCAACTAACGGATCAATCGCGGTTTCCCCCCCTGCCTTTTTACTATTTGTGTTTACCCAAGTTAGGTTGGCACGGAGTTTAGCACCAACTAGTTTTTTCTTATAAAATAAATGCATTAGTTTTTTTTTAGATTGGTGCTTGTTTCAATGTCTTTTGTTTGGGATCCTAAATAGTTCAAATTGTTCCTTTGCCTACTAATTGGTACAATTTTAAAATTATTATTTCAAAAATTATTCTGTATCAAAAACCCAAAAATGGATTTTTTTGATCATAAGCTTTTTACTATATACTGTCAATTTTTGCCTTTTGGTCTACCATAAGAACTTTTAATTAGTGCAGGGCCGGATTTAAAGATTTGCCGCCTGTAGGCTACAATAGATATAGGTTCCATAGCCGCCAGATATAGTTTTCTTGACTATTTTTTTCTTTCTACATATTAGAATCATCTATATATACTCCAAATCGAAAGCGAAATAATAGGCGAATTTTTTTAAAACTATTCTAATATTTGTCTTTCAACTTCCAAATCAAGGGGAGAAGAGCGCAATTGCACTCGCAGCTACCATGTTTACTACTAAATAATAGTACTATTTACGATTTACACATTAATGTAAATTATTTGTTTATTTTCTTCAAAATATTAGTATCTTTATAATAATTTTTTATGCCAAATGCTGGTTTAATTGTTTACAAAATTTGCCGCCCCGAAAAATTTGCCGCTCTAGGCTACAGCCTACTTAGCCTATTTAAAAATCCTTCCCTGAATTAGTGTCAATAATTTTGTCCCACCCCTGTAGTTACTCTTGCGTCATTAGTAATGTTTTTTTTATGGCTTTCCAATTTTTAAAAGTATTTTTTATCAGTCCTACTCTAGCACTAATTTAGTTTTGAAATATTGTTTTGAACTCAAAGAAGGAAATTGAAATCGACTTATTAGACAGGATATACTGAATATTGTTTCATAAAAGCATTTATATAAGACATAATTTAAAACAAAATTATCTACCTTTAAAGAAAAGAAATACTTTTGAAAATTGAAATGGTTATGCTAGTCATTTTTTCATTCGATGATTTTCCGTTACACTTAGAGTTACGTTTTAATCATTTAAAGGGCGTTACTTTCTTGAATTTAAGAAAAATATGGAATTAGTTTTCCAAAAAATTCGCTTGTTTACTACTTTTTTATAACCTATCTCACGTAATTGGAAACTTAAGGTTTCATACGTCATAAAGTATTCACCCTTAAATTGGATAGCCAAAGTTTTTTTTTCGAAGTTGATTCGAAAACCTGGCATTCAAATCGAAAATTATTTGAAGTCTTTCGATTGTTTCCCATACATTTGTTATTTCTTATGGAATACGGTGTTCCGAAATTCTTTGTTCCGACATTAAATTCAATGCGAAAAAATGAAACTCTATTATAAATTGGTTTTTATCTTTTTTGCTATTAGCGCCATTATGCCTATATCCGGAAAATCCCAGCACAGTCGCCCATCGAAGTTCGCGGCAGTATTTTTAGGCGCATTTATACTGCTGTTTCAAGCCTACGACTTAATATGCTATTTGGTCACATTGCCTTTTTCCTCGATGTTGATGGCTGCGTCCGTCGTGAATTTCATAACTTTCGTCAACCGTTTCATGCTGATAAGTAGATACCAGTTGCTGAAGCAGATCGCCGATGGAATGAGTCGTCACGAAAACCAAGCTGGGAAATTCCTGAAGCTCTTTCTCTTTCCATACATGATATTTGCCCTTCTGTGCTTCGTTCTAATACTGGTCAGTAGAGTTATTTACATGAAGAACTCGATATACGTTTTTCATATCCTCGGCATACAACCACAAGAAGAGGTTTTCAAGCTGATGGTCAGCTTCTGTTACAATTTTAACCAACTCTTTTGGGGAACTTTCCCATTGCAGGCGACCGGAGTTTTTTACGTTTTAATCTGTCACCACATCAGATACGTAGTAAAGCAGGAGTTGTCCAAAGTCTTACGTATTGAAGAATGTCACATAGACTACCAGAAGCTCGTGAGATGTTTTCTCTCAGTAAGGAGGGCAATCCGTCAAATAGACAATGAACTGTCAATCTTTGTTTTATTTAATACCATCTACACTGCAGCAATTATATTTTTAGCCCTTTCCTCCTTCATACGTAATTCTTATTTCATGGGAGAGTGTCCGTTCTGCTTCGACGGGATCGCCTATAACTTATGTATACACTCTCAAAAAAATTTCCTTTAATTCACGGAAAAAGTCTGTGCAGCACTGCTACCGGAATGTTTCCGTGAATTGAAGGAACACTTTGGTCCGTTAAAAGAAGAAAGTATTCCGTTTTTTAAGATAGATCCGTTGTGTTTATTTTCCGTTAAAAAACGAAAAATTTATGTATTTTGAAGAAATATCGAACTTCGAGCGACATCGTACGCTGACGCCGTCGGGACTTTGGACTAAACAGATTTAACGAGCACGTCTGTCCCAGTGCTCTCAGGTCCTAAACTTCCCAGTACAGATATCCGATTTGTAGGATGACTGGCAGTAGGTGTGATTCGAACCCTCGCACTTCTGAAAAGGCTGAATCTTGAGGCGGATGCTTTAACCACTCGGGTATTGTGACACATCTCTTCAAAATATTATTACAGGAGTTACTGCTGCAAAAAGTCGTGATGTCGATAGAAATTAATGGCGGCCTCTTCTGCCCACCACCAATAATATCGCGATGCGCATGCGCGATTCAAAGAAAACGGAATTATTCTGTTTTTTTATAAAACGGGAAAATTACTGTGAAAAAAGACGGAAAGTTTAGTGTATAAAGAGGGATTTTTCTGAGAGTGTAGTGAATATTGTGATGGTATTTTTGGCGACGACTGGTTCCGCATGTTCGATGTCGGAGACCTATAGCGAGCTGACAGAGCGAGTGGAGAACTTGTGTGTTGCTTCCCACGACACTCAACCATCTTCTGACAAGCTAATTTTCTTGATTCGGGTTGAAAATGAGGCGATTTTCACAATCGGAAAGATCATGCCCATCACTCGCAGCTCTGTCGTGGGCATATTTGGGACCATCATAAGTTATATTCTGCTCTTCGAAACTTTGATATCGTCAGTTTAGTTGGTAAATGTATTGAATTTTTCTTTACATTATCACTTGCCTACAAGCACACAAGATTTATTTTTGGCTTTTTCCTCCTTTATCCGTAATTCTTATTTCTTAGGCGAGTGTCCGTTCTGCTTCGACAACTTATGTATAGTGTGGTGATGGTGTTTTTGGCGACGACTGGTTCTGCATGTTCGGTGTCGGAGACCTACAGCGAGCTGACAGAGCGAGTGGAGAACTTGTGTGTTGCTTCCCACGACACTCAACCTTCTTCTAACAAGCTAATTTTCTTGATTCTGGTTGACAATGAGGCGATTTTCACAATCGGAAAGATCATGCCCATCACTCGCAGCTCTGTCGTGGGCATATTTGGGATCATCATAAGTTATATTCTACTCTTCGAAACTTTGATATCGTCAGTTTAGTTGGTAAATGTTTTAAATTTTTCTTTACATTATCACTTGCCTACAAGCACAAAAGATTTATTTTTGGCTTTTTCCTTCTTTATCCGTAATTCTTATTTCTTAGGCGAGTGTCCGTTCTGCTTCGACAACTTGTGTATGGTGAATATATTGTGTTGGTGTTTTTGGCGACGACTGGTTCCGCATGTTCGGTGTCGGAGACCTACAGCGAGTTGACTGAGAGAGTCAAGAACTTGTGTGTTGCTTCCCACGGCACTCAACCATCTTCTGACAAGCTAATTTTCTTGATTCGGGTTGAAAATGAGGCGATTTTCACGGTCGGAAAGATCATGCCCATCACTCGCAGCTCTGTCGTGGGCCTATTTGGGACCATCCTAAGTTATATTCTGCTCTTCGAAACTTTGATATCGTCAGTTTAGTTGGTAAATGCATTGAATGTTTGTTTACAATTGAAGAGTACTGGGGAGGAACCGCTTGATTTACTAAGAGTCTTCCCACAATTGTGTCTGCTTGGCGGACATTGGAGACAGGAAACAGGTTTTTCTTTCGGATCTTCATTCGCGGTGCAAACGTGTCTCGTGTCCACTGATCTCTGGCGTGAATAAGGGTTGCCGTGAAAGAAAAACAAAGCGAGTAACCGGTTTCTTTGCACCAGTTTTGGCGATTTCTCGCTATCATCGCCTATTGAGGAAAACCTTCTGCGAAATCAAGCGGTTATTTCCAGTGTACTTGCGGTACTTTCCCCTGTTGGTACTGCTGGGGGGGAAAAACCGCCCCACCTCTCGTTACTCATCGCATTTTTTTATGGCAGCGGAACTTAAATTTATTTATAATGTTCAAGTAGTTTTAAATAAGAAATTTGTATCATTGTATATTTTTGTGCTATAATCTCATAAATACAAAATAAGCTAGGCAATAACTAAAAACAGAAGCAAAAGCTCTTATATTTTATTAAGAACAATACATATAATTACAATTAAAAGTTTAAAGAAATGATAAATGTGGTACAGTTAACAAATAATTTTCACGTATAAATCAATTCAAAATATACAGGAATGGTGTTCTGGGTGTTTAAACGCAAATATAATCCTTAAATATGCACCATATTTATACACTTAATTCCCATTAAAAAACTTCTGATAGAGTTTGGTGGTTTCGACTATATAACAATTTAACAAAACCTTCGAAAAAGTTAATGTAGTAAAGTACTTACAGTCAACCCCAGATTAAGTATGCAGTTGCGCGCGCATCCGCGGATTAAACGTCGTGAGTAAATAAACCTCACTATCTAATCGAAGCAGGCGACGAAATTTCGCCTGTTCTGATTGGCTGGATTGAAGAAAAAATAATTAATATTACACTCTAAATGGAAAAAAAAACCCATCAAACTAATACAAATATGTCTTGAAATAACGAATAAAGCGGTTTATTGAGTATGAAATACATTTTTTTATTCGATTCTCGCACTCGGAAATGAGAACTATTTACTCCTTTTTCCGTACAACATTTACATGCTGCAAACTTAATGTGTTTTACTGTAGTTAGTAAACATTAATAGTACAGATAAAATTTAGGTGCAGAACAAAGTAGTTATGATACTTTTGGTTTAATTAAATTACTAGATTTTAAGACCATTATAAGGCAAAATAAAATTGATTGGTTTACCCTAATAAGGCTATTAAATATCACACAAAATTCTATTACATTAACAGTAATTAACTTTCAGGCTCAAGTAAGAGGTTTTTTTTGCATTTACATATCTCCATTCACTCTTAACATATACTAAATTAAAGTTTGAATTTCCACGAAATACCCTGTTTTCTAATCTATAAATAAGTATATTTTATGCATAGTTATGCTAAATACTTTATCCATAAACTATATCTTCTACTGAAATCTATTTCTAGCCTTTTGTTCTATACATAAAATGCGTATTCTTCTGATAAATAAATCTAAATGGCTATACTTATTTTTGTTATAATATTTCTTTTATTTAATAAACAATTGCTGACCGATATTTAATGCATTTGAGAAATATGTTAACCAAATTATTCAGTTTTGGAACAATTTTTGAAAAAGAAATAATTATATACTTAAACATATGTTACAAGCAATGATCAATTCAATATTTTATGTTTGTCTAAAATCTTTTGCTAAATAATATTTCAAAAGAAACATTTAACATTTTCTTTCAAAAACTAACTTAAAGAAAAAATCCCCCCAAAGTAAAGTTAGACTTCACAAAGTTAAGGAGGAGAAGTTTAAGACGGAAAATCTTTTTGATAGAGAATAAAATGATTTATAACGAAACATTAATAAATAAAAATTAGATCTAAAATTATTCTTGTGTTAAACATACAGTTTAATATACTGCATAGTTACATATAAGATTTTATGTTTTTGAATGATTCCATAACGAAAAATTAAGATTTCAAGTATCATCTAATACATTAATTACGATCAGTAAAAGATTTTATATCTACCTTGATTAATTCGTTTTATTTATTACATGATCTTATAACGATTGTTTCTTCACAAACTGGAAGACAAAGCTTTAAAAAAACTTTTATGGATGCTATTTTTAAAGCCAGTATAATTTCTGCAAGATTTAAGTTAATGGTAAGGTTGTTTGTAGGGTCCCTATCCGAAAATGAAGGCTAAAACACATAAGATTGGGAGAATTTTGTTGGTAAAAAAAACATTATTTTACATTATCACCAAGAGTGTTTATGAGTTATATACTTTGATATAATGATTGCATCACCGAAAAAAAAAAAGACATCATAATTTCAGTTACCATGTTAAATGTCTGCAAAATGATAAATACTAGACAAAGTAATGCAAAATTTGGCAGACTTTAATTTGTTTTAAAGTTTTTAATTTGTTTAAAAATTATATAAAGAAATCATAAATTCATTAAGTAATTTAATGGAAAAATATTTCCTGTTGTCCTTTGTGCTGTATCCTTTGTGCCACTGTTTTTTCTCTAAATAAAGATTGCTTCTCAGTATTTCTGTAATTTGTAATATCTTATTTTAAACAGTGACTTTGGTTCTGCAGCCTTTTTCATTTGGTAACTTAAGTTATCATTTTTCTGTATAATTAGAAAATGAAAAATCTTGTTTTTGAAATCCTTTTATTACGGTATCCCCCGTTATGAGTTTGGTAATACTACTTTAAGACTCCCACATAAGAGACACCCATAAAGTCATATTTAACATATCATTACATAGTATATTATATGCACAAAGTCATATAAGTTTAGTTCTCCATTACAACAGACACCCACAGGGCCGGATTAACAGAGCAACATACCATAGCCCCAAAATATACAACTATAGCCATAATACTAGTTCTATATCAATACACAGATGCATACATACATATAGCCATTATAACGTAGGCTGGTTGCACACGGGCGGTTTCCCGATTCTGTTTCCGAAAGCGTATTTCTCATGTGGAATTCCGTAACACTACACCTTAGGCAGTTTCAAAGAATTTAACAAGTCATGGGGAGAGATCCAGACCGTTGCTGCCAACAGAGTGAGGTGGCGGACTATGACGGAGACCTTATGCTAAATAATTTAGTGAAAGAGGTATAAGTAAGATATGTATACCTCAGGCAGACGTTCGATTTTTTTTTATATGAGGGATTTTTACTGCCAGGTGCTTGAGTGACACTTTCATGAAAACATTGTAGTCTATTTGACACTGCACATGAGATCTCAGAATGAAAAAAAATTCCTATTTGCTACTGTGCTTTTTAGAAAAGTATGCTAAAGTGGCATACGAAATGACGTGTTTTTTTTCCCGAGCGTTACATGTGCAAGCCACATTTGAGTTTCCGAAAGCGGAATCTGGAATTAGAAAAACGCCAGTATAATAGTGTAACATCAGTATAATAGTGTAACGCCAATATAATAGTGTATAAGAAAACAATTAGGTGGATTTAATGAAAAAAATCGCTGAATTGTGGAGAAAGTCGTCTACTTTCAGTGACTTATAGCTGCCTTTGATACAAAAACAAACATAGTAAACGGCAATTTAAAACTTTCTCTTTAAAACCAATATATTTTATTTAAATCCGGCCCCGTTAACAAACAAAATAATCATGTAATTTTCCATTACATAATTGACAGTTTATATACATCTCTCGACGAAAGAACATGTTTTAAAAACTCTAACAACTGACGTGGCAATGACGTCACTAAAGATTGACAAAGAGCCATAGAACAGCCGATTGCTCCTTCAGCATTCGTTGAGGAAGAACACTTCTACCAAAGTACCTAAGTGATATCTTAAGAGCATGTTAATAGATTCCAAAGGTGTAAAAAGGTTGTCCAAAAAGTAAGTTCCGTTGGAGGGTTAAATAAAAAAGAATAACTCCGTAAATTAATGTACCTTCGTTTCTATATTTTTATATAAGTTTTTTTCATAAATATGAATGCTAAGACTAAATATGTCTTTTTTAGACATTGCCAATGATTATAACTGCCTTCGATTACATAAAGTTTTCCAGTTTATTTATTTATTTTTAAAACTTTTAGTTTAATAATTTCGCTGAGTCTGATTTCATTGCCAGGTAATATGCCTTAGAACGAGCATTATTGAATATTTAATTATTGATGCTTTGATGCATTATCCGCAACGAAAGGGTTGTATTGTTTCTTACGTAATAACTTCAAGTAAAGATTATACCTTTATATTTAAGTCAACAGAAGGAGATACGAAAGGATTTTACCTACCTGACTAAACAAATGATATCTAAAAAAATTCTGAAGTCCCTGTTTTTGAACTGACCAAGTACGTTCACGCCTGCCGTGAGGTCATAGCTAGGCCAAAAATTGTCTTAATCCCCACATAAAAAAATCTAGCAGGTAACTTGTCTAAAACTTAAACGGACAAGCTTATGGCGACCTTCAACGGAACTTATACTTTCTGGACATCCTTCTTAAGACGGCACCATGAACAAGAAGACACAAAGACACATATAACATTTATAAAGATCGAGAAAGAGCTGCCATTTTCACTGATTTTCCATCAGTTGGAATTTCATAAGCTGAGTGCTATTCACTTAGATAAGCCTGGAAACGAATTATATTGCGTCGGTTTGGAACGTTGTGAATAAGCCTGGAACGTTATTGCATCAGTTTGGAATCAAATAAGCATCGAATTGTTCGCAACTGGGAGACCGAATTAGTTTATAATGGAATGTTTTTTTTTCTTAAATGCTTCAACAGTTGAGTTTTGCCTACCACTCAATGAACATTAGAATTTATAATATATTAATACATTTTTCAAAAAATGATTGTCATAAAGACTATCAAAAGAGCTAATTGATCTAGCAAATGCATGGCTTAGTTGAGTATCAAATAGAATTTTATTTACATTTTTTTTCCTAAATTATTAAAAGCCTTTGATTGATTGAATTTTGATTGAATGTTGAGCAATGTATGTTTTTTCGAAAGTGCAAATTTAGCGAAAAAATGAAAAATAGGAAATTTCGTAATATGTACAAAATAAAAAAGTTAATTTCTTGCTTCTTTTTACACGGCGCTTTCAATTAAACAACTATCTGATTTGTTGGAATAGAAATATACTAAAATTTTAATTAAAAATTATCTAATTTTTAGTAAACTAAGTTTTACTTTGACGTTTAACTATGCACGAAATTCGGCAAGTTGTAAATATTTAATACTTTTCCATAAACTGTCAAATTTACAATCATTAAAAGTACATGGGACAGAAACTTAATTTTACATTTCTGGTTAGTCAAAAGAGGAACAATATATTATCACGTAGCCATATTAGGCATCCTTTTTTGGCAAATTTTAAATTTTTAATTTTAATTTATGGATTTTAATCAGAGACTAATTTGGAGGCAGGTGTTATGACGTATCCCAAAGACTGATGTCAAGGGGTACATAGATAACTTCTTCTCAAATTAAAATGGAAACACACATGCATAGCAATGCACACAAGCAAATATTAGTATTCCAGTGCACTTGTGCCTAATGATTTTGATTTTCTTAATCTTGCATCAGAGTTAATTAATTCTCAGTTTTACCATTAATTATGTACGATATTATAACATGGATAAAGTCCTTGACCAATATATTGCTGATATGATATTTAGTTTCACATTGCATTTCGTAACCCTGAACAATTGAAAAAATGTAAAATTCGCGGCAATTCTTTTCAGGAATCAGTGAATGGCACGCAGTGAAACACATTGATTATCAGTAATACAATAAGTGTATATATTATATATAATACATATTTGATATAGAACATTATGTCTAATGGTTAACCGTTATTAAACAAGAATGTTTTGACTTTGATCGCTTCAAACCAGTGCGTCGTAACGAGTGAACTTACGATGGACCTTTTTTCCATTGCCTATTGCTAAAGCCTCTATCTAAATTGTTTTGTGTTTGTTATTTTTTCGGTTGGATTTGGCGGGAAAAATAGCACCCGATACGAGTCTCCTGTATCTGACCCAAAGATATAAATAAAATTTATATACCGTCTCATGGTAATTAGTTAGGTAGAAGAAGACAAATTAAGAATTTCTTTATACAACTTGGAATGCTCAAATAGAAAAGAAAATATTTTAAGTTTTACGAAAAATCATATGACTGAAAATATCCACTGACGGGAAAACTGTTCCACATTTGTACAGCGTATTAAATTGTGACTCCATGCTTTGGAAATGGTTAGAAGTGAACGTTTACAAGCAATTTCTTCGTGTAGTTTGAGTACTTGAAAATAGTTTCCACCAAGCCCAAAATTAAATTAAATTCTAGATTTAATAAATTAAAAATAATTAATGTAATTTATAGTATAAATTTAATTAAATTAAAAAAAAAAGTTTTTATTAAGGTTGAACAACCCTATGAGCATGTAACCCGCTTTAAGTGGCACAAGTTTCATGTGGTGGAAAGGATTTATGTCTAACTTGTTCTCCTCTGCGATTGGAGCTCTGTGTCACGTGGGAAAAAAGCACCAATCGAATAGGAGAAAAACTTAGAAAGAAGTTATTTTCATTCCGCGAAACAGTTGCCACTCAAATCGTATAGCCCGAGTGCTGTTCCCCGCCAGACCCTTTATTTTCGAAGTTTAAAAAAGCTCGCGGTTTTCTCTCTTCTACCAATGCAATAATAACACGAACTTCGCATTTCGTTTTTGATGAACAAGAACGGTTCTGGGAGGAACAGTTGATGCATTTGACACAATTGCGACGCGCAAATCAGCATTCACTATTACTATATCGATATGCAGAAGCTGCTCGCTGGGATACATCTTTTAAAAAACACTCAAAGAAGAGATCAATCTAAATGGACACCGGAAACATTGGTAAATAATCACTTTGATTCAAATGATATAAAGCCGGAGTACGGTTGGAAATGAATTTAAACATAGGTGGCATATGAATCAGTATTAGCATAGCGTTACAACATAGTAGGCATGTCTGCCCAAACATTGGTAAATAATCACCTTGATTTGAATGATATAAAGCCGGAGTATAGTTGAAAATTTGCATATGAATCAGTATTAAAATAGCGTTACAGCATAGTAAGCATGTCTGCACAAACATTAGTGACAGTAACTTAATTGTTTTTTTATTTCAAATAAATAATTATTAGCATCAGCAAAGTCATGGTTTTTTCAATAGAATCAAGAATTCTGGCATACAGTAGTATAGTATAAACAATATAAAATGTTCCATTTACAGCCATTGCTGATGCAGAATACAGAAAAATAAATGTAACTCTTCAGAATGGTAGCGTTTCCGGTGCCTGAATAACCTTTTTAACAGCCTATTACTAACTTATTAATCTGTTCCTTAGCAAAAAACGACCAACTGACGATATTATATAATAACAATATTATATATAATAAAGTATTGGCCGTTTTTCTACCAAGATATTGAAATATTCATTTTGGCTCGCTTCACACAGTTTCGGTAATGTTTGCCGTATTTAAAGGGGATGGGGTGTGCTGGACCGGGGATCTCCAAAGCAAAGTGCATCAGTGTTAATCCAACGGAGAAAAATATGTACTCTGACACATTTCTCCGGCTGTATTGAATATTTTTACAAACGGATTTTTTATGTGATAAATGTAGCTGACTTGCAGGTCTCGACAATCTCACTTTTTGAAATTTGTTTGATTTTTTAAAAATTATGAATAAATAATTATACAAAAAGTATTCTAAGCAATCTCAAAAAGTGCGATTATAGAGACCTGTAAGTTATCTACATTTATTATTTAAAAAAAAAAAACAGCTTGCAAAAATATTCAATATAGCCGGAGAAATGTGGCAGAGAAAATAGTTTCCCCCCCATTTAACATTGAGGCACTTGAGTTTGGAGACCCGTTGTCCAGCGCGTCCATTCCCCCTTGACATTGTCAAAACTGGATTTTAAACCGCAGATATAACTGCAAATGCTGTTTTCATATGTAAAAGATCCAACTGACTTAACATAGCTACAGTTATCATCCGGAACCGTAGTATGGTGAACTTAACCGGAGCGTGTGAAAGGAGCTTTTTTGTTAGTTTTGTAAGCCTCTTTTTAGTACGAGGCTTCCACAATTTTGATCAGTTCTAACTGATCAAAATCTCCATGTGTTTCGTTTTAAATTTTTTTGGACGACTTGGGACATAAGTGAGGTAGGAAAGGGATCTTCAAGACATTTCGAAACAATTTTCATATGTTGATAATTTCAAGACATTTTTTGGAAGCTTCTTCAGAGGCCAATAACTATGTTTTTCCACATTTTTAACAATACAAGTTCAAATCTCAGAATTCAAATCGTGGATAATCATGCCTATTGAATTATGTCAACCAGGGACATTTCAATAAAGAATATTTGTTCAATAAAGAATATTCATGTTGCTTATGTTTAGTAATTTTTGTTTCGAATATTGTATTTCTCCACAACACATCCTCATTACATTATTGATTTTGGAGTTAAAAGTTCATAAGCAAAATTATTATTAAACTCTTTTAGCCAATAAATTTAAACTTTGAACAGGAATTACACCGGGTCATCCTATAAATAAAGTTTATTGCTGAGAAGACTGTAGGTGAGGCATGCCATTACAAACTTGTGAGAAGATTAAGTGCAACGTTAAAGACTACTTTGGTAGCCAAGCAAAATGATTGTAATTGCAATGACGAACGGTCTTGAATACAACGTTCGCTTCTGTTCTCTTTGATGTTTGTAAACATTAACTTTCAACACCAATAGATTTATCCATAAATGGTGCAATGCAAAACATGCTTTCAGTGAAATGCAAAAACATTGGTTTTAAAGGAAAATACAATATGTACTTTTGTGGTATCTATATTTATCATAAAACTAGAATTTAATAAAATGAAAATATTAAAGTTTTTAATAATTATATCTTTTAGTTTTTAAATTTGTTTTGAACATAATTAGTTTTATTCATTATCCTTTTTGTTAAATTTATTCGAATAAACTTATTTATGTTAAGACATAGTTTAAAAATTTGATACATTTTTAAGTGATAGGTATAATAATATTAAGCTATTAATTAAAAACTATTAAAATGTAGATTTTCGATACGGATAGTTATGAACTGTATTGTTTTAAAAGATCTGGCCTCCATAACGTACTCCTTATAGATTTAAAAAATCTGCCGAGTAAAGTTTGCATGATAGAAATTTTAGTTAAAAGTGCAATTAAGACATAATGTGGAATCCAACTCTTTTATGTGCTAAGAGCTTTGTGCAATTTTTTAGGCAAGAAAGTAAACAATGCTTGAATGTGTATTGTTATGGAGAAACATCACACCCACTTAACTACCAAACTTCGTAAATAGTATTATGCACCTTTTTTTAGTAAATATTCTTGCTAAATTTTTTTTGAATATACAAGCTATATAATAATTATTTAAACATGCCCACAATTAAAATTATACATCAATTTTAATCAACCAATTGATAAATTCTATTAACCATTCAATAAATGGTAACTAATTATCAATTTAGGATTTCATTTTGCAAATTAATAATAATTTTTGCAAAATAATCAACTTCCTTAAACTAATAAAAATTATGCATAATTAACAATAAGTTAATTAATTCTTAATATTAATAAATTTACGAGATTTAGAAGTATGGTGGTGTGGAGCAATATCATCTGAGTAGGAAGGTACTAAGCTGAGTGACATCACTTTAATCGACCGATTTGTGTAGTTTTGACGTACGATCGTCTAACATTTGATCGTGACAGCTTTTTAAGATGGTATGCAAGCTCAAAACATCGAAACATATTCATTAATGGGACGTCGCTCCTTATGTATTTGCATAATGGTGTCACTTTAGTGAACCGATTTTGGCGGTTTGATACCTGTAAAACATATATGCTCAGATCAAAATCTCAATACCTATTCATCAATGTCCAAATTTCAGCAAGACATTTGACAGTTAGCGGACCGATTTTGAGCTTTTGAATTCGCGCCAAGCAAGCCCAGTTCATAAATAGAACTAAACCACTCATGGGATATGACGTCACATATAGATGGCCTTGCTACAATATAGAGGGTATTCTTTGTTATGTCCCACTATATTTGGTATATATGGTATTGGATAAATGATTTAGTCGAATAGCATAGGTGTGCATAGGCTTGTCGGGGAGCATATCTTAATCAGAACCTAGTCCAAATCAGATCCATTCATGCGATGGACGTCACTCAGAATCGGCCTTGCTACGATACAGATGGTATTGCCTTTTTTAAAAGGTCACGCTACATATTGCATGGAAGGGTTTTTGGTTTAGTCGAACAGCATGGCGGAGTCCGGGGGCATGTCTTGGCCCAGCGCGACCTTCGAGTGCGTGACGTCTATGGGCTTCTCGCGATCGTACAGAGTAGCATAGGCGTATAGGGGCCCATGTCCTGTTTTTAGTAATGATCAGAATAGATCGTCCCTCAAAAGTTGCTTAGCTGAGATATCTATGGTATTTTCTATACATTTATTCAATATAAGTGTATTGTGTGTGTAGGGGGGGGGGGGTGCTGCGGGTTATGTCTTTGGTAGACCATATCGGTCTGATCATTTGAAGTGTCGTCACTCAGAATCGGCCTTGCTACGATACAGATGGTATTGCCCTTACACTACATATTGTACGGAAGGGGTTTATGCTTTTTTTTAGTCGAACAGCATGGCGGAGTCCGGGGGCATGTCTTGACCGAGCGCGACCTTCGAGTGCGTGACGTCTATGGGCTTCTCGGGATCGTACAGAGAGGGTGCCTGAAGCAGGATGCCGCACGTGCCCACGATGCAGGCGAATGTGAAGATGTAGAGAAAGAGGCGGTCGATCACCATCGCTACGTACTTCCAATCCTCCTTGATCTGCAAACACAAGGAGAGAGGGGTAAGTTGGACCAGACCCCCAGAATTGACATTTCAATGTTTTCAGTGTTACTTAAAATACAAAATCTTAGATTTTCAACGATATCTTACACTCTTAATCTTACGAACGAGCGATTTTATATCAGTCTGATTAATTTTCACTCCTTCAGTCTGGAAATGCACTTCCCCTTTTAAAGTGGATCCTTTGTGTGTTAAACCTCCGACAGGATCACTCCAAACGAGTGATTTTAACTCAGTCTGAGATAATATTCACTCCTTTCCAGTGTCGAAAATGCACTTCTCCAACTGGAGTGGAATTCACTCTTTTGTTTTAAGAGTGTAGACCCGTATTTTTTCAAATACCCCATAAACAGGCAGAACATGAATCTTAGGTTAGGTTAGGTAGAATTATCGTCGCACTAGAGCTACACGAGGGCTATTGGTGAGAAAATGAATCTTAAAATTGGGACGAAGAAAGATTTTCACTTCAGATTTACGTATCCCCCATCGCAATGCTTTCATTATCTTATGTTTCTTATTCATATATAATTGAAAGTACAACTTTGTATAGAAAGAGGCGGTCGATCACCATCGCTACGTACTTTTAATCCTCCTTGATCTGCAAGCACACACACACAAGAAGAGATGGGTTAATTTTTGATTTATTCAGAGAATATTTTAAACTTTGGCATGATACGTAGGAAGTTCATGAAGAAAACAACATTGATTGTTGGCGCAAATAGTTTATTTAGTAGAAATTTAGATGTTTTGAAGGGGGACACAAGAGGATCTTCTGCAGAATAGTACATAGCTGAGTCTAAAAACGATAAAATATAGTTAACGACGCCAAGTAGTGAAATATGGTATCCGGAGATCCCGCTTACATTCTTTTCCGGACATCATGTTTCACCACTTCGCGTGATCAACTTTTTTTTCGTGTTCAGTCTGAGTTGTGTACCATTCAAAAGAATAAATATCAGAAATTATCTTACCAACTAATTAACATATTTGTTACAGAATAAAAAATATAAATAATCCTAAATTCAAAATCGAATATAATACGAATCCATTCTAACCGCAAGCAAACAGAATCCATATAACGTTTTTTATCCTTCCTTTTTTGATCCTTCGACTATTTTTTATTACTATCTCTCATCATTAAGATCTCTTTATTTTTTCAATGAAACTCTCAGAAAAGTCTTCCTTTCGCAGCAGATGGGCCAAACGATTTCCCAGAGGGGGTCATGAAGAGACTTTTTACTCGATATTACGGAGGTGAGAGTAGAATGAAAACGTTTGGCTTGGTTTTAAGTAAAACCAGTTCGAAGGAATCCAAATCGTAAACCTAGATAAAAAAAACCACATTCTTACCCTATATCAGCCGAAGTGAACCTACAGTTATTGCAAACAATACAGCTGCACAAGTACGGATGCATAAAAAATATAACACTGCCATGACCGCTGAAATGAGCGGTGCCTAGAACGGCGCTTAAATCAGCACTCAAGGCAGTGTAACCGCGAAAATCCAAGCTGGCACTCAAGGTCACGAACCCAATTAGTTTGGGTCGAGCTCAAGTTAGTGCTCAAATCATCGCTCAAGGCAGTGTAACAGCGGTATAAAAGATAGTTCTTTGATGTCTTAAGTTTCTAATTAAAAAAAAAATAAGATCCTACTAATAGAACCGAATTTGGAAGCTGCATACGTCCACACGCTTATTCTAAATTCGGTTAGGTAGATGGGAATCTCCACTATCTTTTTTACGTTTAAAAAAATTAAAAGTAGGAAAAAAATGATGTGCATAATAAAATCTAACCCCCTCTTTTTTATGTTTAAAAAAATTAAAAGTAGGAAAAAAATGATGTACATAATAAAATGACATTCTCGATTTCGATTTACATATCAAGGAGGAATGGGTGTTGTGGACCACGGGTCTTCAAACTTAAGTGCCTCAGTGTTAATCCAATAGAAAAAAATATTTTCTTTGACACATTTCTCCGGCTGTAATGAATATTTTTACATACGTTTTTTAATGATAAATGTATATAACTTACAGGTCTCTAAAATCCTTCTTTTTGAAATTTCTTCTAATATTTTGTGTAAAATTACTTATTGAATATTAAAAAAAATATTCGAACCAATTTCAAAAAGTGGGATTGTCGGGACCTGTAAGTCAGCTACATTTATCACATAAAAAATCCTTTGTAAAATATTCAAAACAGCAGTAGAAATGTAGCAAAGAAAGTATTTTCGTCTTTATTGGATTAACACTGAAGCACTTTGCTTTAGAGACCCGCCGTACAGCTCGCCCATTCCCCCTTAACGGTGTTGATTTAACTGTTAACAAGTTAACATTTCCTTAGTCCTCTTTCATCGAAAATTCATTTATTAATTTATATATTTGTGGCTTAACCTATGCAGGCATAATGGCCACTTTGATGCGTTTCGAGAAATTTATCGTAGTTCCTTTATTTTGTTAAAATAATAATTATCAAAATCCTACATTAACTAAAATAGTTAATCAATATTTTCTATGGCTTCCAAGTTCCTAGATAAATTAACAGGAATTTCAAAATATATCTTAAAGTTAGCTGGGCCATTATCCGTAGCGTTCCTTTTTTTTTAGTATTTTCTATTACATGTATAAATTAAATTGCATTTCTTTAATTCATTGTTTACATTTCGTACATTTATTCTATTTGTTGCAGTTTTGTTAGCAAAAAAGAAAATACTGACTATTTCTTACATAGAAAACTCACTTAATACAAATATAAATAAATCGAATAAAACAATAAAAAGTTTATTATACTACAGCCAAATCACTACCCAACCAATTTTTGGGCCTACTTTGCAGGAGATATTTGGTTTCACATGGTATTATAGCCTTTTCACGGATTTTTGACTAGACGACATTTTTCGCGTTCTTCTTACCCCCATGCCTGATAAGAGCCTGTCATTGAAGGAACAAAACAAGAAAAATGGCGATTTTTAGGAACCAATTCTCCAAGAAAGAGTTTCCTTTTTTAATAATTTTTATTTCACGCTTAAGGCGGCTTCTTGTGAATACAAATTAGCTAGAAACTTTTTCGAGAAAAGATTTCAAAAAGTATAGTATTCTTTTTAAGAATACAAATTAGTTAGATAATTTTTCATGGAAATAATCCTAAAAAATATTTATTTTTATTCCAGTAACTTTATAACTTATTGCATCTTAAAGTTTTAACACACAGCTTTATTAGAGTATATGCTAATAAGAATTATAGAGTTTTTAAACTCTTAAATTTTCAACTACTTCATTTCTTAAGACATATTAAAAGATGTAACCAAAAAAGTACTGATTTTCAATCTTATTCATATCTTTTTAACATTGTATTTTTTTTAAAGGTGCAATTTTTGAAGTTAATGTGATTCAAAAGCGATTAAGTATTCAAGAATAATAAAATATAATATCGCGCTTATCTACGATACTGCAACTAATTACGCTTAGTTAAAGAATCATTAAATAGGGTCTTAAGAAATCAACGAAATCGCTGATTTTTCTTGTTTTTTTTTCTCTAACTCAGGATTATTGAGTTAATATCTGAAGAAAAATATACATTATCGGATTTTCATTAGTATTGATTCTTTTTTTATTTTATTTTTAGGATTCTCCTCGAAAAACAGTTATAAATATTTAGGCTATTTCTCAAACAACATAACGCAATAATTAAACTTAAAATGCTTTGCTTTGAAATGTTCGGCTTTTTTATTTAACGATTTAATGCACGTTTTTTTTTATTTTTACTAAAAAATATATTTTGATCTTTGATGGCCATATATTAAGAGAAAAATATTAAAAAATATCCCTTTAAACTGGAATTTAATTATTCATATTTTTAAAACATTGGCATCGCCTAGACTCAGCATTGAGAACAATGTATTAAATTTGGGGAAATTGTATCCTTTCAATTCGATATAACATAAAATTAATATTTTTCTTTAAATAGATAATTTTCATTCTAAAACATAAATACAGCAATAGATAACACTTTTTTTTAAGTCATAAAGTGCACTAAAGTATTTGTTGACAAACATTTTTTTAAAAATTAGAAATAATTAAAAACTGGAAAGTTGGTTATTGACATAGCGCAGATTTTCGTCCATCCGTCTAAACCTCCTTTAACTTTCGTTCTAAACTCCTGATTCAAACAACTAACTTTTTTATTTCAAAGGTATGACATCGCATTAATATATTTTATACTTTTTGTCCTTCTGTCTGCCCATACTGTACTTCTTTCAACTTGAATTATAACCTTCCCATTTTGAAATTCTTTCTTTTGCTAAAGGGGTATGACATAAGAGAACTACTATTTTATACTTTGCTTGTCATTAGGTCTATCCATCCACCTGTACCTATACACTTTTACTTTTCAAATTCCATGTGAATTAAAGTAAAGGGAAAGTTGGGCTACTTTAATTCTTTCAGAACTGCCTTATTCAACGGAGATGGTAAAATCACTATTACTTAAAATAATTTAAAACAAAAAAGACATGTTTTAGTTTAAAATATTTATTTACTAAATAAAACTGTGAAAATATTCACCCTTTCACCTTACATAAACGTGCCATTTAAGATAAAACCCTAAAATTTACTCCCTTCCATAAAAAAAACATTCCGAAAATAAATTCACGCCATTCAGTAATACTTCCTATAAAGATGACTGCTGAATCTAGAAGGTCTCACGTAAAAAACGTGCTTTTCCCGACTGATGCCAACACCTTTCGCGTAAAACTCAAATAAACGACCCGTCTTTTAAGAGAGGGCCGAGTCAACACTCAATGATCTATCTTCCTCTTCTTCTTCTAACGAAAAAAATAAAGTTACATAAAAGAATTTCTAGGAGATGGATGGCAACAGTCGGGGAGCGTTTCATTTTTTTTACGAGGGATAAAATGATAAAATTCTGCGTTATGAATTTGATAAGGGATTCGTGAGAGAGAATTTTCTATATGTAAAATTGAAAGATGGTGCCAGCGAAAAGGAAACTTAATTTTTAAGGTGTATGTGGTTGTTTTTTTATGTAAATATACTAGCTTTAAAAACCCGGCATTGCACGGGTGTATCCTTAATAATGGTGATTGTTTTTTATGTAAACTTTTACACCAATTGATCCCCTTTCCACTGGTTAGCACTCCATCAGGATATTATAATCTCCTTCCATTCTGTTATGAGATGTTGATTGTATGTATACAGGTCCTTCCATGAGTTTGACTGATTTCCCATATGTCGATGGCCCAATAGCTATGGTGGACAGTTTCTATTTGCCCTCTGGGCATAAACAAAGTAGGAAGGCCATACGCATAGGAGAATTGACGTTTCTCAGAAGTATTCATCAGATCTATAATAGTTGTCGTTTTTACTGTCATGAGACATTGCAACAATATCTTCATTTATTACCAGTTATAATCATCAATTAAATTAAATTTTGAAACATGATTAGAATCGAGTTGAAAAAAATCTTAGCCACCATAAAAAAATCAAACGATTTTAAGTCAATAAATAATAAATAGCAAAATAAAAGAATAATGTTTTTCAAATGACAACCTTACAAAATGAATCCACGTGTTCTCATGTGTTTATAATTAATGGGCTTGTTTTAATACTTTGCCACAAAAAACACAACAACCAATGGCAGCACAGTTCGGATCGCGTGACCTTTTTTAAACCAATAAGCTGTTTCAACACTTTTTCAAAGAAAACGAAATTTATGCTCTCTACAAATTTTTTAAACTAACGCACAGTATGTATTTGAAAGATAAAATAATATCATATTAAATAATATGACTTCTTTTAAAAAGACGAAACAAAAATTTAAAAAGGACTAATATATTTAATTATGAACATTGCACAGTATTGCACAAGTAATACTATACACATTTTTCAGTAATAAAATCCATCTTAAGTTAGTTGCTTTGATTTTTCTCGTAAAACCTGTTTTACTTTGAATTTTTTTTCAGGTTTTAAATCTTGACCATGTGTCTCACGCCGATTTTAAAGAAAAAATACTTATTGAAAAAAATGGTGGAAAAATTGGGAGATATGATACAAGGCGCGATATATCCGAATGCGCGACTTAACGAGGCGCGATATAGCGAGGGGTTACTGTACCTAAACACATGAATAGTACAAAGGAAAAACCACTTGATTTCGTAGAAGGCTTTCCTCAATAGGCCTCTTTGACAATGATAGCGAGAAATCGCCTAAACTGGTATAAAGAAACCGGCTACTCCCTTTGTTTTTTCTTTCGCGGCAACTCTGATTCACGCCAGAGATCAGTAACGCGTTTGTACAGCGATTGAAGAACCGAAAGAAAACCTGTTTCCTGTCTCCAATGTCCGCCAAGCAGGCACATAAGGTAAGACGCCTAAAAAAATCAAGTGGTTTTTCCCTTGTACTCTTCATATGTACTCACGCTCTCGAAGTCGTCCTTATTGTCGATGTGCTGTGCGATGAACATGGCGTTGTGGATGGCCCTCTCGATCTGCCGGGGAAGGCGCCGCTCCCCGGGTACTCCGGGACTCAGGGGCGGTTCGTCGAGGAGGTCCGAAGGCAGCGCCACCTCATCGGACAAACGCCGGGCCAGGGCCAGATCCTTCAGGCCGCCGTAGCCACCTGAAAATGAAATTCCACACACTGTAAACAAATTCTTTACGTTACTCTTAAAAATACGTTCCTCTTAAATATAGCAAATGCCCTCTTATTTATGGCAAAAGTTCTTCTTATGTGTATCAAACGTCCCTCTTAAATATCGTAAACGTTTCTCTCATGTATCGCAAACGTCCCTCTTACGTGTATCAAAAGTCCCTCTTAAATATCGTTAACGTTTCTCCTCTGTGTCGCAAACGCCACTCTTATCTATCACAAACGTCCCTCTTATGTGTATCAAACGTCCCTCTCATCTATCACAAACGTCCCTCTTATGTGTATCAAACGTACCTCTTAAATATCGTAAAAGTTCCTCTTAAATATCGCAAACGCCCCTCTTATGTATCGCAAACGCTACTCTTATCAATCGCAAGCGTCCCTCTTATGTGTATCAAACGTCCCTCTTAAATATTTTAAACGTTCCTCTTAGGTATTGCAAACGACCCTCTTATCAATCGCAAACGTCCCTCTTATGTGTATCAAACGTCCCTCTTAAATATCGTAAGCGTTCCTTTAAAGTATCTTATACGTTCCTCTTATATATCGCAAACATCCCTCTTAAATATCACAAACGGCCCTCTTACCCTCTTATCTATCGCAAAAGTTCCTCTTATGTGTATCAAAAGTCCCTCTTAGATATCGTAAACGTTCCTCTTATGTATCGCAAACGCCACTCTTATCTATCACAAACGTCCCTCTTAATGTATTAAACGTCCCTCTTAAACATCGTAAACGTTCCTCTTGTATTTCGCATACGTTCCTCTTATATATCGCATACCTTCCTCGCATATACATCGCAAACGTTCCAGGGTTTTTCAAGTTTACATTGCTTTTTCGGATAATCTTGTTTTCCTTGGAAAAAGAATTAGACAAGGAGTAGACAAGGATTGTTTGTTGCTTGCGCATGAATGGACTAAATCCAACAACACTTTGGTTGTAAGGTGGAATTTTAAAGCTCTTCTTGGAATATTTAAGCTCTTCTTTGTAACATATCCTAAATAAACACATTTTAAATTTTTCTGACTGTTTCAATGAGAAGAAACGGTGCCGGTTCCAATAATTAAGTACTATGCTGAAGGTAGGGTTCAATGTTTGCTCCAAAGTAATGCTTGAGGACCAAAGTTTGTTCAATATTTGATAAAAAAGTAAAAAAAAAATTATATGCTTAAACACAAAAATTGAAACCCTCCTTCCTCTGTAAAGAACATTAACCAAACTGTTATTTACCTTCCTTTTTCCATTCAACTTTTTGTTGAAGAAAACACAAACTTCCTGTTTGAATACATTTTATTCCATTTATTCTCGTATGTCATGAAAATAACGTTATTCACTGTCATCATCAATTCAAATTATAAAAGATTCACGAGGAAAAATACGTAAAAAGATACATATTATGAATCCCAAAACTTTACCAGTAGTTATACAGTGGTGAAAATTGATTTATGAACTGACAGTTTTTTAACAGTATTTCTTTATTAAATGCATTTTTATCGATTTAAATTTTATATACTATACAGGCTTTGCATTATAAATTATACACGCAAATAAAATTTTATATAAATTTTTAAACAATTTATTTTGTTGATATTTTAGTTTTAGCATAGGGAAATTGATTTATGAACTTTTACATTCAATCTCAATTAATAATTGCTAAAACTATTTTTTGTCGCTAATGCTTACTTGATTTTGTTTTTCATAGACAACACAAAACTTTGGGTCAAGTTTTGGTCAAGCAATTTGCAGTTTTTAATGATTAAGTCCTTCTAGTCCATAACTGATGCACACTTCATTAAAACCATACTTCATTTGAGTAAATTATTCAAACCAATTGATCTCAGACATTATTCTTGGGGTTTAAGTCATGGCTATTAGCAGGATGATCTAAATGAACAACACTTAGTTCATTTAACCAGTCTTCCATTTCGTTTGAAATGTGGATACTTGCATTATCATGCATAAAAATCTAATCAAAAGCATAGTTTTGCCATGCAAAAATGAATTAAAGAATTTTCTAGAACTAATCTGCAATAAAGTGATGTTTTTCAGCCCTTCAGAAACATAAACTTGTTTCTTCAATCATAAGATATCGGGGCCCAAGCCATCAAACTTCCACCACTAACATTTCTGCTGAAGAGAGATCTTGGTTATTTCCGAAGATCCTTTCAATAACATTTTAAACCATCACGTCCATCCAAATTGAACTTTTTTTCATCAGCAAATGTCACTTTTTTCATATTTCTCACCCTCCACCCCCACCCAATCAATTTTCATGTAGTTACGACTATATTTTAATAGCCTGTTCTTATGGTGAAGAGTAAAGCTTTGGACCAGCCTTCATTTTGGAACATTTCAAGTTCGACGACGATATCAATATTTGTCCTACTCTTCTGGGAGTTACAGGAAGTGATTGTTCAAAACAAATTCGCCCTGTAATGCACAAATGCTGACACAAATGGTAACTTTTTGGGATAAAAGTCCAATAATCCTGCTTTTGTCCCTCGTTCCACGAGGGTTACACCTTTTTTAATGATGGTTTTTGCCGAAGTCATAATGATTCTTCAAATATTTATGAATTATATTTATTGATATTTTAATTAATATGCTAATTTCTCCTATAGATTTGTTGCAATATTATATAAGGGTCATTTTTTACCTTTTTGGCTTCAGGCAGTCCCGCAAGCTTTCCTAGTTAGTAAAATGGGAATAAAACAGATAAATTTCAACAAATTTGGCTTTAATCTTATTTATAAACACTGATAGTAAGCTCCCCTGAAGTTCAAATGAAGAACTAGTTAAAATATTTGGTACCTGAGTTCAAAATAAATTTGAGTTCATAAATCAATTTCCATCATTTGACATGCTTAAAAACTAAAATTAGATATATTTTTATTTAATATCATTTTTTGAAAAAATTTATGTGTGAAATTCCTTTATTGTGCTCTGAATATCCAACACACAAAATTTGAATTGTTAGCACTTAATAGAAAGCGATATCTGGTGAAAAGAATGTTAGTTCATAAATCAATTTCCACCACTGTAGATATGAATTCATTTATCATTTCATATCACATTACGCACATAAATTCTCGAAAAATATAAATCCATAACCCCCACCTTTTGGAGGCGCTGTCTAGGGTAGGGTGAAAACGGGGGTTCTGCGGCGGGAGGGGGCTGGGACGAGGGGCGTGTGGCAAAGCTCACGAACGTTTGCTGTATAGTCTCACAATTTTTTTTAAAAAATCAATAAAATAGCAAAAATAATCAAATTGAGGTTATCTCAACTTGCACGACGCTGTCCTGGTAGTATGGAAAGGGGGATTCTGCAGGTGCGAGGGACTGTGGAGGGAGGTCGCTCTCGATCTTGTAAGGTGGGCCTTCTGAGGAAAATGTGCCATTTAGTGCGTAGAGGGAGACATTACCAAATTGATCCTACATTAGTGTGCTATAGATCCTTCATCAGTGTGCACCAATAGAGACTAACCACTAATGTGCTCCCATGAAAGTAGATCCCACATTAAGTTCTACCTGCCTATTCTTAATCAAGGTAATCTCAACTTGTGAAGAGCTGTCCTGGGTAGTGTGGAAAGGTAGGTCCTGCGTCGGAAGGAGGGGGGGGGGGACAAAGAAGTGGGTGGAAGAAAGTTAACGATCTTGTACAATGTGTCTCATGAGGCACAAAAAATAAGAAACGAAAATAATCAAGCAAACAACAATAAACTCACTTTGTGCGGCGCTGTCCTGGGTAGTGTGGAAAGGGGGGTTCTGCGCGGGGTGCGGGGACTGCGGGGGGTCGCTCTCGATCTTGTAAAGTGGGGGCCTCATGAGGAGGATGCGGGGCAGGAGGCGGATGAAGACGCGCCTTACTCACGAGGCCGGTGCGTAGAGGGAGACATTACCCAATTGATCCCGCACTAGTGTGCTATGGATCCTTCATCAGTGTGCTCCAATAGAGATCTACCACTAGTGTGCTCCCAAGTGTGTACATCCAACTTTAAGTGCTACCTGCCTATTTTAATCAAGGTAATTTCATCTTGTGAAGCGCTGTCATGGGTAGAGTGGAAAGGTGTGTTCTGCGTCGGGGTGGAGGTGGGGGGAAACGGAGTGAAAGAAAACTCACGATCTTGTACTATGTGTCTCATGAGGCATAAAAAGTAAGAAACGAACACAATCAATCAAATAAACAGTAAACTCACTTTGTGCGGCGCTGTCCTGGGTAGTGTGGAACGGGGGGTTCTGCGCGGGGTGCGGGGACTGCGGGGGGTCGCTCTCGATCTTGTACTGTGGGGGCCTCATGAGGAGGATGCGGGGCAGGAGGCGGATGAAGACGCGCCTCACCCACGGGGCCATGCGGTGCGTAGAGGGAGAGCGGAAGTGCACGTTGAGCACCGCGATCGTCACGATCACGGACAACGTCACCAGGATCATAGTGAACACCAGGTACTTGCCTGTGAAGGGGTAATCGGCTGTAAGACTATCATTCTCATTAAGGCAATACAAATATTCTTTTTTAATTATTATAATCAATGTTTTTACTGTAGTTATTACTGTATTTGATGTCATTATTGTTTCTATTATACTTATCACTATAATTGATGTCATTATTGTTTCTGTTAAAGTTATCACGATAATTGATGTCATTATTGTTTCTGTTATAGTTGTCACTACAATCATTTATGAATGTAATTGTTACCATAATCATTAAAGTTGTTACTATAATCATTAATCAATTGATGTCATTATTGTTTCTAGTACAGCTCTTGCTGGTTGCCACTATGATTATTATTATTATTATTATTTTTACGATTGATAGTTTCATCATCATCATTATTATTAAAAAATTATATTATTGAGTACATATTTTTTCGTTTTTTGGATGTATTCTATTATTTTTATCCATCAAAATATTATATCTTAATAGAATACTTCGTAGACAACAGTCTACGTAACACAGCGGAAAAATTAAATTACCCACTTCAAAGTAGCGAGACAGAAGTATCATTTGGGCATTGTAACATAACTTACCTAAGAGGGGCATGGCAAGTGAGGTCGACGGAATAATTTCCGATAACACCAAGAAGAAGAAAGTCAGAGATAACAGAATGGAAACGCAAAGAGACACCTGCCAAGAAAAGAAATAGCAAAAATATCATATTAATAAGTAATTTCTATAAATAAATTAGGAATGCATTACCATAAATATTTCAATCTTCTGTTTAGGAATATAAATTAAGTTAAAGCAATACTATCTTAATCAGAAATATCAAGCTAATTAAGTTGATTGACGTCACGTTAGTCAACTGATTTTGTTGTTTTGACCAATAATCAGCAAGCCCCCTTTCTTTCCTTTTTAAGACAATTAAACCACACAATAGTCAATTGATATGGTTGACGATATTAGTGGTTGATGATAATGATTGTCGTCGAACAGTTGGAGATTGGACTTTAACGTGTCGAGGTACCGGCCCTACTCACAGGCTGTTCAACTTATAATCCCAGAGAAGCTCTCCAAAACACTTGGGGGAAGGGAAAGTCAATGTTTCCAATGCCGAACTTGTTCGGAAACCCTCGAAATCCCAAATAAGTAAGCTATGAACGACTGGTTCCTAACACGTTTCGAGATTAGGTTTTTTAAGTCCCCGAAATAACGACCCTCGGAACCAGTAACGTCATACTTTCCGTACTCAGAGCCTCTCTGGCCTTATAAGTTAGTCGGCTTTGCAGGTACCTACATAGACGCTTGTTAGTTGGTTGGTTGGTAGACATATATTTTCAGGCTTGTGTGCCTGGTTAGAGATCCGCTTATAAACCCTTGTCAAGTAATGGCAGACACAACACACACATACGTGACAGATGCGGCCATCTATCGCACGTCACCTCCAATATTTAGACATGTCCCTGAAGGGGAGGGGAATAGTCTCTAGGGACCTGTACCAATGAGATAATAAGCAAGGACTGCCCGCAGGACTTTTGAATCCAACAGATTTAACGAGCCCTTACTCTGCATATACTTGGTAGTTCTTCAGTGGTACCAGGGCTCGATCACTGGACCTTCCGATCCGGAGATCAAAGTCCTAACCACAAGGCTCCACACAGCCTCCAAACGCATGTTTCTAGTGCAAATGTTTTTGAAGTTTTAACCAGGACCAGTTACCTTTTCTCCTGAGTCCGACGGCAGATAGAAGACAAGGACGGACAGACCGGAGATCCCGACACACGGAATAATGAGGTTGACAGTGTAGAAGAGCGTCTTCCTCCTCAGCGTGATATTGAAGGTGATGTCCGGGTAGGGCTCGATGCAGCACGAGTAGTGGCGTACCCGGCGGTGCGCGGGAACGGCCATGATGTCCCACTCGACGCTCAAGTAAAACTCGCTCAGGTCCATGCCGATGGGCACGACCTCTTGGTCCGGGATCTCCTCGAGATGTTTCAGATCCACCTGTAATACAAGTGTGTTGTTTTGTGGTAAGGAGGTTCAGCATTTTAATTTTTATAATTGAGGTGAGGTGACCGGTGTAGTGTAGAGGGAATAAGTTGAGGGATCAGAAGGTTTTTAAAGACATTTAATTAACGACCACAGCACTAAACTACATAACAGATAACAAGTAAATTTGAATCAATATGACACAGGTCTTTTTGGATTGAGAGATGGAGCAAAAGTGATGTGTTGTTCGGTTCGAATCTCACTGGGAATGAATTTGTAACGCCTTTATTGTGCAGGGATTGGTTAAAAGAATATATAAGAATTTATACTATTGGGTGAGAAAATTGATTGACAGAATTTTAGTTTTAGTTCGTAATTTTGAAGGATTCGTGTGCAAAGATAAGTACCGAGTGCAAAGGTTTTACTTCCCAAAATGGGGCTCAAAATGGGGTGTCGAAACTAAGAAAGTTAATAGAAATTAAGTTAAATAAGATTCACCACAGAGTATCCCCCCAGTGAGGGAACCGAACGATACAAAACGTAAACATAAAATGAAATATACTTTGCATATTTATATATACCAAGAGAATTGAGAGAAGATAACAAAAAATTCTTAGACGATGTAGAATATTTCCCTGAAATGCAAAGATAAAATGATATACTTCAGTTTTGCATATAAAATATAAGAACTTTGAATACACAGCAAGTGAAAATTTTCATGAAATGTTAGGAAAATAAAACATATATGAAAAAGCAATCTAATAAACTAAAGCACATGAAAGAAAATTTAAGTATTGACTGCAATATGAATTTAAAGCATATTGGATATTAACTGCTGAGTGCTTGATTGATGTTCGTTACATTGTGATAATGAACTGTAGGATTTAACAGCGATCACAAGAACGTTATAAACACATGATGCTTGCAGTCACTGTTGGTCAGACGCATTCGTGCTACAGATGAGCTTCGTCATGACTGTGTGGTGACACAAGATGTTTGTTTAGGATATTTTGAATTGAAATTAGGATAATTATATTTGCTCTGCGAGGAACCGCCACACCAGTCCTTTCCTACACAATGATATATGAATGAACTTTACGCATGCTGGTTCACTGCATTTGTGATGACTGCACGTTGCAAATGAGTATCGCCGTGTTGCGTCGAGACTGGCGAACAAGTATGCAAATAGTAACGACGTGTTGTGTCGAGATTTGCGAGCAAGTATGCAAATGGTAACGACTTGTTGTGTCGAGATTTGCGAGCAAGTATGCAAATGGTAACGACGTGTTTTGTCGAGATTTGCGAGCAAGTATGCAAATGGTAACGACGTGTTGTGTCGAGATTTGCATGCAAGTGAGTAACGACGAGTTGCGCTGAGATTTGCGAGCAGCGTTGCATGAGGAGCGAGTAGTCGAGCACATCTTGGTAGGAATCACTAGGAAGGGGTGACGATGGTTGCAGATATATCCTAGGTGTTTGCACATGGAGGGCTAATTGTTGTGGAAAAGTGCCGTTGACACTGTTGGAACCAGTGATGCTGCTGCCTGAGGCGAGTCTCAGGACTTTGAAGCTGAGGACTTTTCATTAGTTGCGTGAAAGTTGTCAGATGCGAAATGAAGATCTCCCGGAACTGTTGCATACGTTAGTAGTTGCTGTCACGTTAGTAGTTGCTGCTCCTGAAGCTGCAACTGCGACAGAGGTGAATGCGGAACTGTTGTGGGTTGTTTGCGCCGGAGAGCTTGCAATGGTTCTACGGGTGCGTAGAGACGACGGCGCACCCAGGTGTTTGCAGCCTGGTAGCACGCTGGGCATCCAGGGGAGTTGTGGGTGAGGTAAGCTTTGGCAAATGCAAATGTACCTGCATAGTTGTACATCGGAACTTGGATGGTTGCACAACAGGAGCAAGGCATTCCATTTTTCTACGCAAAAAATGTCCAATTCAGAGCCGAAAAGAATTTGGATGTGATATCCCAAACCGGTGATAGCTGGCGTGGGAGAGCTGACGAAAGAAGGGCAGTTGAGTCACCAATGAGGTGAGGTGACCGGTGTAGTGTACAGGGAATAAGTTGAGGGATCAGAAGGTTTTTAAAGACATTTAATTAACGACCACAGCACTAAACTACATAACAGATAACAAGTAAATTTGAATCAATATGACACAGGTCCTTTTGGATTGAGAGATGGAGCAAAAGTGATGTGTTGTTCGGTTCGAATCTCACTGGGAATGAATTTGTAACGCCTTTATTGTGCAGGGATTGGTTAAAAGAATATATAAGAATTTATACTATTGGGTGAGAAAATTGATTGACAGAATTTTAGTTTTAGTTCGTAATTTTGAAGGATTCGTGTGCAAAGATAAGTACCGAGTGCAAAGGTTTTACTTCCCAAAATGGGGCTCAAAATGGGGTGTCGAAACTAAGAAAGTTAATAGAAATTAAGTTAAATAAGATTCACCACATAATCAAATCAGGAAGGCTGAGAAACTCCCTAAATACAAAATATTTCTTCCTTCTGAGCAATATTTACTTTTCGACTCAAAGTGAACGCCAGAATCCAAAACATTTATCCATTCTGTGCAATACACTGTAAGAAAACCGGTTGCTCTTACAGTTAAATACCATATTTTTGCAGTTAAAAACTGTTCTTTAGAAAAACAGTTTATAACTGTTTTATCTTCGTTAACATGACGTCACACTCACAACCTATCAAATGCTAAAATTCCTAAGAGACTTCTCTTAAGGGTCCCATTCAATGGTAGAAATGTAACACCAGACATAATCACTCGTATTTTCAACCATGAACATTTGATTTTAAGAATAGGGGGCATGTTTCACAATATCAACCAACCTGTATCTGCTGTCCGTCAATGAATGAGTTCATTTAAGAACAAAACAATATGAATGCACACACATGACTTTTCCCTATTATTTGTAAGTTAGTACTCTGGTAAGTGCATGATACAGATGTCTTGCTTGTTACGTTAAAATAAATACGCATATTTTATCAATTTATGTTACAAAAAAATCTTACAATTTTTCTCCCCCCAATAAGCTGAACTAAGAGTTGGGATACATCCACTCTACTTGCAAGAAAGTACAATTGCAAAAATGCACTTCATGGTATAATACAAAAATAAAACATTATCGAAACGTCTCTACCAACCTCAAACACTATTATATTCTTTACAGAATTAGGTTGATATGTGTATTCTCCAGCTTGTGTGATCGATCAAAGATCCACTTGTAAACTCTCGTCAAGTACACTCTTAAAACGAACGAGCGAATTTAACTCAGTCTGAGTTAATTTCACTCCTCCAGTCTGGAAAACGCACTTCTCCGAAAGGAGTGGATCCATTGTGTGTTAAACCTCCGACAGGATCACTCTAAAAGAGTGATTTTAACTCAGTCTAAGTTAATATTCACTCCTTTCCAGTGTCGAAAATGCACTTCTCCAACTGGACTGGATTTCACTCTTTTGTTTTAACAGTGTAAGACAGACGCAAACAGAATTTTCACTGTCACAGAGAGGGAAAGTACACCCAAGGCGAGGCGGAAATCGAACCAGCACCCGGTACAGTGCGCAGACTATTAGCGTAATGAGCTGCGATCAAACCCACTAGGCGTCTCTATGGTGTTACCTGGTATCCGTCGTACGTCCACGACCCGAATTTCATGAAGCAGTCCTGCTTGTCGAAGGGGAAGTACTGGACGTCGATCTGGCAGGAGCTCTTGTAGATGGCGGGCGGGTTCCACACCACCTTGCCGTCGTTGTGGATGATGGCCTTGGTCATGATGGTCACCTCGTAGTTGCCGTCCGCACTGCGGGCAAAAGAGAATAGAATTAGATTATGTACATTACGTTACAACTGACGATTAAAGGGGAATAGGTGCAAAAGCCGGGGTTCAAAACCGAAGTCTTATCTCTGTTCATCCAATTAAAATAAACTCTGAACCAAATTACAAAAGGGTAGGGTAGGGTACACTCTTAAAACGAAAGAGTGAAATCCCCTCCTATAGGGGAAGTAAATTTTCGACACTGAAATTAGTGAAAACTAACTCAGACTGAGTTAAAATCCCTAGTTTGTTGTAAGAGTGTAGTTAACATTCATATTCCGGCTTGTGTGCTTGATCCGAGACCCGTTTATAAGCCATCGTTTAATAAGACAGACACAGAAAGAGTTTTTACTGTCACAAAGAAATGAAGTACACCCAGGGTGAAAGCGAGAATCGAACCCACACGCGTTACAGCACGCAGACTGCTGGCCTGCGATGCTAACCACTCGGCCATCCGGGCCCCCAAATTACACAAGAATCCTATACTTGGAGTTTCGACAATCTTTTATTTCTATGATCTTTTCGTTACGAGACCTCTTTACGAACAAATAAACCCGATTGACTGTTGGTCTTCATACCGAAGTGCCTCTGTGTTAATCGAGTGGAAAAATAATTTTCTAAGCCACATTTCTCTTTGCATTGAATATTTCAATAAATGGATATTTATGAGATAAAAATGTAGCTGTCTTAAAATGCTCTATAATTCTACTTTTTGAAATTAATTCGAATATTATTTTTCTAAAATTCTTTCTTTCTGATTTGAAATTTTAAACAAAGTATTCAAGCTAATTTTAAAAATTGGCAGGAACGTTTAAGTCAGTTAGTTACATATATCATACAAATAAAAAATACGACAGTAAAATTATTTAATACAGCCGGCGAAATTTTTTCTTAGAAAGTATTTTTTCATTGATACACAGTAAACATAGAGAGAAGACTTGCGTTTAGAGAGACCCAGCTACCCCGCTCCTATTCTTCCTTAAGATTTTAGTATACACCAGACAAAACGTAATTGGATCGTCGAGATACTTACTTGTTGTACAATACGATATCCGGAAGCCATATTTGCTCAGCGGGAACGTACAGTTGCCGTACGCCGCCATACTCATCCGGATCCCATTTGAGTTTGTGGTCAGACCATTCCTTCAGGGAAGAAAACATAAGATGCATAAAAGCGTACAATATAAGTTATCAAAATATGTAATTAAAGCAATTGAGATTGTTTATTAAGATATTGAGATTCTAAGAGAGATTACTATAAGATAATTAAAGCCTACAAAATTGGCTTTAATTACAGTCACTAGACTAAACCGAGTAATGACAACCATAAAGATATGTAATACAACTCTCGTCCATTAAGGTTTTTAGATTGATGAATGTACTGTGAATAATTTTTGCTAGGTACTTTTTTGTGCTAAAATTAATTTGGATGTTGAAAGAAAGCGTTCACCTACTTTTACACAACTTATCCGTAATAGGCTTAAGTCAATATTGGTTGAATCTAATGTAGTGTAGAGTCTGGTTATCCAGAAATTATGAAAGGGCAGAAATTCGTGTAAATTGAGATTTCATTAGTTTTGAGAATTGGGTTAATCGAGATTTCACATTAGTAGGGATGCACCGAATACCAAATTTGCCGAATACCGAATAACGAATATTCGGCCAAAGTCTAAGCCGAATATTCGGCCGAATACCGAATATTCGGCCTACCTAAACCAATTTTTATTTTTTGTCGTATGTAAGCATGCTGTATTTATTATTCAACTATTTCAATTAAACAAAAACATATAAGTACACAATCCACAATAGTTTTAATACAATATATCTATTAAATGTTTAATTGAAGCAGCACAGAATAAAGTAGTACTCATTTGTTATTAAAACAAGCCTTTTAGAAAGTATAAATTTTTAAAATCACAACACGAAAACGAAAGTATAAAAAAAAACAAAAAACAGAAGTAGGTGGATCCAGTGTAGAATGAAAATAGGAAAAACATAATAATACCTTACAATATTATTATACAATTATTTTTTTAAAACCTTTTTGTGAGAAAATTATAATTGTGATATATATAGTAATTATTATTTTTTGTAAAGCCCACTACATTGTAAAAGTTAACTTAAAGAGACATGTTTATTTTATATATAACTTGAGTATAGCTTGATTTAACATTATAAATTACTAAAACTTAAGAATTTGAGCCCATTATAAAAGAAAACAAGGCCTGTTAGGGAATTTTTCAGTGATTTATAAGATGATAACTTGAAGAAATTTGAATTTTTTAAAATTTCACTATTCGGTAGAATAGTTAAGCTATTCGGCCAACCGAATATTCGGATAAAGTGGTCAAATAGGCCGAATACCGAGTAGCAACCGAATATTCGGTGTATCCCTACAGCTACACATTAGCCAACTAACGTCATTATATTGGTGAAAGGAATGTGGATTGTTGTGGGCCAGAAGAGTAATTATTTGGTACTAAATGAACTTGTATGGTTAAAGAGAGCGTTCGACGAATCGACACAACTTTTCATCTACTTAGTGGTTCGAGTCATTCTTGATTGGCTCTAATATATTACATGTTTATTCAAACTCATAATTATTCAAAAATTACCGCGGGGCCTAAGAAGTTTGGGTTAATCAAGATTTCGAAAGAGTTTTCGGAAAACCAAAAATCATTCACTTTGAACATAAGAAAAGATTTTAATTTAAGGAAATGTTATTGATAAAAATTGACTTGAAAAAAATCTTTTAATATCTAGACTCAAAAACGGTGGATTTGCTATGTTAAAATAATATTAACCCGTTTTATAATAGTTTCTGAACATATAGAATAGAGGATGAGAGTGCTTGTAATACTATCCAGATGTTCTTTTTATGGAGGTACAAAAACGTCCACATAAATATTTTTTAGGTGAGCAGTTTGTCTTAAAGTCAAATTTAAACAGCTGGTCTATGTCTACTCTATCTAATGTAAACTTAAATGTGTCATAAAATCATATATTAAAAAGCGGAAACAAGGGTAAAAGCACCGTTAAAAAACTTTGTTAATAATTATATTTTCATTAACTAATTGACGAAGATAAGTGAATATTCATAGGTTATTTTTTCAATATCATCACCACATCATAAATATAAGTTTGAAATGTGCATCTTCTGTTTAATCTTAACTTATGGTTCAGTAAAATCTTAACAACAAACACGTTGCACAAACACTTTACAAGATTAATGGTCTAATGTCAAAAACACGCTAGAATAAATTAATTATTTAATTTTCACTGAAAGTGAAAGCTTTGTTAAAATGTTTTGATCAGAATATATTTAGTGACTTGAAATTCTCCATTAAAATATCGAGTAAGGTTAAATTTTTATAACTTATTAATGGAAATATTTATGAATTATGCATTAAATCTTCTTATAGTTGAATATTTATATTTGCTAATTTCAAACTAAAAAAAAAAACCATGTGAAATTGATTTTGATTTTTAATCATGTTGAGCAAAGAGTAACACGAAACAATTCAGATAACTACATTTAGTTTTCATATCCAAACAGACGTCACTGATGCTATTTTTTAAAAAACAAATTAACAAATTTAGGTACTTTTCTTGTGGGTGTTTCGTGGGTGTAAATTTCGTCAAGCGAAATCTTTGGCCACAAACCGAATTTTCTAGCTTCAAAGCACAGTATACACAGTTAAAGGACTACATTGCTTGGTTGGTTGGTAGACATATATTTTCAGACTTGTGTACTTGGTCAGAGACCCGCTTATAAACCTTCGTCAAGTAAGACAGACACAACACACACATACGTCACAGATGCTGCCATCTATCGCGCGCCTCCTCCACAATTTAGACATGTCCCTGAAGGGAAGGGAAATAGTCTCCAGGGACCTGTACCCGTGGGAAACTGCACAATAACCGTCCACAGGACTTTTCCCATCAAATTTAACGAGCACGTACTTCGCATATACACGAGACAAACACAAACATCTATGCCTCACCGGGATTCGAACCCGAACCCTGAGCTCCAAAGGCTAGTTCTCTAACCGTTGTGCTGCCGGGTCGGCCAGGTCTACATTATACACAGTTAATAACCCCGGTAAGGTTAAATACGGTTAAACGAAAGCATAGTGGCCGGCAATTTTACGCCAAATCTGGTTATCCCGGCAAATTGGTATTATGGCAGCATTTGACGAAATTAGCAAATAAATTGACAATTTCTAAATGCTAATCTATTTAAATCTTAAATGCATATAATTTATTTAGAATTTTTTTTGACTGATCTTTTATTAATTATATGCTTAATGATTTTTAATTATTTTGTTTACTTTTTTTAAATCAATTTTAACGTTCCACTTTTTTATAAATCTGGTCTTCAATTTAATGAATTTTTTCCTTGTTTCAAGTCAGCCACTTTGAAATTACGTTGTATTTTTGATCATTTCGAGATGGCAACAATCTCGGCAAGTGACTTCCTTTTTCTTCAATAAACCAATAAACTATTTTATTTTAATTAAAAAAATAATGTTACAAGATTAATTTATCTAAATAAACGTCATTTGAAGTAAACACTTATTAATTCTTATAACAATTTATCATTAGTGAAAAATTTCTTTGCGACACAGTACATTTTACAACCCCATTTAATTTATACAAACACTGAAACATTTATTTCTTGATTATGTTATAATTCATCAAAAGAGTCAATAAAAGTGATCATCAAAATAAATTACACTAATTTGAATGTCATAAATGTAAAAATTCATTATTTAATTTGAAAAAAAAAAAAAAACATTTGAAATAGTTTTTCATCTTCTTTCTCATTGTAGTTTCCTAGCTATTAGAAGATGATGGAAAAAGTGTAATGGACTTTTCAATTTCTTTTTACAGAAGAAAATGGAACATTTTCATTCGTTTGAATTCTTGACATGTGCGCTCAAGCCGTACTCCATGTGAAGTAGTTTGATGAAATTCTAAGTGAGGATTTGGCAGAAAATGAAGGTCTTCATCATACTCAAAATGAATTTTTTCTGATATTTTTTAAAAATTATAGTTCTTCACCGACTTACTTTTTTCAAAAAAAATTAAAAAGTATGGTAGGTATTAAGATATTTACGTCTTTCTGTCTATACCTTGATCTTCCATCTGACCAGCCGATTTTAAAAATTCTTTGTTTGGTTGAAAGGTTATTAGACATCTATCTATTATACTTTTTGTCTGTCCGTCTGTGCGTTTGGACGGAAATCTGTCTTAAATCATGATTCAAAATTGGCTTGTTTCGTGTGACGTAAATCCTTCCTGGTTTCATCCCTGGATTTCATTGGTGGTTCCGGTTAGGTTAGGTTAGATTTGAATTACCGTCGCACTAGAGCTACACGAGGGCTATCTTTTTGGTGGTTCCGGTCATTGTTGGTACGACACAGTAAGATTCACCCACTACACTGATTAACCAATCAATGAGTTATTTTTATTTCTATAGAACTGTTGCCACTCAAAAACGTGAACCCTATGCCCATTAAAAGGCCAGCAGCCAAGAGCTTACGTGTAGCTCTAGAGAATAATTGGGCCATCAAACATTTTTGTCAAACGGATGCAGTGTGCATTTCAAAACGAAATCCTGTTTCGAAACCTTCAGTTTAATTTTGTTGAAATTCAATTCAAACTCCCGAACATAAGTTTCGTATTTTTTTTCTGTTCTTAGTTAAACACGCTTTCAGAAATGAAAAGTCAAAAGTTCCGTAGCACTCTTCTCTTTAAAATAGATTTCGCTCGTAATTTCTTTTTTTCATTTCGAACCAGAGTGAAACTTTATTCCTTTTAACCCTTTCAGTCCCAGTGATGCCATTTGGCATCATCACTTTCAATATTTTTTTCAAAATTTTTATGTCCCGTTATGACATCCAAACACACATCATTCGATTCTTCACACTTTATTCTATCAGACAATATTTTACATTAATCTCCATAGAAGTCAATTTACTATTTTTTTTTATTTAGAAAATAGTAAACAAGCGTTTCTCTGATTTTTGATAAGTTCACTTCAGTTCCACATATTTAAAACACAATTTAAACTATTTCGGTTAAAATAATTACTAATTTTTTTTTTAATAATATGGTCAGATACCTTAAAATATATAACTCGAAGTGTTTTTAGGTAATACATATTTTTTTATTTTGTTGTTTTCCACAGTTAAAAAATTTTGGCATTGTTTCAAAAACCATATAAAAAATTTAAATGAATTTTTTTTCTTATGGAATTCGTATATTTGACCTAAAATAAGCTTATTTTGTGAATATCAGATGTTTCTGTAGTGTAGTAAATTTTTGGGACTGAAAGGGTTAATAATAAAACTAAAATGAAGCAAAGAAATTAGTTACGGATACGGATATAGAATAAGTAATTTAACCGTACTTAGCAAATTCGAAAATTGTGTGTTTTTGGTTTTAAAATAAAAGGGAATTTTAATTTTAACATTGTTATGACATTATTATTATATGACTTCTAAATTAATTATTTGTAGAACAAAACGTGCATATTTAACTCTTCGAAGGATAACCAAAAAGCCAAAATTGCAAACTTATTTTCACTACATTAGTTTAAATTAAATTTGTACGACATTATATAAAACTATAGTTTTTCTAAAGTAATTGGTTTTATAAGTCTCTAATGGGTCATGAATTTTGATTTTTAAGATCCATTATTTTAAAACTCCGACAAAGTTTGAGAGTAGTATTTTTAATTGCTTAGCTTTTTATGATATTTTTAAATCTAATTGATAATAATATGTTGATTGATGATGGATGTTGAATATTATGAGATTGAAACATAAACATAGCGCATAAATGCGCTTAAGGGGACAAGTACCCAAAACATTATTTCTAGAAATAAAAACATAAATTTGCAAATTACCTTGGTTGAATATAATGTTCACTCTAAACATTTTCTAGCACAAAAACAAGTAATTACAAGTAGTTTAAAAAAGTAGTTAATAAAAGTAAAATTTTGAACTTTTTTTAAACGCTACTCTTCTTTCAATTTTGAGAATAACTCAGCCAAACTTATATAGTTTATTTTTAGTACTATTTGTTCAAGAACTGTGCATGGATTTTAAAATGTGAGTTACAATTAAAAAGTAATATGCATTTATACTGAAAATCGCAAAAAATACTAATTATCGAATTCAACATTTTTTTAAAATACAACTATGCATAGTAGACCTTATTCCATGAACAATTTTGTGCACCATATTTAAGAACACAGATTAAAAATTTCAAATTCTAATTTAATTATAAGAAAAAGGTTTAGTATTTATTAAGCACAAGAATTGAAAAACGCAAAACAGAGAAAAAGGTTGAAAGAAGACGAAATACGTATTCAATCTTATAGGAATGACTCCAGAAAATATTTAAAAACTTTTTTCTGCAAAGATATTATTATAAAACTTCCAGAAAATGTTCAGAAAAATATTGTGAATAATAAGAAGTAAAAACAGAAAAATCGATATTTTGACCAATTTTTGGGAACCGCTTCCCCCTCAGTGATCAAAATTTCCCCCGTTCTTGTAGAAAATGTTTTTGCTGAATGAAGTTTGCTGATTAGCAACCTATTTCTCATCAAATGTGAAATGTGTGCTCATGTTTGTTGGGCTGTATCTTTTGAAGCAGCAACATTTCACAATTTGGTTTAAAACATTGTTAATGCAAGAATTCAAAAAGAAAATGCTTCTTTTCATTGGGATTCATTTCATTTAATTTTTTTAGGCATCAAAATTACAGAATTGTCTTCGTAACTTGAGTAAACCTCTGCCGTTATAGTTGATTGAATTTGAAATTTATACCCACAAACTTTAATTGCTGACTATGAAAATTCACTATAAAGATAAAATATTCGTCCAAAATTTCTGTTTATTTGTTTTTTCCAAAAGTAAAGATTGGCTTGATAAAATTCACACTTTTTTAAACGAGGACCTTGGTGACAGATAGAGGTCAAGTGAGGAGGCATACACTACACATTAGCAAGAACCCAATGCAACCTTAGAGTAACATCGTACACAGTGTCAGGATTTCGGAAAAAGGCAGATGAAACTTTCTTCCATTTATATATTGTTGGCTTTTTGTAATATTCTTATTAAATGTTGTCGGTCGCTGCCTTAAATTTAAAGAATAAAATGATAAGAAGAATGACAAACGCACAACTTTGAACACAAGACCACCATTTTTATTAAAATCCCCCGATGATATTCCAAAACACAGACAATATTAATTTACGCAGCTTACATAAAGACAAGGCGCCCTCGGCGGAGCAAGAAATTTAACAAAGTAGGAGCGAGTGCATTAGTTAAATATGGACAATTATCTAAGAAACCTTACAAATTGAATATTTACTCTTGAATACGGCTGGACCAGGGCATAATCTGCAAAGGCAGCCTCTGTGGCATGACGCCTCCACTTGCAGGTCCACCTTTACCCAGAAATAAAAGTTTAGAGTTTTATTTTGAATTGCGTAATTCGGTGCTTCACTTTTATTATTTAACATTAAACGGAATCGTAATATTAGTCTGCTAATGGATGACTGGACCATCCACGCCTTCAGTGACGCAACAGCTACGTCAAACAACGTTTTCCCCACAAACAAACTACACCCCACCTCGTTCGTTTCGTCAATTAATTGAATGGATTTTAAAACAAAGAACGATCTGAAGTTAATGAGAAAATCGTACAAGATCTTTCAGGTTAACGTGAAAAGCGTCGCTTTAATGATGTTAGCCCCAAACAACAAACCTCTCTAGAATTGAATAGAAATAAAAAAAATTTCAGGAAAGTTGCTTTCAAGAAGTTTATTACGTCCTTAGGCCCCAAAAATAAAGCTTAAGTGGCTATTATTGTTCAATGAAAGTCGGTATTGTCAAGACAGTTAATTGTTAAAGTTACTTCCCCCGGGGAACTTTAAGTATTTTATTATACGTTTATTTCTCGTCCTTATCGAGAAAAGGTTTTTGAAATTATTAACTGTAGATATACCATTATTTCATTTTTCAGCGTATTAAACAATGCGTTTTGATGTTATAATTTTTCAAACATATATAAAAACCAACATTATATTCTTAAATACGTTTAAAAGTGTTACTTTTTCGCTACGGTCTTTTCGAAGCTAAGGAGTACGTATATTCTTTAGAAAATGTAATTTTAAATGCATATACATTCATGTTGGCTAGCACTTGACCTATGAAATTAGCTAAACCTATGAGTTCTGAAATTAGACCTATATGAATATGAGCTAAACCTATGAACTCTTAAGAAGAATGAGCCCGCTGGGCCGCGGGTCTGCAAACCAAAGTGTCTAAGTGTAAATCCAATTGGAAAAATTACTTTCTTAGCCACGTTTCTCCAGCTATATTGAATATTTTTACAAACCGTTTTCTAAATAATAAATGTAAATAACTTACAGGTATCTATAATCCCACTTTTTGAAATTGCTTCAAATATTTTGTGTAAAATTATGTATTGAATAATAAAAAAAAATAGAACCCATTTCAAAAAGTGGGATTGTCGGGACCAATAAGCAACATTTATCACATAAAAAACCCGTTTGTAAAAATATTCAATACAGCCAGAGAAATATGGCTCAAAACAGTGTTTTTCTTCATTCGATTAAAACTAAGGCAATTTTATTTGGAAACTTATGGTCTAACGGGGTATGGGGCAGGGGAGCCCAATCGGTTAGGCACTCGCCTGGCAGGCGAAAGGTCCCAGGTTCGAGTCCGGGCATCACCAAAATAACTGCCTACCTATAAACGGCTCGTGCAGACCAAAATGTCCGACGAATAATACACCGTGTGAGGGAGTGCACGTTAAATATCCTTCAAAGGCCTGACGATGCGTACTATGTCGCCCTTAGCGGTTGCGTTGAGTGCCTATTTAGGTGTAGGCTTGTCACTTGACTGTGGTTCTAAAATACGACGCCCGTCGCCAATAGCCCTCGTGTAGCTCTAGTGCGACGATATTTCAAAACGAAACCTAACGGGGTATAATCCCCCCATTAAACCAATGAAATATAATTCGGCCTTTTTGTACTTCAAATAAGCCGATCTAGGATATAATCAGCAGATAAAAAGCGCGAAAAAATTTAAACCGGCATTCATAGCTTTAAAACATATGGTTGGTTGGTTGTTTTACATATATTTTCAGGTTTGTGTGCTTGCTCAGAAAGCCGCTTATAAACCTTCGTCAAGTAAGACAGTCACAACGCACACACACTCACATGCACACATATACGTGGCCACCTCCACAATTTAGACATGTCCCTGAAGGGGAGGGAAATAGTCTCCAGGAACCTGTACCCGTGGGAAACTGTGCAATGACCGCCCCCAGGACTTTCGGACCCAACAGATTTAACGAGCACGTACTCCGCATATACTCGGTGAGTTTTCAGCGACCAGGTTTCGATCGCGGGACCTTCCGATCCGTAGATCGCTACTCTGACCACAGGGCGCCTCACAGCCCTTTTAAAACATAGAAACGCATTCGACTTGATTCGCCATTGTTTCCAGAAGCATTTCTCTTTACACCCCTTTCGCCGGGCATATCGATTCGCTACTGTGTTTTCTGACGTCATGGTCTGAGACTCCATTTCTTGTTTCCTCTCATCTTCTTGTATAGGGATGATGGGGAAAGAAGAAACAAGCTGTTATGGACACCAGTTATTGAAATGGGTCGAAAACAGCTGGTTATAGTATTGGAAGAAGGATTTTCGATAAGTTGAAACTACTGTTTTATGAGGTCCAGTAGTTGAGTGGAAAGTACTTCGCTTTTTTGGGGTAATTTTACCGATTGTGCCATTTTATCGATTCCATCGTTTCAGTGCCGAAGCCCGCCCTAAATATGCACTTAAAAGTTAGGTTCGGTTGAATTATCGTCGCCCCAGAACAAACGGGTACTATTGGTGAAAGACGTAATAATTTTGAACCAAAGTCAAGTGACCAGTCGACACCTGAGCAAGCACCCAACGCAAATTACTTAAAGGAGACATCGCATGCGGTGTCGGGACTTTGGAGCATATTTAAAGTGAACTCCCTCTGCACGGGGTATTTTTCGTCGCACATTTTGGCTGCATGGGCCGTTTTTCACGGCGGCAGTTGTTTTATCGATGCCCGGACCCGAAACTAGGACCTTTCGCATGCTACACACTCTTAAAACAAAAGAGTGAAATCCACTCCAGTGGGAGTGCATTTTCGACACTGGAAATTATTGAGTATTAACTCAGACTGAGTTCAAATCACTCGTTTGGAGTGATCCTGTCACAGGTTTAACATACAAAGAATCCACTCCTATGGGGAAGTGCATTTTCTAGACTGGAGAAGTGAAAATTATAACTCAGACTAAGTTAAAATCGCTCGTTTGTTTTAAGAGTGCAGGAAGGAGCTTTCTTTGCAACAGGTTTTAAACAATCTGTTTTGTTACCCCCAACACAATTAACAACAACACAACCCAGCTCTCCCATCAAAAGTAACACAAACATGCCTTGTTTCCCGGTATGCTTTCAATTCGTGCATCACCTCTGATGGTTGCTCAGGCAACGGACGTTCAGGTGTATCAACAGGTAGAGGGGGGGGGGGGGGATAACTGTTGATCTTTCCGCCCGGTATGCGGGGGCGGAAGATAAACGCCCACGGATGCAACTTGCAATGATTTGGTGCGATAGAAATGGCGTATATATTTCATCTAGTCAGTTTGTGGGAGAGCCTTTTATGATTATACTACCTTGATCAAAATGTTCCCGGAATAACAACCCTGAAGCGCTCCCATCGTTTTTATTAAATTTTGTTATTTGAGTTACGTTTTATATGAGAATATTGAGTTTTTTTTGTTAAGTTGGTACATTTGTCGTTGATATTCCCTCCAAATCTTAACGTCATAGCGTGACATTTGCAAAAGTTACGTAGCCAAGAGTGCATCTATCTCTGTGAGTGTTTTCGATTTTTTACGATTTTTGAAATGGACTTAAATTTGCAACAATGAATGGATCCGTAAGCAAAATGTGATACAAGTTCGTTGTTGCAAATTTAAATCCATTTCTAAAAAATCGAAAACATACGCAGAGATAGATGCACTCTTGGCTACGTAACTTTTGCAAATGAGCTATGCCGCTACGATTTGGTGGGAATATCAACAACAGATGTACCAACTTAATAAACAAAACTCCAATCGAAACGATGGCAGTGCTTCACGGTGGTTATTCCGTTAACTTTTTGATCATGGTAGTAGGATCATAGTATTTAAAGTTAAATGGGAACGGTAGCCGGGTCTTTAAAACCGAAGTATTTTCTATATGTTAATACAATAGAAGAAATTCGAAGCTAAATTACTCTGTATTGATTATCTTTACCAATGGTTTTTTATATGAAAAATATTGCTGGCTTGCATAGCTCTATAATACCACTTTTTGAAATGGGTCTGAATATTTTTGAAATGTTAATTACATAATTTTATGATGAGAAAATTGAACAAATTTTAAATAGTGCAATAAAAATCCATGGAGGCCAGTTTCATTTATCAAATAAAAAACCGTTTGCAACAATATTCGACACAGCCAGAGTAATTTGACTTGAATTATTCTATTGCACGCAGAGTAAAAACTTCGGTTCGAAGACCCAGCTTTTGCTCCTATCCCCTTTAAGGGGGTTCAATATGTTGTATATTGGTAATGTTAAATTGGCCAATTTCAATGTACCTTTTCACAATAACTACTGATCAGATCATCTTAAAAATTTCAGTGTGTATTATACCAACCTTATATATTAATCTGAGGTTAAAAGTTTTTTTTTTTAAAATAACTATCATATTTTTTTAAATAAAATAAGTTTTAAAGTACCCAAAAAAATCATGAAATTTCTCACTTTTTTGCCCCATAACATTTTTTTCACTTTATTTTTATTAAAATTCATAACCTCAGATTAATCTATACTATGTATTACATTATATAAAAAAAAGTTTGCGAGAAAACATAGCATAGTTTTTGAGAAAAGGTACATCGAAGTTCAAAAAATCAAGTTCTGAGAAAAACGCGTTTAAAATGTTTATTGTTAACCCATTTGCTTACGAAACCATGGCATTAAAATGGTTTTTAATGTCAAAAATAGTTTTCCAATCATCTTGATACTTTGTGACATTATTAATAAAGGTTGTAATAGTATTTTAAGCTAATAATTTTTGTTTTGATTTTTTCACCGATTTGAGGGTATTGAACCCCGTATATTGAGTTATGGCAATTTGACGAAATTCGTTAGAAAGAAAAAACCCCTATGAAGTTGACCAGCAGCTTTAACAGCAGATCGCTATTAGGTCAGAGGGCATTCAATTGCCTGTGACAGTCGTGAAGTAGGGAACTGTACAGCAACTTATTAGCAATTGAACAGCTTAGTGGAAGAACGTGCTAATAAGTGACAAAAGGTGAAAACGAAAAATTGAGAATTAAAGTTTGATGTTTGCATTCAAATCTGTTGAAAACGATACTTATAAAGTGTAAAAAAATATGGTAAAATTAAAGCTTGAGAAAAAAAAAGAAAACTTGTTATCGTTGAAGAAGTTAGTAATATGTTCATTGATACAAAAATCTCAATTTTTCCAAAAATGCCACTTAGCACGTTCTTCCACTAAGTTCTTCAATTATTCAAGATGTGTTCTGTAGATATTGTTTCACTACTACCAGAGTTACCTGACAGAGAAGCATGCTTGGAGGTTTCTCTATCAGTTTTATTAGAAGCATACGAATCTCGTGCATTATTTTAACTGTTTTGGGGTATTTGGATGAAAATGTAAAAATTACAAACATATTTTTGCTACGGAAGTCATTATTGTTTAAAATATTAGTTAATTACCGATGATTTTTTTTCAATATCACAACTTTTATCTTTTTGTTCAAAAAATGTAAAAAGTTGTAAAGTCATGTTTACAAAATACTTGATTATCAATCGATATTTTTAACAGTACATAAAGTTTTCTTTGGATCCAAGGACAAAAACTTTGCAATCAAATTCTGACAGATAGAAATTTTCAAATCAACTTTTAAACAAAGTGTTTTAGTATTGTTTTTTTAAAAATTGAATTGCAAATTTTAACCTAAAAGCTGCTATATTTTTAATGAAACAGAAAAGAAATGGGAATGTTTCAGATAACGTAAGTCACTTGTTTTAATTTTTCGACATAATGCGATTTCATTGTTTGTTTTGGATTCGCTGTCAAAATGACCGTCATATGTGAAAAAAAACCTTTCTTTCTATGAAAACGTTCATTAACAAATGCTTTGCACAACTAACATCATAGCAAGAAGCTAACATTTAAAAAATTTACTGAGTAAAATATTATTAGAAAACTCATTTTGGAATACCCAAACAAAAATATACTTCTTTCCAACCTAAATTAGGTAAATAGAAATATGCTATGGGGAAGATCCTTTCGCGCCTGTAAAGATTTCCATAAATTATTTGTGAATCCATCCAGAAAACATGTTTAAACATTAGTTTCATTTAAGGTCTAAAAGATTTGAATATTATTTGAGAAAATTTGGCAATTTTATCAGAATAAAAAGTTTATTTTGGTTAAATTGTATTCAGATCATTTCGTATGTAAATATTACCTTAAAAGAGATTCCAACTAACGGACCAACAGCACCATTCCATCTGCCTTTTTACAATTTGTTTATACCCAAGTTAGGTTGGCACGGAGTGTAGTTCCAGACCAAAAATGAAAACAAGACAGCTGGAGCTGTTGCCATTCACTATGTGAAATAACCCCATTCAAACATCTGGACTAAATATAAAAATCTTGGTTATTGTATCTCAAAAGCTAGATTCCCTTAGGACCCAAAAGATAATTTTTTAAAACTTTTTTTTTATTTCTGCAATTTTCATTCTTTCCCTATTCTTTTTTCCCTTCTTGTCGATAGATTCGGCAAAGGACATTCTTCATTCTTTCACATCGGTTTTAGGGAAATGACTGCAGGGGGCGCCCCAGTCACGAAGAATGAATAGCCACTTTGTGGAACTTAATTTCGTTGTGAGGAAATGAGGGGTTGAAAACTTATTTAGTTAGGAAGTTTCACTAAATGACCGAAAAAAATTGCTCTATAATGTACTTATTTTGTAGCGAATTGTGGTCAGCAATCTAGATTAGCTCTTAAAACAACTGGAACGTCTTTTTAATAGTATAATCATCAACAACTAGATTTTAGTAGTAGTAGGAAAAATTCTTTTTTTCCAGTGGATAAGTTAAAACTACGTACTTTTTAAAATAATGCTTTAGCATGGTTCCAAAAATGTGGATATAAGTAAACACTTAGGCCAGATACGCAATCGCCCTAATCATGTATATTAATTTTAAAAAAGCTTCCTAAGAGTAGTTAGTGGTGCGACTCTATGGTCTGTGTTATTATTCTTAATGTATGTTATAAAATAATGAATATTATCTTTTCAAAAAGTTTTAGATTTTGCGTTACAATGGTCTGAGCAAATGTTATTATACTTTATTTTAAGAAAAGATAACAAAAAGATACTTTTATCGACTGGTCACAAGCAAACGAACGAAATAAAGATCATTTTGTCAAAAATTTGGAATCAGTTTGAAATTTTGATTTACAATGGTCCGAGCAAATGTTTCAAGAAAAGAGAACAAAAATATTTTTTTTATCGACTGGTCAAAAACAAACGAACGAAATAAAGATCATTTTGTCAAAAAGTTTGAATCAGGTGAAAATTTGATTTACAATGGTCCGAGCAAATGTTTTAGTTACTTTGATTCAAGAATAGCGACTAAAAAGAAAGAAAAGGGACTTTATATCAAAGGATAAAAGAACAAACGAACACTTCCTTGTCTTGAAAAGACATTTTCAAACAAGACCAGACTTTCTTACTTGTGACACGGATCGAACATGGAAGAAAGTATCTTAAATTTGATTTAAAAGAAAGCCGGGACCCTAAAAATACACATAAGATTTCTTTGCAAAAAGCCAAAGGTTGGGAGGGTGACAATGTTTTAAGTTACATTCTTTTGAATTTTGTTGAAATATTCCGGAAATTTGTTTTAAAGTAAAATTTCTGATAAACTAATCCTAACCTTTGTTTAAAAACATTTTTAATCATAATCATATGTTATTTCAGTTGAAGTGGATAAGTATCATAGTGATAAAAAGAAGTTTTCTTACTAAAAAATGTAAAAAACTCATTTAAAGTATTTTTTGGCCCATTTTATTATTCTTAATTCGTATTATAAAATAAGAAAGATACTTTTTAAAAACTAAATAATTTTTGGAACATTTTGAACTTGAACATTTAAAATCGTTTATTTTGAATTACAATCTGATATGTCTGTTGATATATTTTAATTTTCAAGATATTAATCGATACCACTTTAGGCAAACACTCGTTCTTTCTTATTGCTACAATATGACAGGATATACCTAATTATTTCTGATTTTTCTTAAACATAGCACTTTGTAACAGTCATGTTAATTTATCATGAATAACTTTTTTATGTAATATACACTCTTAAAACAAAAGAGTGAAATCCACTCATATAGGATAAGTGCATTTTCGACACTGAAAAGAGTGAAAATTAACTCAGACTGAGTTAAATTCACTAGTTTGTTTTAAGAGTGTACTGAGAAAAATAAAACTATTTTAGTGCTTAAATGTCCCTTGCAGGCATATCAATACAAAACAATGACATCTTACACTTCTATGGCAGAAACAAAAAGTTGAGTAAAAATTTGAAAAACCGATGTGGGATATCTTCGGGACCTAACGAGCCTCGATAGTTGAACCTAATTTTTTATATGGGCGCCATAGAATTTTTTTCCTAACCGATATCAGTATTTGTTCTCGTTTCGGAGGGCTACAGATATAGGAGTAAAATTGAAAGGCTTGGCACCACAATGTGAAGAACTCTGAAAATCGCCAACTTTATTTAATCAATTGCAGCACACGCCCTCAATGATTTTTCTAAACGGGACGCATAAAATATTGGTAAATTTTACAGTTAACAATACCAAACTTTAAACATTGAACTTGAATTTTAAATTTTAATTACTAGATTGTGTTTTATAATTTTTTTTCTCATCAACATTTAAAAATTTTGCTGGATTAAGTTAACTTTCACCCCCTCCAATACCAGCTACACTCCGGTCCAACCTAACTTGGGTAAAAAACAAATAGTAAAAATTAAGGGGGAAAAGTGCGATTGGTCCTAGTTGGTCTTGTAATTTAATATTTACGTAAAAAATTATCTGAATGCAAATTAACCAAAATACACTTTTCATTCTAATAAATTGCCAAATTTTCTCAAATAATATTCAAAACTGTTTGACCTTAGATGAAATTATTGTTTTAAATATGCTTTCTGGATGGATTCACAAATAATTTATGGAACTCTTTACATCCGCGGAAGGCTCTTCTCCACAGCATATTTCTAGTTACCCATCTTAGGTTGGCAAGGAGTGTACATAGTCAACTGCGCATTATAAAAGCTTGTTAGGAACGGTATAATCTTGTGATTAAAGGATATAATTCGTTATTTTAAAGGGTCATATTGTTCTTATCGCCCTAAGATTTCAAAATGAAAAAGAAAAAATTTAACAGCTGTAGATAGTAATGCATGATTTAAATTAATATATAGTTCTATATGGCCTTATTTACAAATATTTTAAATGTTATTACATGCTACTTATCGCCACATTAACTAGTAAAGTGGGCTGATTTCGGAATTGATGAGCGGCTTCTTCTGGTAAACCTATTTTTAACAAGTGAGCATCTTTCATCTTATTCCTACCTCCGTATACCGAATCCGTTAAATTGAGCCAAGGAGATATTTATTTTTTTTATTTTTAGGGATGAAATTATTGCTTTGGGTCTGAAAAACGTTCCTACTACGAATACTCAGGGGGAATGTTTTTGAATTAGGATGTTTGGTTTCGAATGCTATTTTTATAACCCATCACACTGCTTTTCGACAGAAATCTACTTTCCCGGTTATAATGGTTATAACACTTAAATTGACTTTCTCATATTATAAATATTAAAATAAGTTTAAAAATTATATTTCTTTTTAAACGTTTTAAGTCAAAAAGTGTATATTTATCTTGTTTTATAGAATTCAGAAAATAAACACACACACGTTTTTGCAATTCAATTATAATTCAAAAGTTATGAATTGACTAACGTTTAAACATTAAAACTTTGCAAAATGCTCATTACATAAAAACCTAACAAGAAACCACTTAATAAAAGAATGTCATTTAACCGTATTTCTCCATTTAGTACCACATTTCTACAGTTAAATAATACGTAAACTCCTACTCAAGCAAGTTTAGTTCGATTGCCACTCGCAAAAAACTCACTGACGATCATATATGTTAATGAAAAAACTTACTGATGCACGATATGCTGGAGTCAAACTTACTGATAAACAATATCGTGATGATAGTACATATTTATATTATTTGAATAAAATGCGATTTCTTTTTTATTGGTACATTCGGTACAACGCATCAGGAATTGTTTTAATTTAAGTTTATTTCAAGTTTGCAGTTTTCTTATTTGTCATTTAACCTCTAAGACCCGAGCAAAATCCTACAAGTATATTTTTATATAATCTAAACATACTTTTCATACAAATAAATGCGAAAAAGCATGTTTTTAAAAGAAATGTTAAAAAAAATATGTTTAAAAGTACTTAGGGACACGCCCTAAACTCTAAAAATACACATTGTTTGCGCTATAAACGCAACAAAAAATTTCGTACCACTTGTTTGTAGTTAACAGATTATTTAAACAATGTTTTTAAAGCAAAATGAATTTAAAATTAACTACACTTTTTGAATAGTTTGAAAAGGAATTTAAATTTTTTTTAAAAAGAACTCCAATATCGTATTGACCCTCGTTCAACTTTATTTTTTATAGAAATAAATGACTGATACATGTATATCAAAGGCTGAAAACTGCTATTTGAATCTTCTTCTATAGGCCCAGGTCAATTTCGGAACTAATTAACGTGTTAATTGCTTGTGGGGGGGGGGAGGGTTAAAAATATCCCCAAATTGGGACGCCGGGCGTATATACCGAAATATACGCCCAATAATATGCAATAAAAGCTTTTTCCAGTGGGATTGAAATTTTCCCCCTTGAGTTATCTAAAGTTTGATTTGAAATTGCAGAGTTGCTAACCGGATTTTATTTGCTGATTTTAGGGAGTGAAGTGAGAGCAATAAAAAGTTATGGATTGCGAAGAGATGTTAGTTTTGAAGATATTTTAATTCCGAAAAATGTGTTAGGCTTTAAATAAACAAAATGAAAAAGCATTTTTAGTTTTGATAACATTTATTAGTTTCTACCAAGTTGGAAAAAAATTATTCCAAAAAATTTGTTAGTGTTTAAATAAACAAAATGAAAAAGCATTTTAAGTTTTGGTGACATTAATTAGTTTCTACCAAGTTCGAAAATATTATTAAAAACCAGATTTTTCATCTGTGAGTATTTTGTTAGTTATTATTAAAGATTTGGCAATAATTAAGCACGCACTGCTTTTACTGCATTTTCAAAATTGGATAAGACATTTGTAAGAACTGTCATTTAAGTTTCTATTTATTCAATTAATTATTGACCATATAATATTAATAAAATATGCATTCAACTAGAATTATTTTTGGAACCCGAGTGCTATGACAATTTATTCTCAGTAAAATTTTTGTTTGTATGTTCTTACAATGATAATATTTTTTTTAAAGTTTGCTGTGAGAATTGCTTCAATAAAAAAAGCATTTCGTGACAACTCTCATTATACAAGACCGACTTCTTCACAGATACGCTTATAAATATTTCATCAGCATTACTGTCTAATTCAATTTAAAGCATTCAATGCTTAGAAGTCAGAATAAGAGTGAACTATGTAAGATTTCTGAATATTGTTACGAATAATACCTCAACGAATAATACTTCAAATCAATTTTAATACCGATTCTTAATGTTAACATATTTGACAGATTGCATACACAATTCCGTAGACTTTCATAAGTAATTAAAAAGCCTTAGCGTTTTGAAGAACTTTTCATCAAGGAAATATAAACACCGAGAAAAACGCATTTAGAGTTTTCATTCGTTTGCATTTTTATCATACTTTTCAGCATAAAAAGTGGAATAACTTTTTGAAATATATAGATTCATTTTTAAAACTTGGTAGACTTATTTAGAAGATTTAAAACTTAGTTTTAGCAAATAACAAAAAATTCGCAATTTTCGCCATTTTTGAGGTTCTGTATTCTCTTAACAGAGTCAGAATAAAAACAGAGGCATTTTGTTATGAGTAGCTTAAAAATACAAAAGTATAAGAATGTAAAAATAAAGTAAAAAAATTATACATTCTGGCACACGTTTATTTATCTGGAATAAATTGTAGCAACAGACATCACGAAAAAGATAGATTTATTTGAAGTTAGTCCATGGTGTTTCAGAAGAAACAAAAAAAAAATGTCAAATGCTTTTTTTTTTATTTCTACTTGTCAAGAATTCGACTCGATGAAAGTTGAACAAATATTATTTGACGGAGATAGAATTGGTTATTTCTAGCCTAATGTCATTTTCAGGCACAAAGTATAGGGTGAAAGGCGTTCAATATATTTTGGAATTTCGTACGTTTCTGGTATTTTGCAGTAGGTCCAGGATGTAATATACCTTTAAATGGTTTGGACGGTATTAGTTTGGACGTGGCTAAGCCTATTTTCAGTTGTGTTGGGGCCTGGCACAGATGTTGCTTCTGTTTGAGAATTGTCACAATAAATGAGGCTTTGTTCACAAATAGTTTTGGTGGAATAAACTACAAACTTTTGTCGGTAGCACAGGTGAATGTAGAGTAGGTACATTTATATTCCGGCTTGTGTGCTTGGTCAGATACCCGCTTATGAAGCCTTCGCCAATTAAGACCGACACAGAAAGGATTTTTATTTTCACAGAGAAAGGAATATGCACCCAGGGCGAAAGGCGGAAAGGGAACCCGCACCCGTTATAGCACGCAGACTGCTAGCTTAATGATCCAAACCACTCGGCCATCCGGATCCCCAGGTGAATATAATATGGTGACGTATACTGGCAATAAATCGATCGCTTATCTTTAAAAATGTAACTATTTTCCGTGCCTATGCATAAAACATAGAAATTTGCACGGTATTGAGTGGCAACAGTTCCATAGGAATGAAAATAAGGTACCGATCTATGAACTAATGTAGTGGGCAGAGCATACCATGAAAAACACCAATCACAGAAATCACAAATGATCCCCAGAATCGAAACCAGGTTTAACTAAGGTCACGTGAAAAAAGCCAATTGTTAAATTAAAAAGTAATTATCATTGTATAACATAAAAAACTTTTTTATTACTTAACTTATTCATTTAATATTGACAGCAAATTATTTATCCTACGAATTTATTTATAAAGAAATAAACCGCCATTTCAATCTTTTACATACCGAAAAAAAAAAGAGCTGATAAATTATTTTTTTTTATAAAAAAACATTGTATTGTAACGTTACATATTAATCAACACTATTTTGCACTTGACTTCCAATTAACTATTCCAGATTCTTTTGCACAAAACACATTATTTTTAATAAAATAATTACCATTAGAATGCCAAAAAACACAAATACAACTGGAAAAAAATATTTGTTCCAATGTTTCTAAAATTCTTCTGAAAAGCCTTTTCAGAATTTTAATGGAAACATCCTTTGAATTCCCTGCATTTTTTTCCTTAAACCTCCTTTTCCCCCATTTATTGCAAAATCAGCTTTTTCGAACATGCGGAACTTCAAGCCACTTCACTTCATCTTCTCTGATTTCCAAACGATTTCCCAGAGGACGGATCTGGCAACGGCTAAGTTAAAAAACCAATCTCGAAGTTTGATTTTTTTTCTTCTTCATTTTCTCCTGTTTTAATGGACTCACTTTTATGAGAAATAAAAATGCTTTTTTATTTTGTTCAGGGAAACTTAAGCTTAAGTTGTTGTTGAACGGTGAAGTATTAATGAGCTATTACGTCGTATCCAATTTTAAAAAGCAAATGGGTTGAAGATAAGTTTTTGATATAAAAAAACACACTATCAGATGCCAGAAAATTTATGCACACTTACCCACCGACTGAGGAAAAAAAAACACCAGTGAAATTGACTGTTTCGCGAGTTAAATGTCAAATAAGGAATAATTGATATAACAAGTTTTAACATACTTTGTATGTCATGTATACTTTGTATACTTTGTGTGTCTGTATAAGAATGAGCGAGATTCAAATTGTAATAGCATATACTGTAATTGCTCGACAGTTGTGGTTGAAGGTAACAAATAAAGAATAACTCCAACAGTTTCAGATAAGCGCATGCGCTTGTACCGCTACATCGTTTTAACAGTTGCAATGTCATCTATTCCATTACTCCGGATTTGCTGCAGATATGGGAATGTATGGGAAGAATTGCATTTTCATTTAGATGTGTGCCGTATCACTAAATGAGCAAACATTGGGCACTAATAGGAAAAACTTGGTTAGTTTTCCTTCAATTTTATGTATGATTTATTATATTTAGTATAAAATAAACTCCTGTAATATACCATTAAAACTCGGACATTCTTTTACGGACACCTTTTACTTTAAACAAAACCAAATTGTTTTTAAATAGAAGTTTTTGAAATTTAATACATGGAAAAATTACGGAACCTATCAAGATTACCACTTTTTCAAACTTATTTTACGACATAAATTCTTCCTTTTACACAAGGCATTTAATAAGTTCCTTCAATAACATAAAATTTTTTTAAAAAAGAATCTATTTTGGACAAATATGCTATTACTTTTATATTTAAATTTATTGAAATCCAACATATTTCTTTAGTTCAACTAAACTCATAGCCCACAATAATTGTGTACTGTAATAGTACAAATAAATATATATCATCTAATTTTTTGTATACATTTACTCATATTTTAAGCAGGAATAGCCTCTAGGTATTTCCAAAAGAAAGATTTCACCTTTTATCTTTCACAGAAGCAGAAGAGAGTGAAAATGTTAAACTTATAAGAAATGTCAAAGATAAAAAATTTAGATCATCCGATTTAGTGACATTTTCCCGGACTTGTAATGCATGTTTTTTAGCTTGAAGGACAAAGGTAAAACCGGCTTTGGGGGCTGCAAGATTCGAGTTTAGGAAACTGCACAAAAGTAGTAAATTTACAATTCAAATTCAATTCGGTTGCGAAAAGGCTTTTTAAAAATGGTTCAATAATTCGGGAGAAATTTTGAATGCCTCCAGAATATATTATTTTTAACATATTTCCGATATCTCTGGTATTTTATTTAAGATATACAGTAAAATATTTTGAGTATAAAGACATTAGATTTAATTTTGGAATATCTTGTTTTATTTAAATGTCATAGGCAGGTTGGAATTAATGTTCTTTAAAATTATCGGGGGAAAATATTACAATTTATTTTATTCCTTGCCCGTCCGTTCCATAACAAAATTAAATTATACTAAATACTGCCTGCGTATAGAAAATTCAATGAAAGGTTAAAATTTAAAAAATTCCCCTACATTGTTAGGAACAAATTGTTTAACAGCATAATACTTGGATTACTATTACATTGTGGAGTAGTAGAATTGTACTTAAATATATTTTCTATCAAATTCAATGAAAGGTTAATATTCAAAAAATTCCCCTCAACTGTTTGATACAAATTGTTTAACACCATAACACTTGGATTGCTATTACATTGTGGAGTAGTAGAATTGTACTTAAATATATTTTATATCAAATTCAATGAAAGGTTAATATTTGAAAAATTCCCCTCCACTGTTTGGAACAAATTGTTTAACACCATAACACTTGCGGATTGCTTTTACATTGTGAAGTAGTAGAATCGTACTTATATATACTTTATATCAAATCCAAACTTTTCCTAAAATGCTAATCTAGAATTTAAATTCAAATCAAGTGTATAAAATACTGTTTTTAATAACAACCTTTCAGATATTATACCTATATATAGCAGAATAAATGCTAGGTTCAGTATGATATTTTTTTATGTGTTTTGACTTCTCTGATAGAGTAAATCTTATTCCTATCCCATAAATGGGATTGAGCAGGATTGGATTTGTGATTACTTTCATTATTGTTCTGTAACCTTATCAAGAACAATGTTATTGTGTCTAAGAATAACCCTGTTACACCAGAGACGCGCAGTAGAGATTGCGTGCTAGTTTTTTTTATCGTGTGGAGTTTTGTTGTTGTTTTGTTGGTCGGGTTAATTGGTGATAATAAAGGATAATTCCATGCAAATTTAGCCTTTCTCTAATGAAAATCCCGTGTGTAAAAAGTGGTTATAACTTTCAAAATTTTGACATTCAAAAAAAAAAAAAACAATTAACCCAATAGCTGTTGCACACTTATCAAATTTAAATAAAGTAACATTAAAGTAAACTTATTAAATTTAAATAAAGTAACAACAAAAGTAAAACAGTTTATTTAATTTGATTTGTTTTTCAAATTCAAAAAGTGGGTTTCGTGTGGAATTTTTATTGTTGTTTTGTTGGTCGATAATTGGTGCTAATAAAGGATAATACCATTCAAAATTAACCTTTTTCTAATGTAAATCACGTGTGTAAAAAGTGATTCTAACTACAAATTTTAACATTTGATAAAAAAAATAACGGAATAGCTATTGTACACTTTTCAAATTTAAAGAAAGAAACATGCTTTATTAAATTTGATTTGTTTTTAAAATTTAAAAAGTGGGTTTCGTGTGGAATTTTTGTTGTTGTTTTGTTGGTTAATTGGTGATAATAAAGGATAATTCCATGCAAAATTAACCTTTCTTTTGTAAATCACGTGTGTAAAAAGTGATTATTACTACACATTTAACGTCCAATAAAAAATAACAAAATAAAGTAACATGCTTTATTTAATTTGATTTGTTTTTCAGATTCAAAAAGCTTGTAAGCTCATCTTAAATTATGATTTACACAGCAGTTAAGATGCCCCGGCAGCACAGCGTTTAGGGAGCAAGCCTTTGGTGCATCTGGGTTCGGGCTCGAATCCCGGTAAGACATGGATGTTTGTGTCAATAAATGTTGTTATTTGTCTATGCGTTTGTGCCGTCCTTTTTATGTGTGTCTATTGTGTCAGTGTCACTTCTGGCGAGTGGTGTAACGGGCTATAAAGCCTATGCTCCTCCATTCTAGAGGGCGCATTCCAAGTTAAGTTAAGTTACCCAACACTTAAATGGAATTAAGAGTAATTCTAGTAGTACACAATATCATTTCGTTAACTTTATAATATCTAGCATTGATTCTATTTCAAGTAGATTTATTGAATGAATCGTACGATATCCGTCTTGCTTTGGTTCAATAAAATTCTCTCTAGAGTGTAGGAAATATGTTCATTTAAAAAAAAAAAAACATTCATTACAGATTAAATCACGGTTATTTTCTTAAAACTTTTTATCTTAAAATATGTTGAATACAGAGTGCAATCTTCGTTAGTTGTTAACTTTCTTAAAAGAAATTTTCAAGGAAGAAGATGTTTAAGTCTCTTAAAAAAGTTTAACTTAAATACAGTAAGTGACAGATATCTTAAGAAAATTGTATTTGGCAGAAATGTAGCGAAATTCGCAATGAATTTTGCGATGTGCTAGCATAAAGTAAATAGAAGATAAACGACTGGAGTTAGTGAACTATGTTTTTAGAAGTTCAGCTGTTATAAATGATGAGGCGTTGTTGGTCGTATTAAAATTTCTCGCGAGGTAGAAATAGACACCCGATAACGTTCTAACCAAACTAAACCAAACTAAATAGAATGAAATTCATGTTTTAGCAGTCTTTATTATTATTATTTTTATTACCAACTCTAAAATAGTACTTATGTTATAAAACAAAATAGATTTAAAAGGAGAGTTATTCCTTAAATAAAATGTCGTTTTTTTGTGCATTTTTTACTTTCAAAAGGTTTTGTTTCTCATGGAGAAAGAGATTTAATTAAATCTTCCTAACTTTACACTGGATATAAAATGTTCTTGAGGAAGTTTGTGTATTTGCTGTTTTTCTCGTTTTTACCTTAAACTGTTTTGATGGAAAGTTGGGGCCGCAAAGCACTTTTCAGTAATAGTTTTTCTTTTAAATAAAAAGACTTTCTTCGAAAACTTATCTTTTCCAAAGCAGAAATTAGGCTAATATAATAGTTTATAGTGTTTTATCTAATGGATACAAGCATCGAAATAAAAAAAAATGCTTGTTTAACTATTTCTTCAGGAGATAAAAATTACGATGTAGGATGTAATTAAAAGCCGGGAAGTTTTGATATTAGCTATGAGATGAATTAGTAAAAATAAGAAATAAAAAAATTACCACAACTAATTTCTGAAACAAAATATTTGCTTAGTTCAAGTAAAAATATTTTTATGTAAAAAGTTTTCCATAGATTAAAAATATTTATTATTTCACCTTTATATTTGTGAAATTTAATAATAACGTTGCAAATTTAGTCTTTGGATTATATTTGAAAGATCAAAAATGAACCACACTCGAAGTAACAAATTACTCTAATCAAAAACTGAAATAAAAAAAAAGACAAGTAGAACAAAGGTTTGACTGATTTTTTTAGCAAAAGACTTAAAAACCTAACAATATAATACCGAGAAAGTTTACTATGAAGCTATCTTAACATTAAAAAAAAACCACTTACATGTAATGAAATTTACTTACATTTTTTATGAATTCGAAAGCTTTGGATCTATTACCAGTAACATTTGCATTAGGAATTTACACAGTCCTACCATTTAGGGGACGCAATACCCAAAATTTAGGGTTGAACAGAAAATAATTAAACATGCTCGAATGCTGTGAGCTAAGGATATCGCGAAAAAAGAAGGTATCCTTCATAATGGAGGAAATTTATTGAAGATGGTATGGTAGTATAGTAAAATGGTTTTTGAAATTTTATGTCGATATTGTTAAATTTTAAATATTTTCAGTTTGTGAATGGTTAAAACCTTAAGGCTTTAAAGTAAATTAAGGTAGAGCTACAATTTTTTTTCTTTGATGAAACATATACGTTTAACAAAAGCTGGTACGGGATAAGGTCTAGTGTGATTGTTTTTTTTTAAATGAAAAAGTTGAAAATTTAGAGAAAATCTTATTTTTTGGCCATTTTTATACATAAATCTACAAAACTATTTTTGTTTAACTGATAGCTCTATATCATACTAACTTTTATTAATAGATGTTGTGGGAACATTTTTAAAAAATTACATGAAAAATTCTTTAAATTGTAGGAGAAGTAGCATTTTGAAAAAACGTTAAAATATTTAAATCTTATAATTTTTTGAAAAAACTTACGTTTCAATATTAGTAATTTTTTTCGTATTGAATGTTAGTACTTTGATGATTCGTAATAATGCTTCGTTTATTGAATGTTAGTTTTTTTAAAAAAAATAGTTTAATTTGAATGCTAGCGATAAAAAATACTGGATTTAATTTTTTGGGTACCGCGTCCCAACCACATAAAACCCATAAAAAATAAATATGCATCATCAACTATTTCTTGACCACAAAAGAATTGCACAGGAACGTTAATGGTCTTTCTTCTCTTTCCAACTAAATGACCATTGGTCGGCCATCGGTCATTTTTCACTAGAAAACATCGGAATGCCCTCAGGATAAAAGGAATAAGATAAAGAAATAAGAATAGTCTTACCTGATTGACCCACACGTTGGTTGTCATGATCTGATTCTTCAGGTTCTGGAATAGAAAAATATTTTATTAGTCTGGCAAAAAGGTGTTTGATTTTTAAGTAAAAAGACAATTGAGTTCTAAAAATTCTTACAGTTTAACTTATGCTTAAATACATGCTTAGTTCAATTAATTAAAAAACTCCAATGGAATTAAAAAATTATTATGATATTCCATGAATATTCTCCTTCATTTTCTGTATTATAAAACTGAGATTTTTATACTGCATTACCTTTACTAAATGTAATAAAAAACATGTCTAGTACAAAAAAATCACCCTGTGTTCACATAATATCATGGAATGCGGTACAAAATCATAGACAGTTAAAAGCTTATAATATTCCAGTCCATCTTAAATCCGTCATAGTTCATTTCGGTTCCTCACTATTCTTATAATTTCTCAACTAATATTCATCCAAAACACATATAAAGTTGGATATTCACTAATGAACCACTAAACCATTCGAGTGGATAAAAAATTCTTTATTATCTTTACTAATAATAAATAATTTCTTTTAATCGATTCAATTGGTTGTTTAACCAGCTACGATAAGATTCCGAGTCGAAAGAATACAGTATATTAGCATAACATGAATGCTAAATGAAATGGGTATCTGACCTGTTGTTGGTCTTCAATTTTTCTATTCGTGTTTTAGCAAATACAAAAAAATGAAGATCAACAACAAGCCAAAGACCCAACTTTTATATTAGGCTTACATATAATGCTGTCGACTTGGGCTGGTTTGTCGTATCATGGCTGGTTGACAACCAAACACAGTCCAGTGGCCTAGCATTCATAATCTATTCTCATTCTATACAGTTCATATATATCAGTCTATACTACTAGTCTTTCATCCTTTCGAGGTCTATTAACAAGTAATAAACATGTTTGGAAGTTAACATTGATTCAAGCTCGATCAACAGGAAATCAGCTACTAATTAGTACCTCTCGTTTAAAGCTTTTTAAACAGGGATGGACAATTGGATATCGACTGATGGATCTCCCAGGCCTAGGCAGAATATAATAATTTATTATCAACTCTCTTAATCTCTAGTACATACTGTTGCCGTTTGTCAACAAATTCTTAATTTCACTTTAATGACTTTCAAATATTGTTGATGTTCAACTACTTTGTAATCTATTGGTTCATCTATTGGTCATCTTTGTCATCTATTCAACCATACCAGCATTCTTTGCACTGCGAGGGGGGTGTAAGGATTGGGCTAGGAAATTTTTTGATTAGGTGAACGGAGTATGGATAATTGAAGTTCTATTGTATTTCATTTCGTTCTAAAGACATAACAGTCAACAATTAAGTGAGAAACTTTTGAGTAAAGTTCTAATTTTAGCTATTTAGATGTTTTGGATTATATTGCTGTTGTAGACTGAAGAATTAGCTATTTGAAGAGATAGATTTTATGTTTTATATACAACTAAACGGATACAATTTCCCCAAACTTGATCCATCTTCCTTAATGATAAGACAATACCAATGTTTTTAAATGTCAAAATTAAGCCACAGTGGAAAAATATTTGTTAAATGATTTTACTGTTATGTATGAAGAAATTTCCTGTAATGAAATTTCCTGAAAAAAAGAATTTCCTGTTATGTACGTATCATCAAATATAGAAACATAGTATTTGGAGTTTAAAAAAATAGTCCTCATATATTAAACGGTTACAAATAAATATTAATTAAATATAAATTAAGAATCTTACATAGCGTTACATCTTATGCTGTATAATACTAAAAAACAGAAGTCTCGATAACTTTTATTCAAACAGTATCATAAAAATTCTCAGCTATCCTAAACCACCCGCACTCTATTTCAACCAACCAACAGCCATACAATTCTTTCACTAATATTCATCCAAAAGCTATTCGCTCCTTTTCCCTCAAAGAAAATTTCAGCCCTGAGGCGTAACAAAGTTGGCAAACGAATGATTAATTAAACCGATAGAACCGATATAAGGTTCTACCAACAGCCTTTTTCCACAGAAGCGTTTATCGTCCGGGCAGTCCCTCCCACCCTGAGGGGCTTATCCGAAATACAGGGGCTTATTCGACATGATCGATTTGCCGGGGGGGATGGAAATGTGTAGGGGACACTGTTGCGAAAGAAAAGAGTTGCTTTTTATTTGGTATGTGTTCGTGCAGTAGGAAGTAGCAAAATGTTCTTTTCTTCTTCTACACCATCTTTGCTTAAGAAGTAAACGCGAGTGGAACTTTGCAGCATTGTTTTCACAATTTTAGTCAAAATTTTGTCTTAATCTTTACTTTTTTATTATAAACTATTATGTACAAGATTTCAAAAAAAATGTTGCTGATACAGCAGCTCATATATTTATGTATTGAAAAAAAATCCGTATAACATTTCTAAGGTTTTGCGAAAAACTTAATTTCCAGAGGTTAAGTTATGGGACATTTTGGATTAAAACATGAGTTAAAATTAAATATTAATCCTAAAAAAACTAGCAGATCTTATTTCATTCATAACATATCAAAAATGTGTACTCTTACCCCAGCTCATAACCTCAAATACACTTAACTGATGTACCCTCAGCATATGGTAAAATATACTTTTTCCCTAACTGCTTGCAAAACATACTTCTAATTGAGACCAAACCCTATTCTTATTACTGGATTTGGATTCAACAAAAAACGACAGCAACTAATATGAATAAAATTTGAACTTGATGACATTCGGATAATTGGGTGTGGGTCGGCCAATGGTTGGGGGACACTGTGGTGAAAGAAAAGAGTTTCTCTTTAATTGGTATGTGCTCGTTTATTAGGACATATCGGATTGTTCTTTTCATCTATGTGGTAGAACATAAACTATCCGAATCAATTGAGACGGAACTCTATTAGGATAATCGATCTATTCGATTAGGATATTTGGATTTGAGCTAGGCGATGTACTAGTATGGTCGTCATGTGTTAATATGAATGCAATTTGGAGCGATATTTCTCATCACAGTAATATTTTCGTTGGGAAAGTGTCTATGGAAGGAGATAGCAGGCTATCATATGTTTTATTTCAGATAACCAAATTTCGGGTAATTGGAGTTCTACTGTACTTCGTTTCACTGTAAAGACATAAAAGCTACGAGAAATCTTTTAGTAAAGTTCTAATTTGAGATACTTATATCTCATTACATGATATGAAAATGTTCAGTGAATGACAGGATCGTTTATTTTCGCATATATATCGACATCTTTGATATTAATATGCTTTTATAATATAAAAATTTATAATATAGTGCCAAGAAAACTAATCATAATTGGAAAAATTGGATGGCTCAATAGATACTTTGAATTCTCCATTAATACGCATAACTTTTAAAATTATTTCAGTTTTGCAGTAGATCCCGTTTATCCGAAAGGTACGGGACCAAAATTGAGCAGCAAAAAAAAAAAAAAAAAATACTGCATATTTTGAGAAATAAATCCAACTTTGCAAGTACGTATTTATTTTTTGTGTATTTATTTATGCGTATACATTTCATATTTTGGCAAAAAAAAAGTTCCCGAGGCTTTTGGTTAAGCCAAATTTCGGATAACCGGGATTCGGATAAACGGGACTCTACTGTATTGTAAAATAAATGCCCGACATTGGGAAAAGGAGGTATTGAGTTTAATGATAGTGTTCCCCACTTAGTATTGCAATATAAGTTTCAAAATATATATTTTTGAGCAAACATTGTGAAAACTAAATTTACAGCTCTTAAGTTGAAAACAAAGTCATATTTTCCCCATTACCTTCACAGTTAACTGTTTCATACAATGTTACAGACAATTCAGATTCATACAATGATTAGGACAATTCGGATTCATACAATGATTCAGACAATTCAGATTCATACAATGAATCAGACAATTCGGATTCATACAATGATTCAGATAATTCAGATTCATACAATAATTCAGATTCATACAATGATTCAGACAATTCAGATTCATACAATGATTAGGACAATTCAGATTCTTACAAAGATTCAGACAATTCAGATTCATACAATGGTTCAGACAATTCAGATTCATACAATGATTAGGACAATTCAGATTCTTACAAAGATTCAGACAATTCAGATTCATACAATGGTTCAGACAATTCAGATTCATACAATAATTCACAAGCACTATAATTCACAAACAATGATTCAGACAATTCATATTCATACAATGATTCAGACAATTCAGTTTCATACAATGACTCAGACAACAAAAACTAACTACAACTGCTTTTCAAAACAACATAACACTTTGCTCACATAGTACAGAAGAAGTAGCCCCTTTGGAACAGCCCTTGCAAGGGGAAAGATTATAGAGGAAAGTGTTGGGGGGATATTATTCTAGAAGTTTCTAGAAGAAAGGAAGAGAGCGAGGAGATTATTTTCCAATAGCAATGGAAGTGTCTGGGGGTGGAGTTGGAAGAATTATTAATGCTCGAGTGTTTTTGTGAGAGTTATTCTTAGAAGAAAAGACGTAGAAAGTTTTCGAAAAACACATAAATTCAGTTATTTGAAATCAACAATCGAACGAAAATTTTCAGTTGGCAAGTTGTTTTATTTTTAATCAATGACCTTGTATGCTTAAAAGATCATTTTTAACTGCACTTAATTTTTTTACCAATCAAAAACTTTGAAAAAGTGAAAGAAAATTCAAGAAATGAATGATAAAGGTCAAAGTCCCTCACTATGTATGAAACGCATCACTGCTTCATTTAAAAAGAAAATGTATAATAGTTCGTATATTACATAATAAGATAGATAAATAGATAATAGAGAATGTATTATGGAAAATAACACAAAGTAAACAATGTAAATAAATAATTGTTTGAAAATTTAAGAAAATATATTCAATCTTTTTTACAATTGATTTTGTTTCGACATTAGTTGCATAAAATGAAGTTTCAAAAAATAATAGTTTTATAACTTTGACAACATTTCTGGTAGCAAAATGTTTTTTTTTAAGAAATAAAAGGTTTGGTAGGCAATGTACACATGTATTCCAGCTTCTCTGCTTGATCCCGCTTATAATAGCCATCGTCAATTAAGACAGACACAGAAGGAATTTTTACTGTCACAGAGAAAGGAAGGGCAAAGACAGGGATTGAACCCACACCCGTTACAGCGAAATGGTCTGCGATCCAAACCACTCGGCCATCCGGACCCCAGAAATAAAGTAATATCTTACTTTCAGAAAGTTTCAGGGTGCCTACTTCTTCCCAGTTTACTAACTTTAACGCGGACCCTCATGTTTAGCAATTTTGAACCATATTCAGGTGACAAATAATGGAATTCATTTTAATAATTTAACTGGGATAATCCTATTCAAAATTAGATTCAATACTGAGTCCCGAAATTCTGCATCACAAACGTTTGGAATTTATTATAACTGGGCAATGCGCATAAACTCATATGTTATGCTAATGTAGAGAGAGATAACTACTTGACGTTTCGAACTGCCACTGTAACTGTCGTTAGGGATATGAAAGCGTACAAATAGCTAGCTATTAATTATAGTAAATTTAACTTTGTTGTGCTAGAATTAATAGATAAAATATAAATATAAGCAGCGCAGTAGTTAAAAAAGATAAATTCATGAGTAAAGTTGTTTTCTTTGCAAAGTCTCCTGGAATTGGTGTAGTTTAATTTGCACTAAGATTAAAAGAAACATAAAGGTCAGTATCACAAAATTTTCGAAAGATAATTTTTTTTAAATTTTAGTATTTGTATAAAATAAGTATTAAGAGCTGTCCAATGGGCTCTTTGTATGTCATTCAGACAACTTTAACCTAGTTAAAATTAATTTTGGATATAGATTAGCAGAATTTTCATAATGTAAGTTTTCAACTTTAAACCTCATTTTTATCAGAATGGTGTTTTTTCAGGTTTGGGTATCTTTTTCTTGAAAATAAAGCTCTAGATTAGCGGTCGCCAGTCGCCAACTGGAGACTATTACATCGAAAGTGGCTACCTAAAAATCGAACACCAGTCGCCAAATGTGGCGAACATAATTTTTCCTTTTTGTTCAACAAATAATTAATACTGAAGCTGCATTTCTAAAATAATAAAACGCTCCTATTCGATTCTGTCGGGAAGAAAGACTTGATGACAGTTGTTGCTCATCGGTGAAATTTTCCATCCTCCTCCGTGTGACGTAAATGGAGCTGGGTGATGAAAATCTTAAATGCCAATTTGATTTTTAAATTTTGCTTTACGATTTCGGCAATCTACAGGTGATTGATTTTCATCTGATTAAGATCTCAACTATTCATTTAAACAATTTTGATATGAGAAAATTTCATGAGCAATCGTTGGTCGTGGGCGACGTCAAGAATTCTCCGAAACTAATAGTAGTTGAACTGATTGTACATAAAATAATTTTCTCCTAACAATAATGGCCAATCACATAATATTACATATTTTGTATGATACTTTTTTTTACTGTCAATCTTATCATATCAAAAATGTCATTAATAAAATTTTCTTTTGTGGAAAATCGCACTTTCTTTTTGTCGTATACTGAAATTTAAAACTGGCTACCAAAAATCGAAATGTGGCTACCATTTTTTTTCACTCTGGTAGCCACTGGCTACTATTAAAAATTCCCAGTCTAGAGCATTACTTGAAAACTATTTCATGTATAAACCTAAAATTTTTACATTATAATGTTTCAGGGTGTTTTGCTTACTAGAAGGAGAATTTATCAGAATTTGAAGAAAGAGAAAAAAATATGAATAATTTTTTGATAAAACAATTAAATTTTTTAAAGAATAGCACATTATCTTAACAATATTTTTTTTTAAAAAAATATTTTATATATTGATAAAATTCTTATTTCAGTGCATTGTTCAAAGTGCATATAATGTAATTTTTTTTGTGTAGTTTTTTTGGTTTCAAAGAAAAAGGAACATGAAAAAGGTCAATTTAGCATTAGCAGTATTCAAGGTATCGACCTTCCTTCAAAGAGACAGAAAGGAGAAGTTTTTATGAATATAGGGTACATGAAGCCTGCGAAATTAAAAAAAAAGTTATAAATCTGACAACTATTTATGGGTTCCAAAAACACTATATAACTATAAGTCTTATTAAATATACATTTAAGACATTTTTCGTTTTTTTACAGAATGTTTTTTACTGTTTACACTTATAGGGTCATAATTACTTTAAATAGAAAAAAATTTACAAAAGAAATTGTTTCCCTATACGACTTTTATAAAAATGAGAAAATCCAAAATAAAAACACCAAATGTCTGACAACGATAATGAGAAGTAGAAATCAAGGCAATTTTATAAACTAATTAGCAGCATTTATTCCCAGTGGCGATATAAGTTACGCCACTGAAATAAATGACAGTAGTTTAAGGGAAAATGGACCGCTAAATTCACATTCACTATAAGAATGACTTCACAAGTAGCCATTAGCTTTTTTAAACTTTTCAGCGACCCTAAAATGATCGTGAAGAATTGTTTGAGTGGGATTTATAAATGAGGTGCTTTGTAAGGATCAGTTATCTTGAGATCTTAATATTTTGTTGCAGGTATTTTGACTTATAAAATTAATTTTTTTCTTATTAGTACCAAATATTGTTGGTTCAAATAACACACGGATGAATTAACTGTATCGGAACCGGAATTATAACCTCTTGCGACCAGGCGTCCCCATTTAGGGACATTTTTTAAAACCTCCCCACAAACAATTAACATGTTAATTCGTTCCGAAATTGACCTGGTCTGATAGAGGAAGATTCAAATATTAGTTTCCAGCCTTTGGTTACAGGTATCATTCATTTATTTCCATAAAAATGAAGTAGAACGAGGGTCAATACGATATAAGTTCTAAAACAATTTTTAACTTTTTTTTCAAATTTCTCAAAAAGTTCTTTTAGTAATTAATTTTAAAAGCATTTTGCATTGAAAACAATGTTTAAATTAACTATTAACTACAAATAAGTGATACGGCCATTTTTGCATTTATAGCATAAAATGTGCATTTTTAGAGCTTTATGCGTGTCTCTTAGTAACTGTAAAACATAATTTTTTTCTAAAATATTACTTTGCAAAACATACTTTTTAGCAAATAAATGTATGATAAGTATATGTGCAAGATTTTGCTCGGTTGTTAAGAGGTTAAGGTATTCTTAGGCCTTAAGAGGACAAGAGGTAGGTTCTAATCTAATCTTCCTTGTTTTAAAATTAAGTTATATAATATTGATAGTATTGAGTATAATGTTTACTTATCGATTTTTCTGCAGTCCACTACACATATGACACATAGAATGACTGGTAGTTGGTGGGATGCAGATCTAATTTTAGAGGGGGAAGGGGGGGGGGGTTCTATTTGATAAAACTTGACTGTATTGACACTCGAAGAGTTAAAAAAACAAACCGTTCTTGTTCGTTCAAAATAACAGTTGAAAAACCACGCTTTGTTATTAAAATTTTTGGACTGGCTGTAAAAAGTCATTTACGACTCTGCAATTAACGCTTAACACGAGCGAACAAAGACAAATTAGAAGGCGTTCAGTCGCAACAATTCTGAGCGAAAGCAAAATTAGGTTTTTTAACGGTAAGCTGCATTTCTTTGTTTGGCAGAACCTTAACTGATAATATACTTAAGGCTGTGAGGCGCCCTGTGGTCAGTGTCTCGATCTACGGATTGGAAGGTCCCGCGATCGAGTCCTGGTCGCTGAAAACTCCACGAGTATATGCGGAGTACGTGCTCGTTAAATCTGTTCGGTCCGAAAGTCCTGTGGGCGGTCATTGTGCAGTTTCCCACGGATACAGGTTCCTGGAGATTATTTCCCTCCCCTTCAGGGGACTTGCCTAAATTGTGGAGGTGGCGCGTGATAGATGATAGCATCTGTCACGTATATGTGTGCATGTGAGAGTGATTGTGTGTTGTGACTGTCTTACTTGACGAAGGTTTATTAGCCGCTCTCTGAGCAAGCACACAAGCCTGAAAATATACGTATATCAACCAACCAACCAATATACTTACTGTACGTTGCATTAATGTCACACTAGAGCTAAGTGTAGGATAGCAAATACGCCTCACTGACAAACTTGCTGGGTTAAGTTACTTTATAAAACTTGAAGAAGCCTAGCTGCTTCAGGTTTTATGGAGTAACGTTTCATCATGTTTTGGAGTAATGTTACACAAGAAAAAAAGTTTACTCCTATTTAGTGGTGTAACGTTTACTTCTTAAATTTTGTGCGTCATTGCTCCTTTCAACTAGCGGCAGATGGTGGTTTTTAGGAGTGTAAACTCCTTTTTTGTGTTAAGTTAATCAATGAGGCTGGAGTAACTTTATACCAAAGTTTTACTGTGTTTATTTTATAGCTCTTCCCGGGATACAAGGACAATACAAAAAATATTTCCAACTAATAAAGATTAATATAGAAATCCGAAAAAATATTGTTTTTATTGATTTAATTGCGGTAAATGGGATAAAACTAAAATAAAACTTTCTTTTATTTACTTTAAAATTATAGACTTTTAAGGCTCTAAATCTTTTCGTACCGTTTTCTGTAGTACCAAATTCACACAACTTCAATATTTGTCTTCAAGTTTTATTTGGTTAAGAAAGTAGTTTCTTGCTTTTGTCTTTTTGAGGCAGGAATAAATTTTGGCTTAAAAAAACTAGCGTATTTCAAGCAAAAATAAAGTGCAGTTTTACAGTGTCAGAAATTTATTTTAGAAAACCTAATAATTTATTTTCACAAAAAAATCTGTTCTCTAAAATTACTGAGGTTCACTGTAAAATTGAAATTTAATTTGTCAAAGGCAATTAGAACTGTTGAGAACAGATTGTTTATGTTTTATTAAAAAAAAACATTTGAAATCATAGATTTCGTAGTTAAAGTATTAGATTGGTAGATCACGTGACCTTCGATGCTATCTGCGGGACGCGCATGGAGACCAGAATTTGATGGTAATGGGGCCAGTGTTGCCACCAGTTTTCGGAGAAAACTCTTACGGAAAAATAAAATTTATTTTTAAAATTACAAAAACATGCTATAAAATGTGCGTCCCGTTGTTAGCATTGGAGTTCAAGTGATTTGCCAATCTAATACTTTAACTATGATATCTATGTTTTGAAATGCACAAACTACTTCCACGCCCTTCCCATCATATATTAACCAGAGCGCGTTAGCTAATAACGTTGTAATCACGACCAAGTGACGAGATCGGCATGACGTCTAAGGCACACGACGGAAACTAAAAGCGATATCTAAGCTATGCAAAGACATTATTTTCGATGGAATTAACATGCACCATCCCCATTGCAAGCATATTTCTGTTGTATTTTTCTTAACCACTTAGTGTTTTTTTTAGCAGCAGCAGGATTTAAAGCTGTATTTGATTAAATTACCAAAATATCTTAGGGAAATTTAAAGAAAAATCAATAACAAAACAATTTTTATTTATTTAAAATTAAAACTCCTTTTTAAATATTTTTTATTTTTTCTTTAACAACTTGCACTTTTAAAAAAAGTTTTTACAGAAAAAAAAAACTGACAGCTGCTGCCCCAGAAAATATACCGATAAAGAAAATATGTTTATTTTACATTATCAATTTGTAATTTTAATGCAAATCTGTTTTTAATCGACAAATTTTAAAGGAAACAAAATTCATCATCGTCATTTAATTTGAGGGTTTCTTAATGCATTCAGTCTATGATTATTTCGAATAGAATAAGCTGAGTATGAACAAAGTTTCGGTCACATTAAAAAAAAATCATTTTTTTTCTTTCCTGCTTTAAAGGTACCTTTTATAAAGGTATACCTTCACAAATATGTTTTTTGTTTCCCTTTTTCCATGAATTTATAGGTAGTTGTAAAGTGTATTATGAAAAACTCAAAACCGGTTTTAAAGAACGTTGAAAACTGTTTTTGGAAAGAAGCCACATTTCGAAAAAAAGTTCTTTTGGAATGTTAAATTCTTCGAAGAGAACCGTAAATAAACTTAGCATATTTATAATAGTTAGTAGTTGGTTATCCAAGTACGCATTCTTATTTTTGATAAAAGTTATATTTACTTAAAAAAATAATTTAAAACAAAAAGGGAAAATCCATTTGTTTAAGCTGTCTACTTCTGTTAGTTTAGCGGCACCTTTTAATAGGAAAATATTTTTCTCTCTTGTTCTATAATTTATTTACAGGCTCTTGTAACTTGTATCTAAAAAGACGTAAGAAAGAATTTTAATTAACAACGTAGATCGTTTTCTGGCCATTTTCCTAGACAAAGTTTCCTTTTAGTGTTATATTTTCTTAAGGAAACTTAACGTGGTTTAATATTCATAGCTACTTATTTTTCTTCAAATCAAAATGAATTAAGAAATGAAAATAATGTGTATATTTGTTTATAATTAATATCTGTGGAGAAATATTATATATATTTTCATATTCTTTTCTCGTACTCAACACATCTGTTCTTTTATGACAGATTTCTTCCATTTTCCAACTTTTTAAATATTTACAAGATATTTTCAATTTTAGTCGTAAGTCCGAAAGCCAGCTTGCTGCATGATGTAAAATGTTTTTAAAGTTTTGCTTTCCTCGAATTGAATTTCTTTTAAGGGTATGCAAAAAGTACCAAAGCCAAAATGTTATCTAAAAGGAAGAAAAAAAATCACTTAGTTTCTAGCTTACGCCCATTTTTATTTTGAAAAAATTTAAAATGGGAATGGGTATAGTAGATATTGACATTTTGAATATTCCCGTCCGTCTGTACCCACCTTCGAATTCCGTTTTAACATTACAATTTCAAATTTCTTGTTTGAAAGATAGGACTATTAAGTTTAGCTTGGATTACCGTCGCACTACAACTACACGAGGGCTATTGACGACGGGCGTCGTATTTTAGAACCACAATCAAGTGATGAGCCAACACCTGAGTAGGCACCCAACGCAACCGCTAAGGGTGACATAGTACGCAGCGTCAGGACTTTGAAGGATATTTAACGTGCACTCCCTTACACGGGGAATTATTCGTTGGACATTTTGACTGCACAGGCCGTTTATAGGTCAGCAGCAATTTTGGCGATGCCCGGACCCAAACCTGGGACCGTTCTCATACTAGGCGGATGCCTAACCGACTGGGCTCACCAGCCCAAAGATAGGACTCTAGATACCGCTCTTTTATACATTTTGACCATTTGTCTACCTAAGCGTACTTTAAGAATATCCGTAAAAATTAAAATAATAGGAAAAGAGAGGCAATTCTAGTATTTTTTTTTAAATTTCTCATAAGGCTATTTTATTGGTAAATACTTTTGTGTAACAGTTTTTTCATCTCATTTACAGGCGGTTGTAAATTATACAAGATACAGTTCTTTTATAAATTTAAATCGTCTATCTGCCTGTAAGAATTACTGTAGACATTAAAATAACAGAAAAATATTATATTTCATAGTTCTTATTAATTCCTCAAAGGGTTATTTCAATGTCAAGTACCTTTTCGTAGCAGTTTTTCAATGCATTTACTGGCTGTGGTAAATTGGAACCCAAATAGACCCAAATCCGATATGCAAGAACATGCGAGATGCTAATTTTTTTTTATTCAGGAACGTATATCCGTGGAGAATTTCTATGATTCGAAATAATCCAAAACGTGCCTGTAGATCGAATTCATTTCTGGTGGAATGTAAAGGATGATAAAAATCCCGTTTTAAAACCGCGATTTACATAAATTCTTTGAATAACTCCGAATTCGGATATGCATGTGAATAAACCAAATATTTTTTCAATTTATGTGTTGTTAAATCAGAAGTAAAAACGTCTATATTTAATCTCATGCTGTGGTGTGGGGCAGAAATACTTTTATTAATGCGTAACATAGAGTTTTCAAGTGTGCAATTGAAACTATTCCAAACATTTTGATTTTTTAAAACTAAATATTTGGCTTGATATCTAAAAGTAACTTATTTTTATAAAGTTATACTCACCTAATATATTTTTTCTTATGATAATTTTTTTTTAGCTTTTGACAATACAAAATAACTCTTCTCTTACATTCAAGAAAAATTTGTGTGACAATTAGTAAAAATGTGTGTATTTCTGTAATTGAAATTAATAAGTTATATTAAAAGATAATATGATTGTATTTATTAAAAAATTTTGAAGACGATGAAATTTATTAAAAACATATATTTAATTTTATTGTGGACATCAAACTAGATAATCAAAATGTTATGTTCCAGTAAATAATTGAAATCTCTAAAAAGATCGATGTAATTAAAAATAAATAATAAATAAACTAAATTAAAGAAACAAACCGTTTATTCTAAGCATTTATTTAGCATAAACATTAAACATTGTGTCATTAACCTCTTGCTACCAGGCGTGTCCTTTTGAGGACATTTTTAAAAGCGTCCTCACAAACAATTAATGCGTTAATTAGTTACGAAATTAACCTGGTCCGATAGAACAAGCTCCAAATATCAGTTTTTAGCGTTTTGATTACATGTATCAGCTATTTATTTCTATTAAAAATGAAGTTGAACGAGGGTCGTTATTAGAGTACTTAAAAAAATTATTTTAAATATTTTTTCAAACTTTTTAAGTTCTTTTAGTAGTTAATTTTAAAGGCATTTTGCATTAAAACAATGTTAAAATATTCTGATAACTACAAATAAGTGATACGGCCTTTTTTGTTGCATTTATAGCACAAAAAATATGTGGCACAAAAGTTTAAGGCTTGTCCTTAAGTAACACCAACTAAACATAATTTTTTTTATTTCGTTGCAAAACATATTTTTTAGCATATTTTTGTATGAAAAGTATGTTTAGATTACGAATATACATGTAGGATTTTGCTCGGGTCTTATGAGGTTAAAAAATATTGAAATGGTTTTAACAAAGATAATGTATTTTGGTGAATAGCAAAAACTCGAATAGTATTGGTTAAATACTTGTTGACGACTTACTGCACAGAAAATATAAAATCCACTAGAAAATGAGTTATGACCTGAGAGAAAACTTTGCGACCACCTCACTTTATATTTATGTTTTTAAATAAAAGAAGATACTTTTAGGAAGAACATTAACTTTACACGCCTCTCTGTTGCAGCTTTTTTCCAACTCGAAAATTAGCTCCACACAAACAAATCGATTTTCTGCTAGTTGTTAATGACACCTCATAGAAAATTAATGGCATGCTTTTGGTTTCATAATTACATTTAGTTTCAAAGCAAAGGGTAAAGAGAAGTAATAAATAAGCACATTTAAAGGGGCAAATTTGTTTAATCCTGTGGATAACAGTTTCGGTACATTTTATTGAATAAATGCACTATTTCACATTTACTATAAATATTAGAGTGTTTTCGGTAAGTATTTCGCTCATTTATAGATAACATATTGAGATCTTTAAACGTGTATTCCCTGGGAAAAAGGAGAGCCAGAAATGATTTAATTCAGTTATTCAAGTTTATAAAACAGGGAGACATGGAAGGCTTAGGTTTTGCCTTAAATAGTCGGACCAGAGGACATGATCAGAAATCGGAAAAATCGTGTTTTAGAAGGGAGGTAAGGAAACATTATTTTTACAATAAAGTTTTCAATGAGTGGAATGCCTTACCAGATTATGTATGTTGCGCATTCGAAGAGAGTAGAATTTTTTAGAAGAGGGGGCCCTTGGCCAGTTATGGGTCAACAGTTTTTCTATTTGTATTTGTGTTACAGATTTCTTAGGCGCTGGTACATACAGGGTTAAATGCTTTGTTATGGAAGTCATTACTCTAATTCCGTAAGTATAAATAAAGTGCTGTCTTAATGTTATTTATTGTTATTTAAACATCTTTGAAGGATTAAAACACATATTATATATGAATTAAGTAATAAATACTGATTTAAAGAAAAAAGATTTTAACAAAAATACAAAAAAAAAACTTTTAAAAAAAGTTGTTTGTCATCTTTGTAAAACCTTATAAAATAATGAGATAATGTCTTTTTCCGAAAATCAACTTAATTAGTCAAATTTAAATAATTAGTGAATACTTAACTAATTGGAAGACATTCAGATGAGTAAATAAAATCAGCAAAACTATTCCACTAATTTTACGATCCAATCACCATGCGAATTCGATTTCAGAAGAGTATTAACGGATTCACAAATTAAAAGCTAAAAGCGAAACTCTCCAGTAGAACGTCCAATAAACCCAAACGACCATTTTCATTAAATATCAGAAACTACTTACTAAGCCAATCGAGCGTGGTATGGAATATTTATTTTTTCTTTACTTCCGTTGGCAACAAGTTATGGTAGTATACTTGAAGCGTTCTCCTGGGAGAGATCTTTTGACTTCGTTGTATGGCCGCCATTATGGGGGTAAGAATAACATGAAAATGCTTGGCGAGATAAAGAAGGAAAGCTATCAGAATGTCGTTAAATCGATGTTATATAGAAGAGAGGCCCGGATGGCCAGTGGTTTGGACCATTACGCTAGCAGTCTGCGCTCTGTAACGGGTGTGGGTTTGATTCCCGCCTTCGCCCTGGGTGTACTTCCGCTCTCTGTGACAGTAAATATTCTTTCTGTGTCTATATTACTTGACGGGAAGGCTTATAAAACGGGTCTCTGATCAAGCACACGAGCTGGAATACATATGTATCTACCCCTACACCCTATATAGAAGAACTTCATTGAGGAAGTTCTGCATTTTTGCAGATTTCCGATTTAATGTTGTATTTTTGAATAAAAAGTTTGTCCGAAATTAAATTTGCAAACAAAATTACAAAAAAAATATTTCAAAAATAGTTTAAAAATAATTTAAAAGTTATTACAAAAACGCCAAAAATTGACTCAATCACAAACAGTTCCCTAGGATCCATGTCCAAGATTTCGTTATGCGTACCAATCGTTCCAATGTGCCTACGGTGAAAAATGTTCGATTTCAATGATACCAGTGCCTTATGAATGGTAAATTAGGTAATTCAAAACATCTCAAACTGCCGTAAACTCGTAGCGAGCAGGTAAAAACAAGGTCCACGGAACAATTTGGGCACGTTCTACGTCATCAGCTGCTCATAACTTTGAGCCACCTATTTTATGTAAACATTCTGCAGAATTCAATATTTTACATTAAGGAGTTTCTTAATGTTTCGATTCGGTACAGTGAAAAATAATGCTGAACGTCCTTATTATCTGAACTCAAACCATCTGAAAGCCAACTATCCGAAGTCACAAGCTGTTGGTAATTTCTGCCCTCCATACCTTGGGAGTATGAATTTCATTTGATAGTAAGTTACCGTACAAACTGCACTTCAGTTATTGACTGTCGTTAAAAATCCACCCAAGCGTTTATTTGGGTGCATAGTTCAAGCGATCAAATTAAAAAATGCTGAGCGTCCATATTATCCGAATGATTAGTAAACAACATCTCAAACTTAAAAATCGAAATATAGAACAATAGAGAAAATAACTATTCAGCAAAAAAGACAGGATTTCTTTAAAAGGGTCATGAGTTCATAAGGTGGTTCTCCTATTCTTGATCAAGTCCGGTATATTCAAAACTTGTCGTGAAAAATCCACAAAAGCGTTTGATTGGGTGCACATTGGAATCGATAAAAGCTTCACACGGTTAACTGTTTTTCCTTCGGTAGCCATCTCCATTTCATTTAAACCTCCTCTACGGCCGCAATTGATAGGCAAGATGGCCGCCATACGACAGAGAATGAGGTAGTGCCTTCGAAGTGGGAGTTAGGTATCGCATAAATGGGTTATATCGTTCTAAGTAATCGCCTATTAAAGGTTCGAATTCTTCGCGGGTCAGTAATGGCGGACGTGGAGGAAGTGTTTATGGAATGACGGTAGAGGATTTTACGGTTTTCGGGAAATTTTAACGGAAATAAATTGTTATGCGTGCCTTAGGCCTGTTGGACATGTATAGATCCCGGGTGATCGCAAGGGAAATGTTAAGTCAGTTGGATTTTTGCAAATGCAATGGAAAGTGTCATTGTATTTTTACAATTATTAAATTACAATGTGTTCATTATATTTTTTTAAAGCTTTCTTAATCTTTCTTGTTTTTCAGCAGTTACAGCGGTCTTGTTTTCATTTTTGGGCCTTCTGGAAATATATTTGTTTTGAACAATGTTAATGTCTATGAATAAATTTGTTTATAATAATAATGATTATGTATTTTTGAGTCGTTCGGGCTGGCCTTGGGGCCCCTGGACGGCCAACGTCATGTGTTAAATAAAAGTTCTTCTTCTTCTTAAAAAATAATATTTTTTGACCTGACTGAAGCGAATGTTGTGTACAAACTTTTATTTCAGTAGAACTAAAGTTTTAGTCTGTTCGTGAATCACGTTAAATTGCTGTTCCGCAATTTCTCTTTATTTCTCCGCAAAGGACATAATATCATGCAAAAACAAGTTTTCCTTGAACATCGACGTTTTGCTAATTATTTGTATATATGAAATTTCATCAAATTAACACCGCCAAGTTCAATAAATAGTAAGAATTAAAACAAATTGCACGTAAACAACTCTAAAATAGAACACATCAAACGAAAATAAAACGCTCATTTTGAGGTTAAAGCTGAACCAACCAATAAGTAGCTGGGAGTTATAAAAAAGAAAAATATAAGAGTTACATCATCTGAATTAACCCTATTTAATCCTTTTACATTTTTAAAACACACTTTTAAGTTGGTACCTCATTCTCTCCCCGGGTTCAATACGCGTTAAAAAAAATGATAATACCTAATTCCAACTTTAACTTCTCGCAAGTTTTGATGTTAGAGCAAAGAAATGGAATGTCCAAATCAGAACACTGCAAACCTTAGAATGCCATTTCTTTATCGATTTCTAGCTGTTTCAACATCTCTTGCGACTATGAATAATCCGCATTAGAATCTATCTTCATTTGGCGGGCGTTTCCGCCTGAGAAATGGTGATGTTGCATAAGTTTCTACGAATGCCGTGTTGGATTCTTTTCGATGAACAATTGGAAGGTTTCACGTGACGTAGTCAGTCCTGCCATCATTGCTGAATTCTTTTGGTGTTTTTAGAGTTTGGTGGTATGACACAGTTTTCCAATTGTTTAACCAATCTATACCTAATTTTCATTCCAGTGAAACTGTTTACCGCTCTAAACGTGAAACATATTTATTGTTTTAAGTAGTTCAATAATATATTTCTCTTTTTTTAATGAGGGGGCCCGGATGGCCGAGTTGTTTGAACCATTACGCCAGCAGTCTGGACGCTGTAACGGGAGCGGGTTCGCTTCCCGCCTCGCCTTGGTATATTTCCTTTCTCTGTGATACGAAAAATTATTTCTGTGTCTGCATTACTTGACGGGGGAAAGCTTATGAAGCGGGTCTCTGATCAAGCAAACAAGCTTTAATATATATGTATCTATCCCCTCCCCTTTATGATTAAAAAGAATTAAAAAATAAATAAATTAGGGAATTGATATCACATAGTCATATATCTGTCTGCTCCATTTTTAAACTTCACAGTTCAAGCGTCTGATTAAATTTTTTTTTCGAAAGACATGAGACATAAACTTTTATTTACTACGTGCCGTCCGTCTGTCTGGCCGATCTATCAGAACTTTTGGGACAATTAAAGTAAAGTAATGTTGGCTTTGTATGTTACTTCAGAATTTTTAGATTTTCGTATACTATTTTCTGAGAGATATACAAACTTTCATTAACTCCTTTGTTTCTTTTCAACATCTTACATAATTTATCTAGTAAAATTTAACAGTATTGTTAATTTAAAAATAAAATTTAAACTTCATAAAAAAATTAAATCCAAGCCGTTAAATCGATTTTACTTTTTTTCAAATTTTCTTCTTTCCTCATATTGATAACCCATTTTCTATATTTTTTCATTCATTTTTACTATAATGTGAATTTTAAATTATTTATTTAAATTTTTGTGCAATTACATCGATGGGTCTCGAACAAAACCTTACAGCAGATAAACCTGGCAGTAACCAATTTTGATCTCGACTTATTCTTTTGGATTTACATTCAAATCGTAAATTCTTACATTAAAATTTTCTATTAGGCCTAATTCATGTCTAGCTAATGAAACAATGATTATTTGGGAAGGTTTAATGTTTTTCAGTACCGCTAAAATATTTGTAGCCCGAAACAATTGGGCCATTATTAGCGGGTTTAAATTTACCCTGAGCATTCATTATAACATCCAATTTAACAATTAAGTGAAACTATCATTTCAAAACTAACTAATATAATGTAAAGCACAAGAATATAAAATCAAAATTTTTAAACGATCCCCACTTAATAAAAAATTCTCTTGTTATAAATAAAAAATATTAGAAGGTAATAGAAAGGTAACTAAAGTTTCGAAATATTCTAGAATAGTTTTTTTTAGGAGTCTAGGAAATACTTTTGCTGTCCTTTCAAAGTAATTTTTAATTAAATATGCCAGTTTTTAGGTTGATATTAACCTTTAATTACTTCTCTGTACTCCCTATTGACATGTATGAATAAATTTTTGTTATCCATCTTGAATAAAAAAAAGGATGTTTAATTTAGTGACTACCTTTATTTAAATAAATACATATTTATTTATGTTAAATAAAAATTAAAAAAAACTGATATTTTTTTTAATTACGTGAAAATTTTTAATCAATACCTACCGATTTTTTTAGGAAGGTTTGGAAATATCTTTGTTGACTCTATAAAATTATGTTTAAAATATCTGTTATTTTATTTAGATATAAAAAAATTAATTATTTACCAAGATAATACAGAAAAGAAACATTGCAAACTTAATCAAATTCGCTGCATTTAAATTTCGTAAAAAAACACCTTTCTAAAAATGCTATTGTTTATTAAAAATTTATTTCCTTGTATTTCGGCAAAAATTGCAACGTTTTGGTAATGTTGCAATTCAGGGTTAATTGGCTTTACCCAAACATTGTATCAACATATTTTTTATTTATATGTTTGTTGTTTGGAGTGAATCTTAATTTGGCTCAAGTAGTCAGATCTTCGGAATTACAATTGAGCACCATTTTAAAACATTGAAAAATGGGTGGCAAATCGGTGTAGATGATTCGAATGAGGAGGAGCTTGGTTTGTATGTGGAGCAAAAAGGAGACAATGCATGATGCCAACAAGGACGTGGCTGTTCTAGTTTGGACGAATTAGCTGTCGGACAATTTTTTTTTGTGGGGCATGAGACAACGTTTGATCCAGTAATGTCACCGTAGGAGTGTCCCTTCCAATCATCCATTCTTAACGAGAACAATTACGCAAAGAAACGATATTTTTCTCCTGCTGCGCTTTAAAAACGAAAAGCGAGAAAAAAAATTACTTTGCCGATACTCTATTGGTTTGTATAAATATTTTTTTTTTTAAAAATCTGCTTGAATAAAACGTTAAAGACTATAAAGAAGAAACCTTGTTTAAGGAAATAGTACTTTGGATTTTTTTACAGGCTGACCTGATTTTTTAAAAATATGTTCAAGTGATTAACGACTTGCAAGGAAATTTAACTAAAAATGATCTCTCTGCTAATGCTTATCTAAATAAAAATACTATAACACAAATGATGACCATTTCCCTGGACAATCGTCTTTAGTCAAATTAAGTTACACGAAAAACTTTAAAAAAAAAACTTAAAATTAAAGTTTTTATTTAGAAATGAAAATATTAATCGTGTTTGCATATTCGTCGCCAATGGGTCAAATCTATAAATATCAAACATTTTCCAATTTTCCATGTACTTCAAAGAACATATTACAAAAATTACAATATCTTATTTCACATCGCACAGTCATTTACTTGGGGGAACTTCGATCAATGAAGATTGTTTGGTTTAGTTGGGTACACTTTTGGGTCTGTGCAACGAGTCTTGGGAACCACCAGAACACTGCTCAGGTGTTTACATAGGAGAAGGCGTTAATTATGCTTAATGTGCAGTTTAGGGTTTCCTGAAAAGGGGTTTTGATGATGGAAATTAATGAGAGTTTAAATTTTGAGGTTTATATTTAGCATTAAAATAGTGTATTTCGACGCATCTCATAAATTATGAGGCCTCGCAGTGACCCGGTGCCTTGAGGCGTTATGCCATTGGAGGTGAAATATGCATAAAATAACTTTAATAAAGCAAGTTTTGGAATATTACTTCTGTACCTGATTGTAACATCGTTTTTTAATAAAATAAACGAATATTAAAACTATGGGAAACTAATTTTTTTACGCTTACGCCTTACGGTACCTAATTAACTAGTTCTAAATAATATCTTGTAGAAATTAGTCGAAAAAGTTGTACCTGGTTCCATTTACGTTTACATGTTGTTGATAGCGTCATATCATGTTAAATTATATGCATATAATTTTCTCGTATTAAAAATAATATAATGGCATTAGCATTAGAACATGACTTAGTTTCCGCAAAAATTTTGAACTTTTAAAAGTTAAGTTATAATTTGGAGATAAAAATTTTGAATTTTTCGCATTGCTTTAAACACAGGTCAAAGATTACGAATACAGGTAATTAAAGTATACATTCGACAACTGAAATTAAAAAATTTGGACCACAAGTTTTGTACTTGGGTTCTTAGTACCTGCAATACGTCATTATAAGGTTTTAAAAAATTGCGCATGCGCAAATGATACCTGCCTTAGAATTTTTTAAGTATCAACGTAATTAAAATTACACATTTGGTTTTAAAAGTATGGATTTATTGAGTTGTTTGATAAAATTGTTTATTGTTACATATCCCTAGTTTTTTCTTACAAACCCTTATTTTTTTCAATAAAATTCTTCTTTCGGTAGATGTAAACTCAGACATAGCATCAATATCGCCAAAAAATAGGATCCTCATTTTTCTACCTTCCTCCCATTCGTTTTACAGATTCATATTCTACATTACCGCTATTTTCATCCCAAAAACGCAAATATCACCCAAACCAGACATAACATTCCTCGGAACACCGACCGAGAACTAGCACAACCATTCTCAGTAACAATTCATGCGGCACATTCCATTTACAACGGCTGTAAGGCTGTAAGTCAAGAAGCCAGCAATAAGAATCGTCATTACGCTTCCAAGGCACAAGCCAAGGAAAGGCTAAGAAAGTTTGGCTGTCGTCCAAATAAGGACTTGCTTTTTGGTGCTTAAATGCTAATCTCACCAATCTTACGTTAAGAGTTTTTTTAGGAATTCGCTTTGCCAATTACAGAGTGGCACAAATGAAAGTGGCCCGGCATGGAGCAACGAATGCAATGGTAATGCTTGGCGACAAAAAATAATTCAAGCAGACTGAAAGCCTCCATGTCGAATTCATAAATTATAGAAGAGTCAAATAGCTTCACTTGGAAAAAATGTTTTTTTCATTGGCTGGATTGGACTAATGTCACATTACAGCTACAAATGGACTATTGGCAAGTTCAGCTCTAATTGCCGGTTGTGTATGTTTAAATTGAAATAATGAGCAAATAATCCCCCTGGCATATGCTGTATTATCTTGGCTGGAGAAATAATTTATAATTCAATAGAAGACTTGCTAGTTGTATACTGTAATTTTACTGAAAGAAAAAACAATATTACCAAAAAATTCTGTTATACTTAACGAGCCAGTTTTTCAATAAAACTAAGCTGCATAAAGTAAAAACAGTTTTTTTTCCCTATTTTAAATCATGTTTAGCTTACTAGACTGAAAACTGCACATCCGTTGGGGCAGGGGTTCGACTTCTCTCGGGTGTAGTATATACTTTTGTTTTTCTTTGAAAATGTTTGTATTACAAAGCTGAACTTTCTTTAAGATTATAAATTGTCAGTATAAAATAATCAGATTATCTCTAAAATTGTATGCATTTTCTGGCACAGCAACTGAAAGGTATTTTTTTTTATAAAACAGCATTTTTTTAAATGTTCTATTTTGAAGTTGAAAACATGATATTATTCTGCCATGGCAGGTCAACCACTGAATTAATAAAAATTACAAGAACTAATTTTGTCCTTAAGTATTCAATAATTATTTCATTATTTATATTTGTTGGATCTGTTGAAAGTTTTAAACTTTTTACATATTTTTGTACATACGATGATTGACTAACATAATTTAAATGGTGTAAAATAAAATGTTAAATAAAAAAGGATATATATTTTATCCAAAAAATTCTGATTATATATGAATTATTTATTGAAATGTTATGTAAATATCACTTTTCAAATCTTGTTGAACAAAATTGTTTTCCTGAATACAGTTACTTTCTCAGTGCAAATACAGTCAACATTTTACAAATAATATCTTCCTATCTCAACCCATAGTTGGACAGACACTCAAGCCTCCTAGAAGCAATGTCTGAAATGAAGCATACCGGGATACATACGTGATTTGGTGCTCCAAGATCTAAAATTCCCTCGCAGAGCTATTGCATATCGTTAAGGGGCCTTATTCTTGTCTCTAATATTATAACGAGGAGCGAAAAGGGGATTCGTAGTAGTGTGGTTTTATGAGCCCAAATGAGTTTTCGGAAGGGTTTTATATGTAGGCTATCAGTGTCGGGGTAAAGAAGTTTTAGAAAGGACTGCGTTAATTTGTTTTGGTGTAACTTAGTTTGTTTATTGGACTTGTTAAGGTAATAGTATCATGGAACTGAATGCGCTTTAATTAATTGTGAATTAAAAATAACAGTTGCGTAGAATCGAATTTTGTGTTTAACTTTTTATAAGGAAAGTTAAGGTGTGGATTTCTTCGTGCAACAGTGAAAATTACAATGATTAAGTTGTATATTGACTATTATTGAATTTTTAAAAACAGAAGAGCTACCTTTAAATTCCATGAATAATTATTATAGTCGCCTTTATAAACCAGTTAGTGGCACATTTATGAATAACCTAAACACTTTGAGTTTCGATTAAAAAAGCTGTAATTTTTAAGTTTTATTGATTCGGTTTTCGCGGTTATCAATTTGATCTACAACTGTTAAGAATTCTGTCCTTTACTTGTTTTATATTTTGATTATTTGTATAAACTTATAACCCATTTTTGTGACAGTTTCTTGTCAATAGTCGTTGATGGGTTAATGTAAAAAAAAATGGGTATATTTTTGCAGAAATACTCATCAAGAATGTGGTTATAGCATGTAACAATGCTTAAGAGCACGGCATGTTTTATAAAATAAAAAAATAGTTTTTCGGAGAGAATTTTAACAGCTGAAGCAAAATTAACATAAGAACAGGAATCTGAATAAATTAATGGTGTTGACAGATCTTAATGACCAAATAAAAATAATAGGCGATCCTTTTAAAATAACATTTCAAAGAAAAAGTATAAAAACATCTAAATGTATCGTGGGAAAATGTATATTTTTAAGATACCCTCATTTTAAATCATACCACCATTTTCCGCCACACCTCAATAAGGTTTATAATATAAAGGGTGCAGTTGCATAACTGTCATTCTCCAAATTGTAACGAAGATATAGTGCCCAATCCTTTCACTGGATACTTTTGACGACAGTAATTTCAGTTGGACAAAATCGCCAATGACGGGGCCAGACTTAACGTTTTTCTTTTTAAACCCTTTCTTAGTTTTAGTTCGGAGAATGTGAGATTTGCAACTTCATCTTCCATATAATGACTGATACTAATACCTGGGGACCCGGTTGGCCGAGTGGTTTGAAACATTGCGCTAGCAGTCTGCGCGCTGTGACGGGTTCGATTCCCGCCTTCACCCTGGGTGTATATTCCTTTCTCTTTGACAGTAAAAATTCTTTCTGTGTCTGTCTTACTTGTTGAAGGCTTTATAATAGGATTTCTGATCAAGCACTCAATCCGGAATATATATGTACCTACACCTACCCCCTCACTAATACCTGTCGTTATATATGCATATCGGGCTTTTTTAAGAATTTTTTTTAGAGAAAAGGAGGAAATGTCACAAAAAATTGCTTTTATTTTATTCGAATAAATAAAAAGTGAAATGCACAGTTAAATTTCACAACATTGTTATTAATTGAATCATTAAACGACAACAATTAAATGAGAAGTATCTAAAAAAACTAAATCATAGTATTGGAACTTTCTCGCAACAACATCTGAAAATCAAAGGAAAACCTGAAGAGAGAACTTTACTGAGATATTCAAAAATCGAATATTATTTATAAAGAATTCTGAATTTTAACATAAAAAGAACGCTTTAAACCATTCTATTTTTATTGACTTGTGGAATCATTTCCAAACTGGGTAGAAAATCCATTAAGGTTAAAAAAAAATGTAGCATGAGTATGTAGTTCATATTTAGAATAACTCGTTTGGAAGAAACACGTTAGTGTTCGTTAAAAGTTGGGAAAAAACTATTAGTTGAAACATGAAAAGATAGTAAGACACACTTTTCTCTTAACTATTCAAGATTTTTTAAAAAAGAAAACTGGAAGTAAGTCAAAATACACTTAATGGAAACTAAAATTTCTTAAAGTAACTATTTTATATAAATCAAGTAAATATTCAATATATATGCAAATGCGAAAGTCTTGTAGAAAAACTCATACTTTCCGTTTTATTTAGATTAAAACTTTAATCAAGTTACGTGTTCCAGGAAAAGGCCTAACGTAGTAATTTGTTTTATATATGCTAAGATTACTTATCCAATCTAATATCTTGTCTTGTTTAAATTGGTGTTAACTTTTAATTCAGAAAATTATGCTTATTAAACCCGTTTTACTTCAAAATACATTGTCACGAAATGCAGGGGTACAATAAGTGAAGCACTAAATTATGTAAAGCAATTTTTTATATACATAATTGCTCTTCAATTTTTTAAAACTAATTGATTTTCCATTTTTAATCTTTCAGTACAACGTATCCTATCTGTTGCGAGAACCTTATATTTAACGCGTGTACAATAAGTTTTATTTCAGAAAATTATACTTCTTAAACATGTTTTACTACTAAATGTATTGCCACAAAATGCACGGGTACAGTAGGTGAAGCACTAAATTTTGTAAAAAAAAAATTGTGTACCATAATTGCTTTTAATAATTTTTTTTAAAAAATTGATCTTTTATTTCTAATCATTCACTGCAACGTATCGTATCAGTGGCGAGAACTATATTTAACGGGAACAATAAGTTTTATTTCAGAAAATTATACTTATTCAACGTGTTTGACTAGAAAATATATATTCTCAAAAAATGCACGGGTTCAATAAGTAAGGCACTAAATTGTGTAAAACAATTTTTAAGTACAGAATTGCACTTAAAAAAATATTATTTTTTTAACTAATTGTTTCATTTTTAATCCTTCACTGCAACGTATCCTATCAGTGGCGAGAACTATATTTAACGGGTACTATAAGTTTTAATCAAGAAAATTATACTTATTAAACATGTTTTACTACTAAATATATTGTTACAAAATGTACGGGTACAATATGTGAAGCACTAAATTATGTAAAACAATTTTTTACGTACATATTTGTTCTTAAAATCATTAAAAAAACTACACGATCTTTCATTTTTAATCCTTCACTGCAACGTATCCTACATGTGTCGAGAACTATATTTAACGGGTACAATAAGTTATAATTTAGAAAATTGTACTTATTAAGCATGTTTTACTACTAAATATATATTGCCACAAAATGCACGGGTACAATAAGTGAAGCACTAAAAATTATGTAAAACAATTTTTTATGTACCATACTTTCCCTTAATTTATTTTTCAACTCTATGATCTTTCATTTTTAACCCTTCACTGCAACGTATCCTATTTTTGTGGCGAGAACTATATTTATCGGGCACAATAAGTTTTAATTGAGAAAATTATACTTATTCAACATGTTTTACTACTAAATACATTGTCACAAAATGCAAGAGTACAATAAGTAGAGTACTAAGTAATGTTTTACAATTTTTTTATACATAATTACTCACTAATTGATCTTTAACTTTTAATCCTTCACTAATAGATAGTTAATATATTTATTGCATTGGGGCTTGGCCCGTTTGCAATGGTTGGCAAAATCAATACACAATAATTCCATTACATAATACTAATAAATCTATAAATTGAGTATTCTCTTTTTTAAAGGATTCATGAATAGGGCTAGTTAAAATTATTTTCACTGCAACGTATCCTATTTGTTGCAAGAACTATATTTAAAGCAATAAGTTTACGTTTTCTGCAATATTTGCACTAATTAGAAATATTAATCGGTGTGAATTCTCTTTTTCGTATAACTTAAAATGTCCAACATAAATTGTTTATAACTTCGGTTTTTATTTATCTTACATTTTTTTTTTATTTGAGTAAGCTTAAGCAGAAAGCTCATTTTTCTTGACAAACTTTCCTGCAAGTCGTCTTTAATGTGCTAAAGTCATAAAAAATTATTGTTAAATATCGGTAAAATTAATGTTGAAATTCACGTTCACTTAAAATATGCGTTTAGCTACAGTTTGTTATCTTTTGAGGAAACTTAATTCCCTAATGGATTTTTGGGCGATTAAATATTGAAATATAGTTTCTACTTATCATCTCTTAAAATGGGTACTTTACCTAAAAGTTCTTCAAAGATACATTTTAACCTTTTTTAACTAATGTTTTAAAAGATAGCTTTTTGCTTAAGATATCATATGTTTTTAGAAAATAAGCTATTTTATTTGGCAGAGTTAAATTTTTTAAAAAGAAATTACTAACTATCGTTAGATTCTAAGGGATTTTATATAGCCGAAAAATAACATAAAATTCAATATTTAAATAAGGACACTCATTGAGTGTTAAAATTTCATATATTATAAAAAATATTTGTTACCTTAGGAAATTATTACAAAAATCATTTATTCCATATTCATTCAACATGGCATTTTAGCCTCTAATAATTGTTTTAAAATTTTATTTTAATGTTCACTTTTTACAAAGTTTTTATTTTTAAGTTTGGTGCATTTCACACCAATACACTTAACTTAAAAAAACATATATTTCAAAATGAAAATAATATACGATATAAGATTTATAATGATTACAGTAATACGAAATACAATTAGTGGTTAAATTTCAAACATTCGCATTTTTAAATGTATTTCCCTTTATTATTGATTATTAATTATTAATTATTTTTTAGATAATTTGATTTTGAAACTGTTTTAATCAATATTTAGAAAATAAATCCTTTTTTCCGAGCTATAATAATTAATAACTCTTTCCTTCTTTACAGTGTTTAAAACACTTTTTTTTAGAATTGAATTCGGATGTTGCATAGGAGCTTAAATTACCCATAAAAATCATAAAATAATTATTTATTCAAATTCTTTAAAAACGATAAATAAAAACTATAAAAAATTACATTGAAAACCATTCTACAAGTAATAAACATTCTTGGACACAAAAACTGTTCCATAACTCACCACCATCATTTTCTAATGTCCGCAAGAAATCCCATTATGAAAACTTGTTTATGACTTTGCAGAAAAACCCTTTAATTTTTCTTACGGACCCCATTAAGGTCACAAATGAGTGGAAGAACGTGCTAAGTGACATTTTCGAAAAAAAATTGAGATTTTTGTGTCAATGAACATATTACTATCAACTTTAACGATAACAACTTTCTCTTTTTTCATGAACTTGTACTTTACCATATTTCTTACGCTTCACAAGTTCCGTTTTCAATAGATCTGAGTGCAAACGAAAAACTTCAAAACTCATTTTCACGTTTTCATCTTTTTGTCTCTTAGCACGTTCTTCCACTAAGCTCTTTAAATATGACATGCAAAGTTTTGCAGGTGTGAGAATAGCAAACAAACAACTAAACTTCCTTTTTCAAAATGGCCAAGGAAGGATAGAACACGAAGCCATTAAGCAATGCATTATGGGAAGGTTTTCTTCGTTACGAAATTTCACCTTTAACAAATTAAATTAAATAATGAACAAGTAAAAGTGTTGGAAGTAAGTAAGGTAAGTGATTTCATTAGGATTTTTTATGTAGTTTGTTGCATTTACAATGTTTAAGGGGAAAAAACATTGTTAAAGAAAGGAAATTATTTCTTAAGTTAATGTTTTTCACTTAGTTTGTGCTTCCATAAAATAGTTAAGAAATTCTTGAAAGGAATTAAATTAGCAAGTATTAAAACTTAAATTTAGATTAAGTTTTACTTATTTTTTTTCCTTTTACCTTATGGATATTTCATCAAACGTTCATTAATTGTAATTGTTCTCTTGAATATCAAACTACAAATTTCAGAAACAAAATATTTTAATTTCATATTTACAACTCTAAACAGCTATCAGAAGAATTTTTCTATATCTTTGTTTCTTCTTAATATGTCATAAAAACTTTATTTTTGTATAGGTGTGTCTTTATATACATAATCTTCATTAACAATTTAAAGGTTTCAAATTTCCTTAAATAATAAATGCACTTAAACACTTTAATTTTAAAAGTTATAAAAAATAAATTCAAAAATGATTTCGAAGTTAAAACACTGACAGAAACTTAAAATGTTAAGCAACTCGTTAAAATTCAATGTACAAAATAAATTGATCGATAAAACCTTACATTCTGAAGTATTTACTTATAAACCGTTCCAAAAATAGAATATTTTTCAAATATAAATTCTGAAACTTCATTCTGTTACAATATTTGACAGGCTTTCAGGTCATAACGGATTTATGTATTTTCTTTCAGAATAATTGGGATAAGCAAAACTTAAAGAGAAACTTTGGAATAGTTTGTTAACTATATATTTTAAATTAAGAATATGATGAATTTCGTTGCCTTAAACGGGGAGGATTTTAATTTTATATTAGAATAAATTGGATGTATAATAAAACAAAGTTAAAATTCTTTGGATTTATCCAGCTGAAGTTTTTGAACTACTAAGACCATAATTACCTTAATAACAGTTTTTAAGGATTTGTGTGCATTCATATTTTGTTACACTTTGAAATAAATGAAAAAATGAATAAATGCATGAAAAATAAATAAATAAATGCATGAAAAATAAATAAATAAATAAATAAATAAATAAATAAATAAATAAATAAATAAATAAATAAATAAATAAATAAATAAATAAATAAATAAATAAATAAATAAATAAATAAATAAATAAATAAATAAATAAATAAATAAATAAATAAATAAATAAATAAATAAATAAATAAATAAATAAATAAATAAATAAATAAATAAATAAATAAATAAATAAATAAATAAATAAATAAATAAATAAATAAATAAATAAATAAATAAATAAATAAATAAATAAATAAATAAATAAATAAATAAATAAATAAATAAATAAATAAATAAATGAAAAAATGAATAAATGAATAAATGAAAAAATAGACAAATGAATGAATAAATAAATAAATAAATAAATAAATAAATAAATAAATAAATAAATAAATAAATAAATAAATAAATAAATAAATAAATAAATAAATAAATAAATAAATAAATAAATAAATAAATAAATAAATAAATAAATAAATAAATAAATACCTTATCGGTGCAACAACAAATTACTAAGGGTGTGTGTTCTGTACATGTTGTTTCACTACTACCGTAGTTACCCGACAGAGAAGCATGCTTGGGGTCAGTCAGTTAGGGTAGAAACATTTGAAATTTGTGCTGATTTTATTTTCACAGTTTTTTAAGTAATCGGATGTAAAAAACAAATTAGAAACGACAATATGCGGACAAATAAAACATTGAACAAATAAATAAATTTTAAGCTAACATTTCAAAGGCTTATCTGTATACTAACTGCATGCATAAGAATGTCAGCTTTATACGCATATGTTTTACTAAGGAGCGGACAATACAGCGTCATATCGACCTTGGATGTTTTCCAAAATAAATGTTTATGCATTGTTTATGTTATGATTTGTTTATTTTATTAATTTATGAGTAAATATCTTGAAAACTCTTTAAAAATGCACTTCTAAATTTTAGATTGTAAGTTTCTCGTAAACATGGTGATGTTATACTTCGATTACTATCAGCCTTAATATCGTAGTATTTCTTTTAATAAATGCAATTAATAAAATAAATTAAGTTTTATGTAGAAGTTAAAGCGGTTGAAATTTCAACTATCTTAAACCTTTACACTGCTCCAAATACTATCTGCAGGAATCTCATAGTATTTTTTGTAAAGAAATTTAATTAGTAAAAAATATCATCTTTCCTTTCAAAGAAAAATCATCTGAATTTTCAATGTTTCAACCTTCTAAGTTTGCTATTCAGAAGAGAGCAAAAACATTCAAGACCAAACTTTTTCAAATTTTATGCAAATCCGAAATACGATCCTAAAACTAACAGCAGGTCTATCATAGTACTTTTTTTAAAAAAGTATTTTATTGGTAAAAGAAATTAATTTTTCTTTCAAAGAAAAGTCAATTGAATTTTCAACCACGCAACCATCCAATACTTGGTATTCCAGAAGAGAGCAAAAACATTTGAGCTCAAACTTTGTACAAAATCAGAAGGTTATGGTTCTTAGAATTGCATAATGCCACTTTTTGGAAACCCATGGGTGAAATTTTCTATTTCTGGAAAGAAAATGTTCTCAAACCTGGCAATCATCATACCGCACAGTAGAAAACATACTGCAATTTGAGTGCTATACTGGCTCATCTCAAAAATGAATATTTACAATCCTTGCTGACCTAAAATGACTAAATAGAAATATTGCTATGGAGAAGATCCTTCCGCGGATGTAAAGAGTTACATAAATAATTTGTGAATCCATCTGGAAAATATGTTTAAAACATTAATTTCGCTTAAGGTCTGACAGGTTTGAATATTATTTCAGAAAATTTGGCAATTTTATCAGAATGAAAAGTGCAAACTGAGTCTTTTGCACTGAAGTTTGCATTGAATGAAAAGTGGAAAGCATAAACTCAACAAACACAAACATCGGTGCATTATCGAGATTAGAGCCAGAACCCAAGAGGTCTACAGGCTAGCCCCTAACCGTTGAGCCACCGGGTCGGCCGAAGGTGTGGTCAAACATTTCACCACATAGCTACTAGGAACCATATTCACTTTGAAATCAAACTCCAAATTTTTACAGTGTATGAAGCAACTTCTAAAATATATGCATTATTAATAATCCAGTTAATATGTTCAGAAAATATTGTATCTTCAACTTTGCGTATGATTTATGAGAGGATTAATTTTACTTGCTAATAACTAGTAACAATCGTATTCGTTTACATTATGAATCCTCTCACGAGCTAATATAGTTTTCTCTTTCTAATAAACCTTTGTACATGCAACAAAGACCATTATTATATTCCCTTATTATTGGACTTACGTCACTCTAGCACTCACTGGGGGGTTTGCTCTTCTCTGAAGTAAGAAGCAATTCGAAGGGATAAAGTGGCAATAATACTTTAGACGAAAAAAATGTATTTTTCAGTCGTAAGGAAACCCGATTTTCAGTATTTATTATTTTTTCACGGTTGAATAAATCGAAAGGGTTTCTATTAGTATTATCCACTTTCTGAGAACTTTTCGAGATATTTATGTGGCACATCAAGATAGGATTAGTCTCAAACGATGCCCTATAGTACACCAATAACAGTCTTACTTTAGGCTCTATTTTTGAGGTGAAAATGCTCCATTAAAACCTATTTAAAAAAAAAGTTCATCACAGTTGTTACTTCATTAAAATTCTTAGACAAAGAGTTAATAAATGAAGGGGGTAGTTGCAAAACTAACATTTTACAACGAATGACTAAGACATGGTTCCCAGTAATTTCATTTTTAATAATAAATAAGTTGTTACTGATTATTTTAATTATAGCCTAACATTTTAATATTATACAAAAATATCAGTGGATGCTCATATGTGGACATTTAGGTGTTATCTTTTATGTATTTCCAAAACGACAAATTATTTTTAATAATAACTCCTCACATTTGAAATGCTTTGACAGATTTTTTGACTTCAATAATTTTATTTTAAAAATATTGTGTGGAGATCATAATTGTATTTAATATTTGACTAAATAATATAAATAGTTAACTTAATATTTCAGATGTGAGGACATAAAATCCATATTTTTTTATCTGTAAAAACCTAAAACAATAATGTATAACCAAACATTTTAACATCATTATTAACAACTGCAGCAGATTGATTTAACTACTTAGGCAATGCAACGTTTCCTTGTGATTTTATTCCCTTATGGATTTATTTCAGAAAAATACTCTCGTTCATTAAACGAATTTCGTTAGGAATTAAAAAATATATTTTCAACAAAACAGGGTTTGTAAAGAAAGATTTTCAATCCAAAATGTTAAAAAAAAAACTAATTAAAAACATAAAGACAGCAAACATCTAAGACAGCAATTACTGGGAGTAGCCCTAGTTTTTAATATTCTAGTGTCGCATATTAAACAAATTTCGTTAATAATTGTAAAAATATATTCCATCCAAACATGCTTTGTCAGAAAAAGATTCCAATTCGGAATATGAGAATAAAAATTTAAAATAAATCTTATAAGATTATAACACTGGTAGAGTAATTCTATTTTTTAATATTACATAAACCACATTAGCTACCTGTTCTAAAATTTTACATAATTAAATTCAATAAACATTAAGTGACAGTTATCGCTTTTAACTTCTTAATTTGAAGTGCTTAATGATTCGATAATGCTGACTTTCCTGTCTTTAATTGCTGGTGCTCATTAAGCCTAATTTTCCAATTACCATAATTGTAATTGCAAGTAGTATCTCAGTTTTGGTGTCATAAAGATAATGGTACGTTTTTTTACACTATTAGTTATTATTGATGTTTATGGACATAATATAATTAAGGAATATAAAATGTTGAATTTACGATTTGTAAATATTGCCCAATTGAATAATATTATTTTTTAACAATGGGAACGTTTCAGATGATTTAATACTTTTTTTTTCATTTTTCTGCGTTCTTCGATTTCATAGTTTGGTCGGTTTTAGCCTCAAACTGACCGAAAGCATCTTCCAGCTATGCAAGCTTCCTTTAAAAAATGTTTTGAACAACCAAAAGCACAGCAAAAAGTTTGCATTTGAAAATTAAATAAGTAAAATATTCTTATGAAAATTCATTTTCGAATACCAAAACAAAAGTAATTCCAGACTACAAAGAAAACAAACCGATGAAGCTGTTGCCATCTATGACTTGAAACAACCCTATTTAAGAACACCATTTGTTTATTTTATGACTTATAAAGTTTGCTCAGCTGAGTAATATTATTTTGACAAAATTATTTTTGAATGCCTAAGAAAAATATTTTGTAATTTTATTTATTTATTATTTTATTCTAAATTTGTATTATTCAAATTATTCCATATTCATTTTTGAGGAAAAAAGGACGAAATACTGCATTTTTCTAGCTACATCTCAAATATTTGTTCTAAAATCATTAAGTAGTAAAGATTAAACCCAGTTGAAAGTGTAACAGTTATAGTGCATGGGTTTTAACTTTTTATGCAATTGGAGAATATATTGCTGAAAGCTATTTAAGGTATGTAATATCTTAAATTCCTTGAAAATATTCCTTGTAAATGCTATTTCCTTCCCAAATGATTCACAATGCTTTATAATTTTGTTAACAACAGTAAAATAGCATTGAATGAATGTGTCAAATTTAAATATTTATCTTAAAACTTTGTATATACTCGCTGAAACAAATTGGTGAAAGGTACTCTGTAAACATGGTTTCAGTACATTTTGCAAGATTTCACCGAGTTTACGGTATACTTTCCATCGAATATTTTTGTTCTGTTTTATTGAAATATTTTAGATTAAGACATCAAAAGTGTCTGAAACTAATCCGATTTTCAGACACAGTAAACGTAGCTCCTTCAGATATTACAAATGTCTGAAACTTTTTGAGGCAATTTCACTATTCTATCCATTTATAGCACATTTTACATAAAATCAAGGCATTTCATTTTTCTGCGCATAATATCAGCATCAAAGTAATCAAAATACATTATTTTTTATTCCAGACAAATTGTGTTTCAATACAAAAATTATGCTTGCATGCCTTCAATAACACAATTATTGTATTGAAATAATACAATATTGTAATGTTACAATTTTTACACAATTTTTTTTACTCTTATCTTACTTAGACAGCATCGAAATAAACTAAGTGCTACTGACGACGTCTACGACCAGCGACAGCTTGTTTTCCACTGTTTTATAATCTAAATATCTTTATTACTAAACATGGATTTCACCCGAAACCTCCTACAAAACAGGCCACTCCTATAAAGAGGTAGTGTAGTCTAGTCTCTTGCCAATTCATTACTCGATAAAACAATAACAATGCACCCTCTTGCTTGATCAAAAAATATTTGGTCAAGTCAAACTACTTCAAAGACGTCACAATTTAGGTGCATATGCTTTAAATTATTTAGGTAGTGTTTAATCAGGAACTCAAATGGACTGGGTCGTCCAGTCGGTAAAGGTGGTTGCCTTGCCTGCAAATGGTCCCCGGTTCAAGTCCGGACATTGCCAATGTGACTGCCGACTTGTATGAATTGTCTGTGCAGCTAAATTTTTTTTATTGTCGAGCGAGGACACGTTAAATATGCTTCAAAGTCTCCGAGGCAACCCACGATGTTGCTGTTAAAAATGTGTTCGATTCATACTCAAGTGTTGGCTCGTCTCTTGACTGCTGTTCTAAATTATGACGCCCGTCACCACTATCCCTCGTGTAGCTCTGGTATGATACAAACCTAACCTAACCATAACTCTCAGTTAATATGTATAGTAGTTAACGACAAATCAAAAAATACTACTCACGACGTCTATGAGCTGCGACAGCTTCAAGCCCATCTTGACAGTGAGCGTATCGCTGTTGTTGCTGACGGGCCGGATCAGGCGATTATAGCTGCTCATCAGGTCGTCGTACAGCCGCTTGGCGTCGGGATTCGCCCGACACCTCCCGACGACCCAGCACAACACCCCCAGCAACGCAAACGATCCGCGAACCATCTCGTCTGGCTGTCAGGCATCCTCGGGAGCCGGGAGCTGCATGATCGTTTGGCGTTCGAGGATTGGGAGAGAATGGAAGGCCGAGAAAAGCTTGGGGGGTGACTCCGCCCACTGTGGGTGACGTCACCGGGGAAGAGGGGGATGCCGGGAGTGGTGCAGGGATTTGTCAAGGGGTGCTACTTCCGGAAGAGGGGGATTGTGGGGAGGGATATTATTGGGAAATGTGTTGGAATGTGGGTGTTTCCGTTGTGTATTGTTTTGAAATGGAGGGTTCTTTATTGAAGTTATGAATGAGTGATATTTGGATAATTGAAATCCATACTTGCTTTTACGAACAGAGCAAATCTAAATTTTCTTTCGGTACACCGAATACATTGGTTCAGATTTTACTAGTGCTAACAATGCCATCAACATTACATATTATTTTAATCTCTCTAATCCTTTCTTAACAAAAATTGGGTTCCCTATTCAAATCGCAGTCCTTTACGCTAACATGCTGCGCACTGCACCCGGTGAGGGTTCGATTCCCACCTTTGAGCTGGATGTTCTTTATTCCTGTGTGCCAGTAAAAATTATGTATGTGTCTGTCTTACTTGACGATGGTTTGTTAGCGGGTGTCTGATCAAACACACAAAACGGAAAATACATGTACCCACCTACCTCTAATGGAAATCAAGCGCACACTAATTTCTGCACACGGATATTTAAAAAAAAACAACGCAAGTACGATATTTCAACCTTTTTTTGGTGTGGAAGCTATAATTTTCTATCTTTGAATAATGCACAATTATTTAGGTAAAACAAACTTGTTTTCACGGGACATATATTAGTTTCAAATTTAATATTCAAAATTAAAGAAAATTGGATTTTTAAAATTTTGATTTCTGTAATATAACGGGGTAAAAAAAATCCCTTTTTTTGATAGCAATTATGTGTTGCTGGAAAAGTCTGACAGAAAAGTTGACACATTTATGCGTCTGCATTCAGCAGGTATTTAAAAATTTCTCTCTCAATGATTCCATTTGGAATCACCAAACTTGCAATTTTTTTCTCACTATGTTAAACTCGCACTTCCCAATAAAAAATAATCTGCTGGGGCAGCAACAGGAAACTGCTGTCTTCCAGCAGCCATACTGATGATTCGGTGGCGGGAAAAAGTGTACTTAAAAGTCAATAAAGTGTCCGCGGGAATAATGCTGTTTCAGCAGTGCTGGCCAGCAGCGATTCATCACTTATTTCCAGACAGCTGCATTTTCTCCAGCGGTGAAACGGCAGCTGCCCAACAGTTACAGCTGTTTTCCTGCGGCGATTTAGCAGCGGGCTAACAGCAAGTGCCGATTTTCCAGCACTTTTCTAGTAAGCCGACCAGCAGGATGCAGTTGTATGAAAACAGCAATATAGCGTCAATTCAGCAGTATTTTTCCTGCACCCTTACCAGAAAATCCGCTAAATAACGGCAGCAATACTACAGCAATTCAGCACCTTTTTCGCTGCTGCCTGCCCAAACCGGATTCCTTCCCATTTATTTATATTATTCCTTCTAATTCCTTTTAATTTCAAATTTTAATTCCTATTTTATGCTATCCTTATAATCCCTTCTTATTTATTTAATATTTCAATCTCATAATGCATTTCTTTTAAATAAGCAATTTTTATTAATTATTAATAAAATAATAATAGTATTATTAGTAAATAATTAAATTATACAATAAAATTAACACAAGATTCAATTCCATATTTTAAAATACATATTTATTTTTGACATTTTTCAATAAAAATTTTCTTCTTAACACTTCTGCATCAATCTGTGCTTTGAATCTTTTTGAGTTAGACTAACAGCTACTGAAAGAAAAAGAAATTGGATGAAAGAAAAATACAAAACTGTTGTTTTTACACAAAATACTACCTACAAGTAAATAATCCTATAAAATAATTGTACTATATCAGAAATATGTACACTTACTTTTTAAATTTGGTAACAAGAATGAGGTAAAAATTAAATGTTCGCCAGATGCGGCAATAGTTTAACAATAATCCAAATTTTACAATAATTCTCAGTAGATATTATCTCAATTTTAGAAAAGCTATGATATTAATTATCATATATATTATATTTGGCGATTCGAGTTATATTGCCAAGCAACGAAAATTCAAAAATGTGGAGACATTCCAATTCATATTTCAATCAACTCGATTAGTATACCAACCCTATGTTAAATTTTCGATCTCGTCAACTGTCTGACCGGCCATTATACCATATATATACTCACTTAAGTTTGTTTTTCCACTATCGGGAAGCCCTAACTATCTAAAATTACCCAAATAGATATCCGTTTCGTTTCTTATAGTTTTTACGATAGGAAACAACTTAAATAAAGCATGATTTATGGAAATTTTATGAGGATTTCATGATTTAAAATCTAGTAACAAGAGATGAATCGCAAGATTTGATCTAGAAACAAATATGACCAGGCTTCCAACTTTATGATAACCCTAACAGTGTATTTATTTAAGGAAATGCAAGCAATATAGCGGAAAGCAAACTAATACAAAATAAAATCAAATTAATTAATTCTACTTTTAAAACTATACTGGTTATCAAATTACCACTATGAACGCTATGTTATGCAAAATAAAGAGATCTCTCTTTTTATTTACCAAACACATAAAAATAGCACTAATAAAAGTTTTATAATTACCCGTCAGTGTTGTTCCGACCACTAATCTGAAAATAAAAGTATTAAAAAAATGCAAGTTGTAATTGAAAACGGTAAATTAAAGTGATCGTTCAAACATCTTTGCCAAAATATTATTACATTTCTGCGCATGCTCACAATCACATCTACTCTCACACTGATGTTTGCCACCACAGGCTCAGCAGAAATACAACAGCACTAATACGGCATACAGTTGATCGGCAGCAGCCCACCAACATTTTGCCATCAGATAATCAGCACACATATGCCAGCAACGTAAAGGTGCACTTCCCAGCAGAAATATGCCTACACAAGCACTAAACCATCACTTCCAGCAGTTAATAAACTGCTGGGCCAGCAGTTCACTGTTTACTGGTTTATTTCAAATAATTTTTATTAAATTTACTATACATTTTCTATAAAGTTATGTGTTTTTTTTGTACAGTTAGATGGAAGAATCATGCCCGTTGAAGAATAAAGAATAAATAGTGTTTGTTGTAGTTAAATGAAAATATGAAAACATTTTAAAAATACACTTTAGTTTTGAATAATTTTATAGGATAAATTGATAAAAAATTTCAAAAATTCTTCATGTTTGTACTTTTATTCAAAGAATTAAAAAAAATGAAAAAGTAGGTATTGGCATGCGATCGATGTCCGCCCGTCCGTCCGTCCGTCTGTCTGTCCGTAACCCCCTTCCAAAATAGGTTCTATCCATCCGATCTTAAAAATTCTTTTTTTTTTGTTAGAAATCTATGACCTCAGAGACCCAACTTTCATACTTTTTTGTCCGTCTGTCTGTACGATCGGACGGACATAAATCTATTATTTGTTGACGAATTTCCCATTGAACTAGCATTGAAATTCAATTTCGAGTCATTTAAATCGCTGTTGCAAGCTACAAATGCTACGAACAAGTGAGATACGTCAAAAAACTCAGCGCATCGAAATGAGAATGCATTGAAAATTTCAGAAAAGAATTCGAATTATATGTACTTCAATCATTTAGGAAACTGCAAAGTTAAATGCTCATTTAAAAAGCACAGGAAGCCATTTTTATTAGAATTAAATCACCATTGCCATCGCAACAATCGCGCAGGAAACTTTAATTCTTTTAGACAATACATTAAAATAAATTTATTTTTGCGACATCTATCAGTTTGAAATGACGTCAATTATATTTCACTACGACGTTTTTTGTATGTTGGTAATAAATGTTTTCATTCTATTTAAAAGCGAAAAATATTAAATACTTATTCTTTGAAATATACATTTTTGCAAAGGATTTAAGTATTAATTATTTAATTTTCGAAATGAAATAAGTGAAACTAGCCAAATTTGGCGGGCAAATATTTAATAAAGAATTAATGCTGTGTTTGGCACCTTTTTACCTGTTAAACATACTGTTGTTTGGAAGCGGGTTAAGTGACAGATTCTGTGACAAACGTACTTGTTAATTTACCTTTACTATTTTAAGTGCATTTTGGAGTAGTTTTATGGTTTTTGTTCTTCGAATAATTAAATATTTATTTATAACTGCAAATAAATCATGCGGACGATAAATAATATTTGTTTTATTGGCGATAGAAAATTAATGAAAATAATTGAATTGGCTTAAAGAAGAAATTATAGCTGAATGCTGTATTTAGTGAAATTTATTCTAAAGTATATAAATTTAATGTAGAAACGGTTGTTGATGTCACTTACTGTTACGAACCTAGTTTTTTTCAAGATAATAGTTTTAGTAAGTATTTTTGTAACAGAAAAGTAGGCTAATTTAGTTCTTTTGGAACTTCTTGTTGTAAATCTAGCAGTAACTGTCGAATCTATTTCTCCTTGTTCAAAAGGTAATTTCTTTTCATTATTTTACTTAAGATTACCCAAAAAGCTTACCCAATATTTAGATATTACTTGAAAAATTATTTTACAAAAGGAACTATTTTTTTAAAATTTTTGTAAGCGTATTTTGTTTATTAAATATGTTAACATTAAAACAAAGTTGGTACGCTGTATGTTTTCCGACTGTCCATTTATTCAGACAATGTCGCCTCGCAGAACAATGGCCAAGAGGAGTGATGCAAAGTTATATAACGGAATATATTTTTTTCAAATGATTACAACGGTTACCTCTTTTTCAGTTTTTTTTAATTATTTCAGTTCATTGGAAGGGTTTTTTTAACTTAAAAAATTAGGCCAGAACTATAAAATGTTTTCTGCATTTTCCCAAATTTACTGCACAAAACTATGTCGAGAGGAAATAAATTCTATTGCATTTTGGTTTTTATAAAAAAAAATTCAAAAGTTGAAAGTAGTAATGATAATGATAGTAGTAAATTTTATGATAATAATAATAACAGCAACAACAGCAACAGTACTAATACTAATGCGACAATACTAAACAACAACAATAATAATAATAATAACTCTAGTAGCAATAATAACAATAACAAAAGAACACAACAATAATAATTACAATAAATAATAATGTGCAATTATAACAATAAATAATAATGCGAAATAATAACAATTAATAATAATAAGAAATAATAACAATAAAAAAATGAGAAATAATGAAAATAAATAATAAGAAGAAATAATAACAATAAAAAATAATGAGAAATAATAAGAATAATAATTACAGGGACTTTTTCAAAAAAAATTCATGCTATTGATGCTACATTTTTTATTGTAAAAAATCATATTTAGAAAAAAAAAAAAACTTGAAACTATGAAGGAGTAGTGTTTTTAAAAATGAATACACACAATGAAAGTTTTCTTATTCAAAATTTCTTGTTCATATTTTTCTTGTAGGGAAAATTAGTTTTGTTAAACCTAACTAAAAATCACTTTGTTTTAAATTTCATAGCGGAAAATTTTCATCTTCTTTACCTTGTATTAAGCCACTGTAAGCACATTGAAGAAGTTTTTAAGTAATTTTCTACAACATTTTTTACACATATTTTGTAGACAGTCGTAAAAATAAAACTGGTTTCTTGGCTTAGCATATTTTCCTCTATAAAAATATTTCGCATTAAGTTTCCTTTTTTAAACACTTAGAATGCGTCATTATTTTTAATACTCATATTAATGTGTAATAAAATTTCGAACTTTCATACAATAATTATTTTTCTACTTACTTAAAATTACTACTTGACATTTTTTTTTATGAAAGTATTATTTTTTTGACAGATGCACGAAAAATTCAAGACATCAAGGAAGTTGGTTGGGATGAGGAGTAATTATATTTTTATAATTGCGTGAAAAAAAGCCGACTTTTACATTATAATTTCAATATCAGACGCGTGCACAAAGCTCGACTTTTTGAAACAGTGAAAAAAAAGTACTTTTTTTCACCCAAAAGCAGTGAAAAAAAGACTTTGTCGCACTCTTTTTATCAGATGCCAACATTTCAAGTAAAATTTCGATTTGATAATACTCATAAAATCCAAAGATTTATCGATCTGCTGTATTTAAAAATATTATGCGCGTGAATTATTTTTGAATCAATGATTTTTTTTTCTCGCGATGGGAATATTTCTTAAGTCATGCCCTTCGAACTGCGAGTTCATTGGTTGCTTTCTTTGACAAAATGTTGAAACACGCTTATTGGTTTTTTATAGCGTCACGCGCTCCGAACTGCGAGTTCATTGGTTGTTTTCCTTGACATCTCTTAGTCTATTTTACTCTAATTAGCACGTGAATTATTTTTGAACCAATGAGATTTGATATTTTCACGCAATTATAAAAAATAGTGTATGAAACACGTGCGAAAAGTAAACTTTTTAAAACAAGTGTCTTTTTTTCACTCGCTCGTACCTCGCTCGTGAAATAAAATCCACTTGTTTTAAAAAGCATTACTTTTCGCACTAGTTGCATAAATATCTATTTTATAACTGCGTGAAAAAAATCCTACTTTTACATTATAATTTCAATATCAAACGCGTGCTAAAAGTCAAACTTTTTGAAACAGTGACACAAAGTACTTTTTTTCACCCATAAGCAGTGAAAAAAAGTACTTTTTTCACTCTTTTTATAAGATGCCAATATTTTAAGTAAAATTTCGATTTTATAATACTCATAAAATCCAAAGATTCATCGATCTGCTTTATTTAAAAATATTATGCGCGTGAATTATTTTTGAATGAATGAAATTTTTTTCTCGAGATGGGAATATTTCTTAAGTCACGCTCTTCGAACTGCTAGTTCATTGGATGTTTTCTTTGACAAAATATTGAAACACGCTTATTGGTTTTTTAAAGCGTCACGCTCTCCGAACTGCGAGTTTAATGGTTGTTTTAACCAATAAGATTTGATTTTTTTTTCACGCAATTATAAAAAATAGTGTATGAAACACGTGCGAAAAGTAAACTTTTTAAAACGTGTCATTATTTCACTCGCTCGTACCTCGTTCGTGAAATAAAATCCACTAGTTTTAAAAAGCTTTACTTTTCGCACTAGTTGCATAAATAACTATTTTCTAAATGATTGTCAGAATTTACTCTTGTACTTTCAGCAAAATTGAAAATGTTGTTAGGGTCACTTAAACTTTTTAAAGGCTTTATTCGTTGCTCATTAAAGGTTTTTTGTTACATAATTAATGTCTGTAATTAATGATGTATATAACATAAATTTAAATCAAACAAAGTCTCAAACAAGTAACGATTATGATTTTTTGTTGAAAAAATAATTCTTAGTGGGTTTTATACATTTAAGAGCTTTTGTTTCTTCTCAACACCATTTTCAAATTCCGAAGCTTTTAAACTTTTTTAAATAGCATTTTAAACTAAATAAAAAATGTAAGTCTCACATTGTTATCGGTAATAGAAGAACATTTCTACTCAACATGTACATTAGCTTGTTTAGAACAACTAGTTAGTATTTTCCAGCCATATTGAAAGCATTCAGAAATTTATCCGCTTTTCATTTTTTACAAAAAAAAAAAAAAAAAAAAAAACGTTTCCCCTACACCTATTTGAATAGTTATAAACCATAATAAAAAAAAACTTTCAAATTTCCTATTTAGCTTTTATATTTTTCTTCTTTAAGCACCAAATAATAAGCTCTACAGCAACAAAAAATACTATAAAATTCGTCAAAAAATTTTTATTCACAAATTTCGATAACTGCACAAGTTTTAGACATCATTTCGGCAACACGTCGTATTTACACTTAAGTTTTAAAAATTAATTTAAAAAAAATATATAGCACATTAAATAGAAGTGTGTTAAAGCACATTCAATAGAAGTGTGTTAATAGCAACGTTTCTTTTAAGTATCTCGTGCCAGCGACCACACAAATTGTGTAAAACTGACTCGGAATGCTGTGGAAATGCGAAATGCACAAACGACTGCGCCACAGTCCCCACTTTCCTCCTACGCCTATATATGTGTGCAGTGCATTCCATCTTAGAAGCTTTTTACCTAATGGTAGGGCAACGTATTAAATAAAATTCATTGAGTAAATTGAGCAAGTTTATTTTATTTACCGTAGTAAAAGAAAACTTAGTTATTCGTCATTACACTGGTATCTCTTTTTATTCTAAAATTTGGCAAAAATAGTGGATTTTTTTAATACTTGATGTAATCAGAATGTACTATAAAATAATTTGTCAGTTGATAATAGTAAAAAAACTACACGCTTCACAAACTAAACACTTTTTAATCAAAAATAAAATAGTTTTTACCAAATACATAAATGTTGGAAAACCGATTTTTATAAGCATCCAAAGGTAAGCCTCAGTAAGAGAGAATAAAAAGGAAATATTTTTAATTGTCATGTTTTCAAAACGAGTAAAATATTAAGGGTAAATTTTTTAAGTAATTAAGGGTTAAGAATTAAATATCAACGAGAAGAAATAGGAACGGTACTTTGACAAAAGAAATGTTATAAAAATATTCTATTGACAAAATATGTTTAAATGATTTTAAAAAAAGGATCATATTTTCACGTTAAATATGCTCCAAAGTCCCAACGCAGCTGACGATATCGCTTGGTGATCATTAAAATGTCAGCTAGCCATTCGACTGTGGCTCTAAATAATGAAGCCCGTCGGCAATAACCTTCGTGTTGCTCCATTGCGACGTTAATTCACCTTAAACCTAAGTAAAACCCTAAGTACATGAGTATATCTTCTAAAATATACTAATGTTTTAGTATATAATCGTTTTTACAGAAACTTTCACTAAATAATTCGAAAATTAGTTAGTTATTATCTATTAAATTTAATTTATAGATAATTTATTCAATGAATAGGAAATTTTTGAAAAAAATTTTATCGAAACATTTGCCATTTATAAATAACTCTAACATAAAAAGTTCATTAAGTAAATAACGATGTTTTAATTTTTCTATTTTTAATCAATATTACGATTCTGTTTTTTTTTCAGCAATTTTAAAGTGTTCAAAGTAATAACTTGTAATTTAATATATTTAATAAAACAAAAACATTTCAATCAAGCAATTGTATCCAGTCAAAATCACTTCAAGTAATTAAAACATAAAAAAATTAAGAAAAATTCATTTTAATATTTGCAATTTAAGCTAGACTGTACTTACACTGCAAAAATTCTGTCTTGGAGCTTTTTTAATGATAATTTTAGACTGTGTTAAATTCAACACACGCAATGCACTTAGGCTCACGCTAACAGTAATAATGTGTAAATTGCATGCATTTTTTTAAAATGTGTAATTTGGGAATTGCACAAACTTAATTTTCTCATAATTAGTAATATTTTTTTTTTGCTGGACACATTGTTTATTTGTAAAAATGTGTCTGATATTGCTTTAATTCGGCGTTGGATTTTATTCAAAATTAGAAAAAAATCTTTCATATAAAACAAGTAAGAGTTAGAAGGCATGCAGGAAAATACTTTTAACGGTGATATTTTTTTTTCATTCACACATAATTTTATTAATTTGTCAAATAACTAAGTATGCTAAAAATAAATTGTATTGTTTTCGTATTCTGTCAGGATCTCCTAAGTTATTTCACCTCCATGGATATCGCTATAAAGTTGGAGCTGTGGGGAGCCTAGTGGTTAAGATCTCGGTGTGCTCGTTAAATATGTGGGTCTGAAAGTCCTGTGGCGGCCATTGCGCAGTTTACCACGGGTACACGTCCCTGGAGACTATTTACCTCCCCTTCAGTGACATGTCTAAATTGCGGAGGTGGTGAATAGAGGGCAACATCTGTCACATATGTGTGTGTTGTGTTTGTCTTACTTGACTAAGGTTTATAAGTGGGCCTCTGACAAAGGACACAAGCTTGAAAATATATGTCGACCAACCATCCTAGCCATAAAGTTAAAAGAAGGTGGAGATGCTTCGAGCGGAAACAAATTGAAGCCGTCAAAAGTCTCCAAGTGATGCTAGTAAGCCTACAAAAAAAGCTAACTCAACGTTAGTTCAAAGTAAAACGCATCAGTCATCATCAAACGCATTAAAAGGCCTTGTTTAAAAGTCATAAAATTAGTATTTGGGTAATTGTAGGCTTGTAGCACGAGATCTGAATTAATACAAGATGGTAGTAATTTCATTCACAGATATGAAAAATACCTTGTAATTATAGTTTATTAGAGAGTCCGAAAAACGCCAAGTCGATTTTTTTTCTCTAATGGGGCTGCAACATTGGCGGTCAAGCCTTTGCAGACTCGGCACATTCCCCTGAATTGAGAGCCATTTTTTTGTGGCAACATGTAGGCGACTCTCGCTACCAATTTTGACGTCCAGTTTATATTGAATCTGAACTTTCTGTGGAATTTTAAAGTATGCCGAGATTCTTTTTTAATATGCCGAGAGAACCCAAGCCAAAGGAGCAATCCAGGGTTCTTTTATACATGCTACATAATCATATGACATGCGTGCCCAGGATTTTCCCATCCAGAAAATCTTTCGACTCAGCCAAGACACGAACCCGCGATCTTGGGCTTGCGAGGCGGACTCGTTTAACCTCTCAGCCACTGAGCCGCCAGTCGACATTCTAAGCTTAAACTCCACTACAGAATCGCGCCAAATTCGTCGCCGAGAACGTGCTCGGGCTATTGTCAAAGTGATCAATGGCATCACTTGGAAACCCTGTTATTGCACTGGTTATTGCTCGGAAGCATCTCCCTCCATCCTCTTATTTAATCTCCGTAGATATAGCCGATCATTTTCGGGTAACTAGATCAAACGGGTTAAACGAAGCGCTGAATTCCGGATGGATCGCCTGCAGTTAATGAATGAGATGAAGCCACGTTGAAGGATGACTAAAATGATCGAGCACAGTGGGCTTTGGGAAAGGGCCCTTTGAACGTTATGCTAGTTTGTTGTATTGGGAGTTTGACTATTGGCTGTTTGGAGGATTTGGGTTCATTTCTACTAACGTGTATAGGAGCTTATTGTGCTCTACCTACGAAATTGGTGCTTATTACGAAATTTAGATATGTTTGAATTTAATGAAGGTTTTATCCAGTTGGAATTAGGTTGAACTACCGTCTCTCTATAGAGTTATGTGGGGGCTATTTGCAACGGGCGTCAGAATTTAGGACCAAATTCAAGTGACATGCCGCCACCTGATTTGGCACCTAACGCAACTTTCTAAACTTTTTTTGACCTACATCGTACGCAGCGTTGTTACTTTGGAGCACAATTAACGTGTACTCCCTCCACGCTACAACACCGTGTTTTTACGTAGCGTTTTAATAACAACGTTTCTTTTTAGATCTTGTCTTCGATTGCACAAACTGTGGAAATGCGAAATGTACAAAAAGACTGCGTCACTCCCCCTCACGCCTATATATGTGTGCATGCCTTAAAATCTTCTTTTTTAAAAACTGGAGTAAGAAAAATGTATTACATAAAAATCCCTAAGTAAATTGTGCGAGTTTATTTAATTTACCGTAGAAATATGACACTAGTTATTCCTCAATGATTCAGTGTGTATGATTTAAATTAAAACATTGATGCAATGTTTCGTTTAAATTATATAAATTAATAATTACATTATAAAATATATTATAAAACATGGCAAAAATATTGGATTTTTCCGAATCCTTGAAATTAATGCAAATCATTTAACAATCGTGAGTTGGTAATAATCAAGAAAAGAAGTTTACATTTTTCACAAACTAACCACCGAAATGTTCTCGCATTACAAAAGAAATACTTAAATAAATAATATACTTGAAAATAATAATAAATACTGTAATTCTGAAAATTATAATTAGCAAAATAATAATTTGTAGATAATCAATAATTATAACATACAGGTGTCACCAAAATAGATTATTAAATTTTAAAGATGTTAAAAAACACTCAGTACCCAAAATGGTTTTTTTTTCATTCTTTAATTTTAGATAATCAGACATATTTATCTGTTTAATAAGTGTAAAATGGTTCAACACAAAGCTTTTACTCGTAAAAACTTTAAAAAATAAATATTTTAAATTATTAAATTTTCTTATAAAATTTTTACACGCATTTTAAAACATTTCTTCCACTTCAGATTTACCTTTTCAGCAGTATTTATAATCACAAAGTAATAACTTGTAATCTAAACCATTTATACAAACAATCAGTGTTTCATTAATCCAGAATCCTATCAAGTCAAAATCAATTAAAGTAATTAAACATAAGGTATAAAAAATCAAAAATATAAAAAAAAAATTACGAAAGGAGCATTTTTAATTTTTTCAAGTTGAGCTAGACACTAATTTCACTACAAATTCTGTCTCGGAGCATGTAATAATTCTCGACTGTGTTAAGTTCAACACACGCAATACTCTTAGGCTCACGCTAACAGTAATGTTGTGTTAATGGCATGCATTTTTTTAAAAATTGCTTCTTGTAATTTGGAAATTGCACAAACTTAATTTTCTCATAATTAGGGATAAAAGGGTTTTGTGGGACACGAAGTTAATTTGTAAAAATTTGTAGGATATTGTTTTGATTCGGGGTTTCATTTTATTCAAAATTAAAAAAAAAAAAACTCTCCCATAAAACAAGTAAGAGTTAGAAGGTATGGTGGGAAATATTTTACTGCCAACAACTGCTTACATTCACAGAAAATTTGAATAACTAGTCAGGGTGAATTATAGTAAAGCTTTCAAAAAGTCTCCCAAGATAGACAATCATAGAAATTTCTGTAAAATAGATTTCCTCAGAAATTATCATTTTGAGTGAGAATAGTCGCCTCTGGCCAATTGTCCATCATAAAAAGTTATTAAAAAATGCATTAATGACATGGCTTTGAGTTTTTGTGATTGTTAGACTTTTGAAAGTAGGAGAACGGTCAATTTGAAAGATGTCTTTCATTAAAAATCCAACAATTATGATCTTAGTTTGGTTATCGCCATATAAGTTTACAAGGCAATAAATTACTCACTCTTTATAAAACAAAAATATTTTAAAAAAAACAGCGGGTTGACCAGACCAAATGCGTCTTAATAAGTTATAATAGACATGACATTGACAGTGAATGCGCCCTCTAGAAGGGAGAGTGGTAGGGTTTATAGTCCATTACTCAGCACACCAGAAGAGACGGCCACAAGAGACACACAAAGAAGGACGACACAAACACATAGACAAATAACAACATTTATTGACAAGCACAAACATCCATGCCTTTACCGGGATTCGAACCAGAGCTCACCAGCTCCTAAGGCTAGTACACTAACCATTGCGTCAGCGAGCCGGCTATAATAGACATAAAATATTATTTGAAGAGTTCAGGGTAAGAATCCTAGATTGATTAGGAATTTTCCCGTATTCAGGTCTGCTTGGCAGGCATTGGCTACAGTAAGCAGGTTTCTCCCATGTTTCTCCTCTAGCGGTACAAACGTGACTTCTCCCGCAAGACTCTTGTCTCGTTTGAATAAGGGTTACTGCGAGAGAAGAACCAAGTGCGAAACCGGTTTCCTTAGACCAGTTAAATCGATGACTCGCTATCATCTGTTAAGAGGCCTGATATGGACAGATATCCCGATTATCCATGAAAGATTAACACGTTCGATGAAGTTTTTCGACGATGTTGTCGATGAAGGTTTTTTTTTCCTGTACTCTTCATTTGTTGTCGACCTCATATAACTTTCAGAATTAAGATACTTACATTGAATGTGTGAATTCACTCCGAAACGAATAAAAATTTGTAGCAGGTAAAGCTTAAGGTAGGCGACTAACCAAAATTCTAAAATTTTTACTATTGGTATAATCTTTTCCAAATTTGGCATAGTGATTGCAAATATAATGAACAATGCTTTTTGGGCAATTTTTTTTTATTTAAATATAATTTATTCATTTTAAACGGTGTTTTTCAACTAAAAAAAGGGGTTTACGCCAACACTCCTAGCATAAAAAGTTTAACATTAATTTAAATGAAATTTTTTACAAATGTTATTTCAATATATATCTGTGCCATGAGCCTCTAACATCTGGTGAAAATATACAAGTTTTTTTAAAAAAAAATGTCCAAGTGTAAGTTAATCGAAAAAAAATCATTTTTTTGTGGCTAATTTATAACATTTTTCTTAATAACTTCTTTTCTTGTAATTTGTATATAACTCTAGAGGGTCATTGCATGAATCAGTTCAAAACGAAGAATTTAACACATAATTAATGTTTATAGGATGAAAATTCAATGTGGTAGACTTGTTAGCGTAAACCTCTCTTTTTAGTAGAAAAACCTTGTTTAAAATATATAAATTATATTTAAATTAAAAAAATGCCGAAATAGTATTATTCATTATACTTGAAATCACTATGCCAGATTTGGAAAAGATTAAAGTAATAGTAAAAATGTTAGAATTTTGGGGAATTTTGGGTTGGGTATTCGCCTACCTTAAGGACAAAAACCAAAATCAATCGAACGTCAATCATATATCCTCTGGAGCTGCCAGTCGATTAAGAGACCTGCTAAGTGAGAAAAGCCTAAATAAAAAAAAAACTTAACTTTTGGTATGGTTACGAAAGCTAAATAAGATGAAAATGTTTGGCGAGAAACGTGAAGTGAATCCGTTTGAAAGTCGCCAAGATGATTTGATGCTCACTAACAAACTGGAAGACAAGTATATCTAATGACATGATTCGTTACATAGGTCATCTATACAATTGGTATGAGACAAACCATTCAGATTTTAGAGCAAAACGCATTATTTGAATGTTTACCATCAGTTCTGTTTAATCACAAAATTACCACACCAGTAGACACATTTTCAAAACACCATTTTATTTTTTTAAATTTACTTTTGTATATAGAATTGACCCTTTGCAGAATGTAAATGAATAAAATCGTCACTTAACTGACCATGTTTTCTAGCAACATACATCATTTAAAAATAACCAGCGGGTGACCGAGCTCTGCTCGGAGAAAACAGGTATCGAAGCTAACTCGAAGATTTAAATTTTCAATTGTGATGTATCAAAACAATACATACCATAAGAAAATTTGTGAAACCATTGGTGAAAAGATAACCGGTTAAAGTTAATGTGACCAGGTTTGCAAAATCAAAAAGTGGGACACTCCATCACCCCCCCCCCCCGGTGTATTTTTAAGTATTTTTTTTATGCACATAATAGTCCCTTCACCCAATTACACACTTGGTATAAGAAAGATAAGGAAGGAGCGTTCAACAGCAGCAGTGGTTCCAGGCAAACAGAAACCATACTCCACCAATTTGTTGATGACTTTAACTTCAATTAACAATTTCTAAAGACGTCATAGCGTTTTTCAACGATTATTGGTAAAAAAAAGTCTATCTTATTTACAATTTCCTCGTTTTTCGGGACATTGCGGGACTTTTACAAAAAAGCGGGACGTCTGGTCACATTAGTTAAAGTGCACCATTGTAAACAAAGTTACCCCAGTAGCATCGAATATTGGCCCAATATTGGTATGACGTTGGCCAATATTGGTTATCTTGGGCAAATATAGCAAGTTTTACAACATTCGCCAATATTGGCCCAATATACGAAACCAATATTTTGAAAATTAAAATTTGTTAAGATAGGACCAATATTGGGGATATATTTGTTGGCATATACCTAGGGGGCGCTCGCGTTTGGCATATTTTTCCTTGATAAGATTAAGAAGAAGAACAGCCAAACGGCCCCTCGGTGGCCGAGAGGTGTAAGCGACGAGCCTCACACCGAGAAGGTTCTTGGTTCTGTCCTTGTCCTAGCCATACTGTAGACGTATTCGTGCTGGTAGAAAAATTCCTCTGAAATTCACCGGGGTGCCCGAGTACACTGCGATATACATGCTCGTTAAATCTGTGGAGTCGAAAGTCCCGACGGCGTTAGCGTACGATGTTGCTCGAAGCATAGAATTCGAATTTGTTAAGTAGGAGGTTCCTTTCTAAAATTGACCCCTAACCCCCAGGGGTCACACACCAAAAATAATGGGATACGCTTTCGCTGATTTTTCCATCTACCCAACCGTTTCGAAAAAAGTCGTCGGATAATATTGGTCATATAATGGCAGTCAATATTGGTTATATGTTGTTGGATAATATTGGTCCCATAATGGCAGCCAACAATGGTCAATATTGGCAAAATGTTTCCTCCCAATGCTGGGCCAATAGGGGTTAGCACATTGGCTCCACATTGTAACCAATATTGGGCCCATATTCGATGCTACTGGGGTACAGTTTGGAAAGGGAACTATTCTATACAAAGGTAAAGCTTTAAAAGTCATAGGAAATGAAATGTAATTGATAATTGGCGTTTCGTTGAAAAGCAACGAAAATGTCGAAACGTGGTAAACATTCCATTTCATTCTTCATTCAACTCGATAGGTATAGCAATCATACGTTAAATTTTCAAGATCGCCAAAAATCGCCAATGAACAGAATCGAACTAAAATCGTCTGCTGATTGGAACTAAAAAAATATTACCATATGTTACCATTTCTGTAAAACTCAATAAAGTTTAAAGCAAGGTTGAATTTATTTAAATTTGAAAAATTAAAATCTTAACTAAACATTTATAGTTTAAGCAGAGGCTTATAGCTTTAGCAGATGGAATCAGGAAAGTAGCCATTATGGCGAACTAATGAAGTTTGAAAATATCCTACCTGTAACTCCAAACTGCTTGACCGTAGCGCTTCAAAACCTGTGCCAATCGATTCGTCGTGGCCAAAAACCCCAGACCCCCAAGTTTACCGGAGTTTAATAATTCTGGGGCGGTTTTCGACTTGGCACCAATTCCTCGTATTATAGTATAAGATATCGAAGTAAGAAGTGATTTTGTAAATTTTAAAATTTAATGTATGAAGTAGTCACAACATAAGCAAAATTTAAAACAATTTAAAGATATTAAATTTTCTGTTAAAATTCAAAATTTTAATCTCTTGCAATGAAATGCAAGGAAAATAAATTACTGAAAATGATTATTAAGTAATGAAAATTAATTAAATATGCAATGGAAAAATACATTTCAACGAAACTGCGTATAACTCTTAAGGTTAATAAAATTTTTCATGGAAAAATGGAAAAATAATGTGGCCACAGCTGTAATTCTCACAAAATAATTCACCAAGAGGTATGTTAGGGGAGAGGGAGGGGGGGGGGGGGGTACACACATCTATATCCCAGCTTGTGTACTTGGTCAGAAACTATCTTATGAAGCCTTCGCCAAATAAAACAGAAGGAATTTTTACTGTCACAAAAAAGGAATATACACCCAGTGTAAAGGCAAGAATCGAACCCACACCCGTTACAGCGCGCAGACTGCTAGCATAATGGTCCAAACCATTCGGCCATCCGGGCCCCAGAGGTTGTTAGGGGTGCATAAATGAAACGATAACGGCTTCATTCGGCATACCAGTTTTTGAATTGTTTTTCTCTTGGCGGCATCTTCATTTTATTCAACCTCAATAGGCACGGCCTATTCTTCGCTACACAATGGAAGACGAACGGCCTCCTTTCTGGCTTCCATCATCATTATAGGAAGTCATTTCATCCCAGCGTCAGAAAGAATCAGAGACTTGGGAGATGTAATGGACTGCGTATTGGCAGACCTAAATGATAACCAACATCGCTGTAAAAGTCACGTGAGTTTTCGTGAAGAAAATTTGCACTATTCTACTTAGTCAGGATAGGTATACTTTTCAAAAATTCGAAAACAAACGCATGTATTTTTAACAATACAACATTTATCAGACACATACTTAGTGAAAGCACAACTAGGCTTCGACTATAAAGTTTTGTCACTTAATTAAACGGAAGCGATAAGTTGCCAAATGTGTCGAACTCTTTCCCGCCAAATTATGAATTCATCTTGCCCCCTCTTCATTCAGTCTTTTTACTGTTAGATTAGCGGTAAATTTTATCTAGGTCTTTGAAAGAATGCTGAGGTGTTGAAAAGGTAGGGCGCCGTCATGGCGCGGTGGGTTCAGGGGTCATAATGTAGAGAATACCTTCAGGCTCTGAACTCTTCTTAGCCATGCTATAAATGAATCTTGCAATAAAAAGTGAACTAAAATCTACAAATTACGTCAGGTTTCTTAAAGGGTTTTAAGAACGCGATAGTATGTTTTAATATGAGATAAATATTAAAATTGCAATACTCACACTATTAAAGAGTTTAGTGAAATAACATGCTTTGCTACAAGATTTTTTTAAAAAAATGTGACAATGAAAGCAGTATATCTCCATATTTTTAAATAACAATTTCCTACTTTTTTATATACGTTAAACTATGTATTTTTGTTACCGTTTGCAAGTACCGTTTTTAACGGATCTTAAGAAAAAACTAAAGAAATATTTAAGTTCATTTTCTCGTTTTCAGCTTTTTGCCACATAGCAAGTTCCTTCACTAAGCTCTTCAATTATGATTTATCACCAATACTTTTAAATACAACAACAAATCTTAGTATTGAAAAAGCAGGAACGTTTATATTTTATATGAATTGCCATGTTGATAATAAACTAGTAACTTATCACAAAAAAATAACTATATAAAGAGGAAATAAATTAATGTATCCCAAGTTATATTTCAATAACGAAATCCAAGTTTAATGATACATAATTTAGTAATATAACAATTTTAAAAACACAATATTTAATCTGTCTATCATAAAACATGATTTGGGGAACTTCTCAAAAAGTACAAAGGAACAATTTAATAAGTAGTTAAGGCGCGAAAAAACTATTTAATTTCTCGCATTGTCTCTAAATTGAAAGAACACTTTTGTCCATCGTAATAATAAGAACGGAATTACTTTCCATTATTGACTAAAGAACTTATGTGTATTCATTTAATGAGCAATTTTTTTATTAATTAAAGCTTGAGAAATCTCGTGTATCATTCAAAGCAAAGTATTCGTAAAAATTACTTTTATTACGTGGGAAGATAATTAAATTTTTTCCATTGAAAATTAATAATTATCAAAAACAATTTCCATGAAAATCACCTTAACTATTCAATTTTTTAGGGTATGAATCAAATTTCATAAGCAAAGTAATTATATTGCGTAGTAGTATTCGTGTTTTTTATTACATCAAAGTGAATTTGAATTTAAGTTCTTATTAATTCGAATGTTATGACTTTATGTTTTATTTTGTTCCTAAAATTATGTATAATTATTAAAAAAATTTAAGTGGATAATTTTTAACTTTTCGATGCATTTTTTTAAACTTAATTATCTATGGATTCGTTTTTCTGTTAAATATTTTTTAAAGTTCTTATTTCTTCATGTATTATATGCACACGATTTAATATGGAACAAAAACCATTTTTGCAATTCAATTTGAATAGTATTGTTAAAAATTATTTTGCTAATGGGGTTGTTTCACGTAGGATCTAGCAATAGCTCTGCGGTTTTGTTTACCTTTCTCTCAAAGTTCTTTTGTTTTAGTTGGTTGGTAGCGATAATTAGGTTTGTGTACTGAGCAAGCACGCTAAGCTGAATATAGGTCTACCAATCAACCAACTTAACCAAACAAAAGTATTGAGAGAAAGGAAAAAAAGTCCTCGGAGCTATTGCCAGATCCTCCATGAAGCAACCCCAATAATGATTAAAGCTTTTGCATGATTTTTTTAAATGGCCATGAAAAATCAGTGCTGTTTTTTGCTATTATTATGCAAAGAAATTGTACTTGATCAATTTCTACATAAGAATTTCATTAACATAAATTGCACTTATGTGAAACGAATTATACATTTAAATAAACCCCACCATATAATCATTAAAGATGATATTTTATATTTCAAAATTTTTTATTTGTATGTTTATGATTAAACTATCGAGATTTATAGAGACCTCGAGCAATAGTTTGATGAGTGTTTGATTGTACTGTTATCATAAAATCACGTTTTAAAAAACATTTTGGAGTTAGGGATTTACAATTTCATTATACACAATAAAAGGTTTAAAACTTTTGGGATAACAAAATTTCGGTAACAAAAAACATGTTTATATGGATTTTTTAAACTATCAAATAAGAATTTTTAAAACTTTGTTTTTAGTGTCCATTACATTATTCCATTAACTTAATAAAAAACAAAACAAAAAAAAAACTAAAAGAAAGAAATTCGATTGCAGTATTTGAAAGTTTGTGTTAACTCTTTATTATTATTTTTTTTCTTTAAAAATTTAAAATTGCAATGAAACATGTATCGATCACTTTTTAATATTAATATTTCGAATTCTATCAAATGGTTTGAAGCTTTTAGCGCATTAATAATTTGTCTTTTTTGAGAACAAAACCCCATCAGAATTTTCCAAAGACAACACAAATCCATTAAAGAAAATAACCGAAATTATCGATAAGACAACGCTTGAAGCAATTCCCTTTATCCTTCAAAATAGATAAAATTGATAACTGGTGTCTTATTATCAGAGAAAAAAGAAGAAAAAAATATATTTTTCGAATTTATGGTTAGAGGAATGGAGTTGTGAATCTGGCAGCAGGAATATAAGAAGTGGAATTGATACAAACTCTTTCAATGGGATTCGATATGAGAGTGAGTTCTTGATTACTTTGCCTCAATCGATATTAAGGTTCGATATCGATTCATCGATTTGCGTTTCTTGTCCCCAGGTGGCGCAACATGCGCGTTCTGGGGAAGATATTGGGAATATTTCATTGGTCACAAACTTGTCATGTTTTATTCATTTGAGAACTAAGAATAAGCTACAGAAATGTAGTTATTCCGAATGTTGAAATATTTGTCGGTCATAAAATTTATACACATTGCTGCGAAAAGAAATAAAAGTTTATTATTTGTTTATGTTTCTGCTTTGCATTTTGATTCAAATTTCTACGAACTTTAGGAAAGAATAAATCTCTAAAGTCGTTGTAAAAGAAAAAAAAAACAATAAAATAAGACATTTTTCTAAGAACTATGAATCCTTTTAGTAACATAAGTCATTTAAATAAATTATATCCTTCTGAATTCTGAGATTTGAACAGCACAAAATATGTTATTCCTTTTACTCACACAAAATTTCTTATTGCTTGTGTAGCGTTGAAAACTATGAATAATTTTTATACATATTGAACAACAAAATACTAAATCACAAACACTATTCATGAGTTAAATTGGGCTTTTTTAATTGATTTTTATTGTACAGTTTTAAAAGTTTTGGCCTTTAAAATAAAAAGTACAAAGAAAAATAATATTTTGCTTTCCATGTTATTTTATAACTCTAAGAGAATATTAGAACAGTTTATCTAAAATAAAAAATAACATAAAATAAGTAAAGAAATTTTTACTTCTGCAATGTTGTTTTAACATATTAAATATTATTAAACGGATAAATTTTTAATATTGATAATTTGTTTTTTCTACTACCTAACAATAGTTCACAGTAAACTTACAAAAAATAGTTTCCTACATGAGACAAATTGCAACATAAACGATGTAGCAAAAAATGTATTAAGACAAAGAGTATGAAATAATGTCTCCGATGTCACAACTTAAAAATAAAGAATTTCGAAATCTTATGGTTATAACAGAATTCAATAGAGGATACAGAAAAGACCGACAGATATATGGAGATATCCCCTAACGTTTCATTATTTTATATTATTTTGAAACCAAGAAAAAAGTTTGCTTTAAAAAAATGGCAAGGTGTAACTTTACATTAAATATAGTATTATAAAACGAAACAATTTCATATCATAAAAAGTACAAAAAAATAGAAAAGTGCTGTATAAAATATTACAATCGTATATGCACAGATATTATATAACAAACAAAAAAGATGTTTCAACCAAAATTTTCAAAACCTTTTCAGACTTAAAACTACCTATCTTTCAAACCCCCATTCAAAACTTATGTAAACATTAATTAAACTTCAAAACCCAAAACTTTCCTCAAACTTTTAAAGACTAATCGCATCCCATAAAGCACATTTCCTTTTATAGCACAATGAAGAATTTAATGAGGGCCAGACTTGTATTTGGAAATCCCTCATTACTGGATATATTTCTGACTTCTTTAATCACATTCACTTTAACGATGTCATCATCCGGTCGTTGTTTTGTCAAGGCCGCGACTTTGAAATCGTATAAAAATCAACGACTTGAATAAAGTAGTATTTCTATTAGTTAAAAGATGAGTTCGGCAGGATTAAGATGATTGGCGGGATTTTGAGAGAATGGTTACCATTTTGTATGACTTATCGCCGCCTGTGCCGTTTTTGTAAAATAAACAAAGGTTTGGTTGAATTTTCATCGCACTAGAACTACAAGGGCTATTGGCGACGGGCGTCATAATTAAGAACTGACGAGCTTATCTTAAAACGACACCCAACTTTATTAAGGGTGACATCGTACGCGGCTTCGGGACTTTAGTATAATTTGTTGGACTTTTTGCAGCCCCCGGGCAAAAACCTGGGACCTTTTATATATAAGGCAATTTCCTTATCGATAAGGTTGCCCAGCCCCGTATTAAAACAAAACAAATCATAATTAAATTGGCAACTATTGCAATTGAGACCAAAGCGAGAAAGTTGGCAAACATGGAGAACAACCTCCAAACTTAATATTTGAAATAATAATCATTAAATGGTATGGTATGGTAGGTACATATGTATTCCAGCTTGTGTCTTGTTCAGAGAACCGCTCATAAGCTTTCGTCAATAGGGACAGACACAGAAAGAGTTTTTACAAGCAAAAGAGACACACAAAGAAAGGACAACACAAACACATAGAAAATAACCACATTTATAGACGGTCGCAAACATCCATGCCTGACCGGGATTCGAGCCCCACCCCAGCAGCTCCAAAGGATATCATCCTAATGATTGTGCCAACGTTGCGGCACTATTTAATGTGTATATTATGGTTCTTCCGTATATAATGTGTTTTGTCTCCGAAAATTCCTCTTTGTAGCCAAAGATTAAACTGGCATGTTTTGAGCATGTGAAATGGACGAGTATACCTAAAATTGTTTTCGTTATAGTTTCGCTGTATATTTGCTTGACGCATAAAATGTTTTGTTAAAAAAATATGACCTCAATTTAAATACAGTAAATAAAAGATTATCTATGTGAAAAAATATTATAGTTATCTGTTTCGTAAATACTTATTCAGCCTGGTACCAAACCCACGTGACTATAACAGCAGTGTTGGTTCCTTTTTGGGTTTGCCAATGAGCAATCTGTTTTATCTGGACCCTTTGAAATCATACAATATTTGAAAAAGATCATCTTTAACGGTAACTATAAAGACGGTCCACTTTGAAGTTTGTTTCATCATTGTTCAACTTTTGAAGATGGCTGAGTTATTTGGATGAATCGCAGTCAATTATAATTCAGAGCAATTCAGGGGAGTCAGAATTTTTTTTTACTGTTTTGTAAAAGATTCTTCAATTGAAATGGTATTCAGTGATGTCTAGAGCTCAAATTATAATGTTTAAATACGTATTATTGTACTATTCTATCATTATAAAATGTACTGTTTGAATGTCGAAAAAATATATTATCCATTGATAAATATAATTTGTACAAATTTTAAACAAATACATAATATCGGTATTACTCTTTAAATATCTATTCGTTCTATCTACTCATTATACTACATACTATTTATTTTTTACAATATATGTGTATTATAATTAAATATACACTATGAGTATAACTTGTGAACAAATAGTCAACACTCTAAAAAAATATCATTTTTGAAGATACTTTAATAGTTCGAGAGAATTAATTTCTTAATTTTTGACAATGCTTTTGCCGCCAAATTCGATTTCGCCGCCACGTGACGATTGACGATTTGCACACTTTCTAATTTTCTGAGATATTTAAATGCTGTAAATTGGAAACTAAAAACAAAATTCGTTTTTTATAAGGTATACGTATGCCTTAATTACGTGTTTTTTATTATTCGTGACGTTATTTTATGGTGTCATCCAAAATTAAAGAAATGAATTATTTTCTACTTTTTGACGAAGTTCATTTCGTTCTTTTTGTGACGAAACAAGCTTCGTTAGTTTGACGAAAAGTTTAATCGGTGCATTTTCACGATATCATTTCGCCTTAAATGTCAAAAATGTGTGAGATTTGTGAGCTGTGAGAACTAAGTCAAGATTAGTTTATATATATGCAACTGACTAATATCACGAAAACTGTGAACTCAGCTTCATAACGTATTAGAAAATGAATAATCAATGTTAATTCTCTTACATGAATTAATGATTGGGATGATGGATGAAGGATGTCATTCAATATTAATAAGTGCATGGACCTCAAGGATCAACTGATGTTGCCTTTTTAGATTTTTGTTATAGAGAAAATATGTAAAAAAAAGAATTCGTATTGGATTCAAGGGAATGTAAAAGGTAATATACTGGAATGTACATTGCAGTTTACAATCAGAGGGTTACAAACCTATGACCCGCCATCTGTCTGTCAGGTTTTCCAACATCACACTTAATTTTTAAGATTTATAAATTTCATAAATTTACTAAATTTAAATTTTAATTAAGGAGGGGCTGTTTATAATATTTTGCTACATAAATATAATTTTAAAAGATTTAAAGCAATTTAATTTTCAGTTAAAAATATTAAATTTATTATCAAGCAGTGAAAACAAGTTTACGCTTCAGCCAATTTGCTCAATATGATAATAACATGATTAGTTGTACTTTATATTAGGATTTGTGTCCAAAAATTTTAATAAGTTTCGTTAAACTATTTTGGTGTGTTACCGGGCCGTTTATTTTCGAATAAATGCACAAAACAGTGGCGCGTCATACTAAAGATTGCTTTTTTTTCTGTGTTTGAAAAACCCCATGATACTTTAAAAGAGCAAACAATGGATGAAAAATGGAAATTCGTTCAATTTCTTCGAAGTACATGAAAGCAAACGATGGTAAAAATTGACGCAGGTGTTCTTCACGAAAACTGAAATAGAAATTCAGAAGGGTGCAGTTTTAGAATGAAAAAGTTTTAATAGAATAGCGATAAACATGAAAAACCGTCAAATATTATTTTATTTCTCTGTTTTTTTTAAAGAAAAATTCTATGAGGAAACTGGTATTCCGAAGAATTATGTTGTTGTTTTTAAGTAAAGGTTGTTCGATTGTCAAAAAAATTGTAAAATAAAATAGTCATAATATAATGTATATTCAAGCTCATTGATTTAGATACATTTAATCTCTTCCTTGCGTCGATGTCTTTTGCTAAATTAAGAAAAACATTTTATCATAGAAGTGCAAAATATTGCATTCTGCCTAAAGATTACATGAATTTCACTGTTGCCAAAAAATTTACTATGTAAATTATTTTTGTATACATTGACATCTTTCTTTTTACGGACTTCTTTTTCCTTTCAATGTAAATCTTTTGGAATATTTAAGGCATTTTGTGAAAACAAAACTATATACATGCACGTAAAACTTTAATATTTAGTGTTTATTAAACATTAAAAAGGTTCGGAGTGTGTTTTTGAGCCAAAATGTGCTTTAAATATAAATTATACATATTATTACAAAGACGAGAAAAGCAATTGGTAAATGTAAGGGCCACTCTCAGATTAAAGAATAATTGAAAAAGTACAAACAACTGTGTAAAAAGCATAGTTGTATTGTCATCATCTCGTATAAAAGGGAAAGGATGTTTTTTTTTTCGGATTTTGTGAGTTTTATGGACGTGTATATTTGTTCTTGTAAAACAAAATAGTGAATAAAAAGAGATAAGTGTTTTTTTCACGTTTATTAAACCACAATACATCGGCCACTTTAGAAAAGTTCCGTTAATTCCACGTCCTATAATCCTCATTTTGTAATTACCCTTAATCTAATACCTCAAACACATATGCATAAACCAACTCTCAACACAATGTTACAAGATGAAAATCAATCAACAACTATCATAACAACAATCGCGTTACCTACTCACTACCCCACCGAAATTCACAATACGCACCACTATTCATCGACAATTTCAATACGTCATCACAACGGTGCAATACCATTGGTTCCCGCACTCCAACAAAGCATCAACATAAGTTCTATCGCTGATATCGGAAACGATAGCGATTCTCTAGCGCGTGAATAATCGATGAATTTTTCTCTCCGGAAAGTAAAAATCTAGGATGTTGAGCAAATACTTTTTGTGTCTGCTTACTTGTTCATTTTTCCCGATTTTATTTGATAGTTCTTTAAAATAAACAAGAAATTTAATAACAAACTTAAAAGGATTAAAAGAGATACATAAAAAAATGGTGCTTTTGGGTTAAAATAAATAACACGTATTATAAATGTACCCATATAGCACATAGAAACACGTAACACATGTAACCAATATCTAATTAACACAAATTATGAATATCACATATAAGAAATGAGACATTAACAAATAACACACATGAATAGTACAAATACTACTACTTAATGCATACATAGAAATCAAAGATATAAGAAACTGCTAAAATGACGTAACAATGCTTCACTGAAGTTTGTTACTGTCTTAATTTGCTAATTTGTGCTACGTTGCCAAGTAATGATACTTTACAAATCCTACTACAACAAAACCTGATACTTATTGCAGTAAAATTTTTAGGGGAGAGGAGGGAGGATCGGGACATTTTCACATAAATATTTTTTTATTCATTATCCACTGCTTATTTATAGATGCAAATGGCTAAATAATAAACTTAGATGTTTTAAATTATTTTTAAAAAATACACACCATTTAAATGTTTAACAATTTTATTATTGTTGAGAAATTCAAATTACAAGAATTTTGTCCCATTCCTCCCTCTTGGGTGGGAGGAGTGGGACATGAGTATGGGAGGGATGGGACACATTTGAAAATTAAAGAAAAATTATCGAATATCATAATGAGAAAGGTTAATATGAAAAGAAAAGCAAGACTGCGCTCTACTGGTCCCAAGAATCAATTGCGGTGGCAGCAATTTCATGATAATATCGATTTTTTTTTCTATAGTACCATAGTCATATCCTGTTGAGGAAAATTAAAATTTCTGTTCGTGTTCTTTCTCAAAATTCTCAATGTTCTTGCATTGTAACTTTCAGCATTGTCAATACTCTCCACAATTGCAACGTAGAAAACACAATTGACCGTTTGGTGAGGAATTGACAAGCACACAATCATATTTGCCTATGTTGGGCTTGTCCTTCATCCATGTGCTATTTCCATGTCTTCACCTGAACTGTCAGGTAATGAAAATAATGACCTTTCGCTATCACTGGATTCATATCTTTAAATGGTACAATTTTCTTTTGAATTATTAAGTTTTAGGTTTGCACATACATATTTTAGTTGGCACCTTTTTTTCCCCAAGACTGGCAGCTTCTGCTTCTTCAATTTCCTTCTTCTCAGGGGTATATGTTAATATTCTTGCTCGTCCTTTTTTCTTTCCTTTACTTTTATTCAATAGATTCCTAGGTTACGCTTTAGGAAATGGCCGTATGGACAGTAAAAGGAATACTGGACAGGAAGGAGGAGGAATGGACATGTCCCATTCCTCCCTCTTTCAGTGCGTCCCACTCCTCCCTCTACGCAATGCTTCTAAAAAATAACTTCTCACATAAACCATGCTGACTTTTGGCTTAACTAAACTGTTGATAAGCATACATTGTATCTTTAAGAGTACTGTACCACTATATTATGTTTGTTTTAGAAATTACATGAGTAAAGAAATAAAACTAAACATAGATTAAAAACTTTCTCTGGAGGTGTGAAAATAAACTTTTTCCAAATTGAAACTGAAAGTTGAATAGGAATAAACTAGAAATAGGTAACAACAAGGAACTATACATATGCTATAAGGTGGTGAGACTGGAAATAAAATTAGTTCATTTATTTTGCCATAATTTCAGCTGTCCCACCCCTCCCACCGTCCCAATCCTCCCTCCTCTCCCCTATTTTTCATGATCATCAAAAGTCGCCAATAACTGAACCGATCCACACCACTAATTTTATCATAGTTATATATTCAAAGAAAGCAACTGCAACAACTATCAAACTTCCAACAAAAGGAAATCGAACCGTAATAACAAACCTTGTTAGAATTTGAAATTTTGTAAAATTAGCATATTTAAAAAGCAGGTCGGTACCTTGTATACGGCTAATGATAAATTGACTTTTTTCATATTTATTTTTCCTTGAAACTCACATACAAAACAGCACAAAATTCCGTGCATTATATGAATACACTAAAATGAGATTTCATCAATATATAATGTATTTTTTAAAAATTTTATTTAAGGTAATGTGTTAGATTTTTTTAAAAGCATTTTTACATCACAAAATTGCCAATATTTTTTTCTCCTTCCAAATTTTAGAAATGCTCATTTCAGTAAACAAAGCATCCTGAAACAAAATCTATACAACTTTAAGGTATATAAACTTTTTTCTTGAAAAAGCACCATTTTTTTCTGAAAAAGCACCTTTTTGAGAAAAATGATATTTAAAAAGTTAAACTTACATTATGAAAATACTGCTAATCTATATCCAAATTAAATTTTAACTAGATAAAAGTTATCTGAATGGCATACAAAGAGCCGTTGGAAAGCTCTTAACACTTATTTTACACAAATACTAAAATAAAAAGTTCATTGTTTGAAAATTACATAGTACTGATCCGCCTTGAAAAAACATCCTTCAAGTAACTTTGGCAGGGAGTTTAATAGTTTTATGCTTTAACTTTGATTCGAAATACTGAAGTTAAATCAGTAGTGGTGAAACCCTATATATCAGAGCAGGAATGGCATTTTTTTTTTAAGGAAATCGATTTTTAAACCATCAAAAAACTTTTCTTCCATCCAAATTCATCTTAGTGTAAAAGCATTATACATAAATTTATTACCAAAAATTGAAAAAAAAATTCTAACTAAAATGTATAAATGTATTATTGCACACAGTATCTTAAAATTTTATATACTTAAAGCGAAGGAGAGTTTATTTACAACAACTAGGGTGAATAAAAGTCAGCAACTTAAAAAAAAAATCATAGCATAAGTACTTCATTTTTCCCTTAAAAACATCGTTTTTAAAAATTCTTACAAACGCTTTCTGGCAACAACCATTTCAATGTTATATTTAGCACTGTTCGTTTTCTCTTGGTAACACTTGATACTGGATTTATAATTTATAAATTTAATGAAATCCTCATATCTATTCTAACTTTCTTCATTCATAGCAATAAACGACTATCGAAGAAACGGATTTAATGTTTATCATTAAAAAGTCCAATCATTGCAAGATTTCTTATAGTTTTATTTTGCAAATGAAATTATATGGAAAGTTTATTCAATATATAAAAAAAACCCTTAGCATTCGATAAATTTTGATTTTTAAGTTTGGACTTAAAAAGTTTCGGTTTTTGGTGAGATTTTTTCTGATCATTTGGTATCGTCAACCAGAAAGAAACCATTTTGTAGTTTACATCAAGGGTAATGCATTTAAAAAATAATAATCTATTTTTTCCCTTTAATGCAATTAAGGATTTCGTCCAGAACTATTTCTTTTTCACATTTAATGGACACGTTAACTCTTTAAAAGAATAAATTGGGTATTGTTTATTTAAAAATACATTGAATAACATAAAGAATATTTTTTGAAATATTTCAATAAGTATTTATTTACAATACTGATTGTCTTGTACAAGGGAAATTACAATGAGGGTTCAGGTAGTTTTTTTGAAAAATTTATTCTTTTGGAGGTTGGTTTCTGGAGAATGGTTCAATTTTGAGCTACTGTGGAATGTAACGAAAACGAATATTTTCTATGTTTAATTAGCTGGCTCATTTCACTCATTGGACATAGCTCTATTTATAGTTAGGGATTTAGCAATATCTTCTGTCGTTAAATGACTTTTTGCTACTGCACATGCCGCTATGTTGCGGGAGACAAATTCGTTCAGTAGAACTGTGAGCAGTTCATTCAGTTCTTATTACATATTGTTGCCCAGAGAGCGATTCAAATTGTAATGATTTGTATAATTTTAGTCTTATTTTGTTTCAAAAAACAGAATGAAACATTCTAAAAACTGTTCTACAGTGATCCTGAAACGTAACGCTATTTCTTTTCATTTTTTTAACAATAAATGTAATTCTCATTTAAAACATAAATTTTTTTTCTAATATTCCCGCAGATTATAATCCTATTTCTATTTAACAAATCTTCGGTTTATATGCATAAAACATGTTTTTATGTAACACAAACTTCCCATGAAATATTATATCGATAAATCCCTTAAGTTTTAGTCATTGAAATATCAGTGAATTAGCTTCGAAATTATTATCGTTTTTATAAAGAATATTCAAAATTTATATGATACAGTATTTCCACTATTTAAATATTGTAAAATTATACACCTTTGTCAACCTCTTTCTTGTATCCTTGACACTTCCAGATAAAAATGACTTGAAATAAAGCCACAAGATTGCGTCAGTTGCATAAGCAGATAAAAGCACTGAGTCATGATTCGAGAAAGTTTTGTAAGGTTTGGCCACCACGTGATCAGTTGCAAATAATACAATTTGATGCGTTTTAGTGAGAACTTCTGAATAAGCCATGAGCCTGTCAACATGAGCGAAAAAGTGAGCTCTAATAAAAGAAAATCAACCCCGGTCTTTTGACTTACTGTAACAATTACATACATACATTGTGCGAAGCTTTAAAATGTCAAAAGACAAACATGTCCAAAGTGAAATTGAAGAAATATTATACCTTGGGACAACTGTTCACTAACAGTAAACCAAATATGATATTCCAGCACAGATGCGAGATTACATGATAGTCCCGAAACGAGGCATCGAATTTTTTAGTCTTTTCATTTTGTATCCATCTGTAGATCTCGCCGGCATGCAGATAGATTGAGAATCGTCAGGTTTTTTCCATGGACAAAATGCTCTTTTGAAAATAGCTGGAATCACGGTTTACGCATAGTTTCTTTCTAATAAAAGTGTTTTTTTATCCTTCTTATAGATATTGATAAAAGCAATGAAATTTAGTGAAACAACTATGTATATTAGTCTCTATTTTGAAAAAAAAAAGGATAACTTGGACGCCATCTTCTACAATAATAGTTCCGCTCGATGTGTTAGCTGAAAACTATTTATGAATAAAACAAGTTAATATAACAACTTTTTTACATGAGTAATATAAAAGTGTAAATATAATTTTTTAAGATAATAAGGTATTTAGAAGTGTTGGGTAAATCTGGGATACGTCTGAAAATAAAAAGAATTAAAAATATGGGACTATGGGGATAAAATATGGGTTGGGACTAAGAATTCACATAGAAATCTATTGTTGTAAGCGTGGGTATACGAGGCTTATTCATATAAATATTCATTATAAACATGTTTAAATTGGCTGTTACTGTTTATTTACTGCATTATGTGTATGCTCCTGTCATACAAATGGAATTGTACAGTGTAGTTTAATGTATAAATATTGAAATGCGTAAGATTCTTTTGACAATTTCGTTATTTTTCTTTCGTTTCTTAAAACTAATTACATGAATGTCTTAGTTTCTTTAATTTACCTCACAGTGGCCATTTTCTTTGTGTTATATTGCCTACTATACAGTTTTCAATTGATTATTGTTTTTATTTTACCTTTCAGGATTCTCTCTCCGACTAAGACAGACTCCTAAATTTTGACGTCCACTGTGGCAGAAGGATGATGACCTGCCTCATCATCTATAGAGTATGAAAACGGATTCAACCTGACCGTTATACCACATAGAGGAGGGTGGCATGCAATTTTGCTATGGTGCCCTCCTTATCATCCTTACCTTTCCCCACCTATTTGGTTGAGAAAATGAATAATTAACATTTATTTTTGTCATTTTAAGTGCATAGAGTAATGGGCTACATAGCCTACACTCTTCCCTCTTCGGGCGCACTTCTTTGTTATGTTATGTTCTTTAATTAATCTAACTAACTCTCTATCTCTACAGTCAGAGTTGAACCATATTCTCCCTAACATTTCGAGTCTCCCTTTCGCTTTCCAATTTCTAATCTACATAGTCTTTAGATCCTTCTCCATTTCATGCATCCATCTTTTTTTCTAGGGCTTTTCTTAACAGGTAGTATTTTATTTACAGGTAACACCTTTACACTCTTAAAATGAACGAGCGATTTTAACTCAGTCTGAGTTAATTTTCCCTCTTCCAGTCTTGAAAATGCACTTCCCCGAAAGGAGTGGATCCTTTGTGTGTTAAACCTCCGACAGGATCACTCCAAACGAGTGATTTTAACTCAGTCTGAGTTAATACTCACTCCTCTCCTTTCCAGTGCCGAAAAGGCCCTTCTCCTACTGGAGTGGATTTCACTCTTTTGTTTTAAGAGTGAATCTATCCTGAATTGTAAACAAAAAAGTCTTAAGAGTCTCTTCAACAACAAAACACAACGAATATAAAGGCTAAGTATCATATGGTTATTTTTGTATTAATAATTCCATAGTTTCATGTTATACGTTGACACACATCTTGCGTGGGAAAAATTCCACAGAAATGAAAATAAGATCTTGATTGGTTAAACTATATTGTGGGAGGAGCTTGCCATACTACACCACCAATCCCCAAAACCACCAATGGAATCCAGGAAGAAAAGCAGGAATGCATACATACATCACGCAAAAAAGCCAATATTAAAAATTGAAAAAAAAAATTAATTAACAGTCTATAACAGACGATATTTTACCTTCACTGCACTCTTAAAACAAACGAGCGATTTTAACTCAATCTGAGTTAATTTTCACTCATTCCAGTGTCGAAAATGCGCTTCTCCTATAGGAGTGGATTTCACTCCTTTGTTTAGTTAAACCTACGATGGGATCACTCCAAACGAGTGATTTTAACTCCGTCTGAGTTAATTTTAACTCATTCTGAGTTAATTTTCACTCATTCCAGTGTCGAAAATGCACTTCTCCTATAGGAGTGGATTTCACTCTTTTGTTTTAAGAGTGTAAAGTTTTGTTTGTCTTTACTTTTCTGGTACCTGGTAAAAAAAGTATATATTTAAAGCAATATTTTCATACATTTTATGTATGGAAGTAATGCAATTTCAAAAATTTGCACTTTGTTTACGAGACTGAAAATTTTCCTCTTAAAAGAAAAATAATAAAACTTACTACCCCACAAAACAAAACCACTTTTCCCCTAAAAAATAAAGCCAAACGTCTCAATTCCTTTCAAGGCAAACGTACTTTCTATCGATTCGACTTTTCCCCCAATAAAACAAATAGTTACGGCCAAAGACATTTATAAATCAAGACTCACACAAATAAAAACATAGAGACAAAAACAAGAATTTTCATTCCATTTCTTCTATTCGCAGTCTTTGCGCTGTAACCATAACTGTGCCATCATAGAGAATCATAAATCTGAGTTTGGGCTGTGAAATTCAGAGACTGCTATGGAAAAAAACAGCGCATCAGCAAACTTAAAATGAGACAAACATCACTCCCCAAGTCCCGTGAATTTGGCATACAAAATTTGAGAGGATTACCATTATTTTCGAAGAAATTTGAATATTAAAGCATTCTTAATTGGCCAAAATAATTTATTAACTTTATATATTACGTATTAAACATATGAATTACTCATTTACAATAACAATAGCTCCTAAGAATAGTTTTGGTTTTAGTTGTTTACATGTTTTACGCCAATAGCGGTGATATGTTGCCAAAAATAGAAACTTTTCTCGCCAAATGAGGGATTCATCTTGGCTACCTCCTCAACCTGTATTTTAACATTAAATGCTCAGTATGCTTTATTTTAGTCATTGATAAAGTTCCTTACATTCAATAATCATGTTTCTTCCTTAAGAGTTCTCGCTGCGAACGCTGTGATGAATTGTGTAAAACCCACATGGCGCCATATTTTTGTTGACAAATCTCGCCAAACAAGATTTTAAAAATTGATTGTGAGCGGGTTTGAATGTAATTCCAGTTTCTTGTTGATGAATGGTTTTGAATGAGCATCATATATATATACTTGTTTGGAGTTTTCATCGTCATGAATTTGGCGGTTGTTGCAAGAGTCTTTGACTTTATAAATATAATTCAAATTGTAACGTAAAATTCATTTTTATTCAGATGCATTATTTTATTCTTTTTTTAATAACCAATTATAATGGATATGCTTTGTTTTTACAACTCACGCTATTACTTGTGCAACTCCAACTATCGTTATTACGAAGATATTTTATTGTTTTCAATTAACTAATAAGAAAAATAAATCAACGAAAGTATTGCAATAGGATTGGAAATCTGAAATGGAGATTTTGTGTTTTCTACACTTTTTAGAATGTGATGATTCTGAAGAAGAGTATTCTGAAGTTTGATTGGCCTTTCTCCTTGTCTGAAACCACTTTAAATCTCGACGTTTTTTTTAATGGTTTTTCTAATTTCACATAATTTATAGTTTCATCCGTGTACAAAGCATTCATTTGTCTGTAAAAAATTCCAATAATTTCTATGTATCAATTGAAAACATGATTTTTTCACGAATACATAATTATATATAAAAAATTATTGATACAACGAGGGATAATTGTTTCATTATATTGGGATTTAGAAGACCCGAAAACCCTCCAAGAACAGCTAGCATGATCCCACGAATCAAATCTATACAAAGGTCTTTAAATAAAGAAAATAGCTGCCGACCTATAAACGGTCCGTGCAGCCCAAAATGTCCAACGAATAATACCCCGTGTAAGGGAGTGCACGTTAAATATCCTTCAAAGTCCTAACGCTGCGTACGATGTCGCCCTTAACGGTTGCGTTGGGTGCCTATTCAGGTGTTGGCTCGTCACCTGACTGTGGCTCTAAAATACGACGCCCGTCGCCAATAGCTCTCGTGTAGCTCTTGTGCAACGATAATTAAAAACCTAACCTAACCTAACCTTTAAATAAAGCCTATAATCTACCCACAGCAGGCAAACCCACGCCTCCACCCATTCCACACAACAATAACAACAACAAAAAACCAATTTCACTCCTAGTTCCAATTCCCACCACCAGATGCCGCCACCCAAACTCACCCTCCATCGATCCCTCTGCAGGATGGTGATCACCCAAAATTCATCTCCATCTTCTCAGCGATCCTCCATGGCTCTCATCTTATTTCTCATCCCTTCGATCTCGATCCTCTTGGCGCCCTGGGTCGAACCCGCTTTGGGGGACTCCAACGCTGACGCCAAGAGGCTCTACGACGATCTTATCAATGGATACAATTCTTTGATAAGGCCCGTTGGCAACAACACTGATCGTCTGACAGTGAAGATGCACATTAAGCTGTCGCAGCTCATTGACGTGGTGAGTTGTTTTTTGTTTTAAAAGCACACGTGACTTAAGATATAGTACGTTATCTATGGGTCTTTGTACATTTTATTGGTTGCTATGTATATTGTAATATGTTTTTTGCTGATAATTTTAAAATAGTTCAATAAATCAATTTTTTTCTTATTATACTAATAGACTGGTCCTTATATAATTGCATAACTTAATTTGAAAGCAAAGAAACTCCAAAATATTTAAGGAAACAAAATAATGCAGAAAATTCCTTACCGTCCCATGTCCCGAATGACAAATTTTTAGTTTGGTGCTCAAACTAACACATTTTTAAACTAGAAATTTCATTCATTTGGATTTTAAATTGAACTAATACTATATCTTAACAAATTCCTTGAACAAAATTTTGTCTTTTAATGTTTATAATGTGTATTTCTCGTCTCCTGACTTTGTCCCTGGGTTTTGGTACATTCACTGACCTAATTGTATAGTAGTGAAGAGAGGCACTGGATGAAGCTACAGTGATTCTTCAATCATGAAAACTGTTTTGCAGAAAACTCGTTTTTTAGTTAGTAGCAGCATTTTTCACTATACTTCACTAATAAGCTCAAAAGTAAAAAAAAAAGAAAAAAAAACAGTAAAATGAGCTGCGTGGCTTTATTGCTTACCTTACAGTCTCTCGAGTTTAGGTTAATTTTTGCCTGATTATTGGAATTTTCGTTCTACATATATGTTTAAATGGAGTATAAGGAGTAAAAATATCCAGTTTTATTAAACTGGAGTTAGATTCAACACAAAAAACCGTAAAACATTGTGAGTTTCATTTCCTTCCGTTCTTTACTTTCAATTCCATACCATCACAAATGACCTAGGAATGGAAAACCGAAACCAGTTTTAAGACTAACTAGTTTGTTCGTGACTTCCGTTTCATTAAAAATTAGTTGTTTTCCTAAGGCCAGTTTAAACCGGTTTCTTTCATACCGATCTAAAAAAAATTCAAATGAGCCTTGCTTCACTTTTTTTATAATTCTAGAACCCTTATAAATCCTTTGACAAACAGTTAAACTGATTTTGAAAAAAAAAATTTCACCAGTGTTTTATATCTGAAACTGAAAATTATGGTAGAACTGCTCATATGCCTATTAGGAATAAGCAGTAATGGGCCGTTTTCTGTAAAAACTCATAAGATATATCTTAAATAATATTTTCAAACCAAACATAACACACTTTTATGCGAATGTTTTGATATATTATCCTCAATATTTTTATCTTTAAAATTATTTCTGTGGCTACTCTGAAAAAAGCTAAAAAAAATCCTTAATTATGATTTTGTTAAAAAAAAATTATCAAAAAAATAATTGATAAACGTTATAAAAGTTAGCTCTTTTGTAAAATATTATGTGATCAAGATCTGTTATAAAATCTTATGAATCGAAATGCCCCAAATTATATTGAATTTTTTTAGGCTAGTCCTAAAAAATTAATTAATACTAAAATACATGACAAAATACAATACATTATGCATGTTAGTAAGTTAAAAACATTTAAACACTTACATAAAGTAAATATATCTTACTTTAAACACGTTATTTGCAGACTAATTTTAATGAAAACAAATAACTAACACACAAAAATATGTAATATTAATATAATAAAAAAATATACAACCCACCACATATTCATATTTTAACTTTATTAAGTGGATAACATTACAATATTAATACAAAATAAATATACATAATAGAAACAAATATAAGTCATTCCTTTCAAAATGTGTATGCAATTAATTGCATGCAATTAGATTAAGTGAAGGCAATTTAAATGAGTAAGCTCACTTGTATAGAGTGGATTTTGAAGGATGAGTGAACAATAGTTTAGGAAATTTATGCATTCTAATACAGCCCAGCGGGCTTGATTCTAATTCATTTCGAACTGCGATTCCTAAATCAATATGGTAATCAGAAATTGGATGTTATTACCGCCTTAAGGATGAATCGAGTTCGAAGTTCGTAACAAGTTTAAGATAATGAATTGTGATAAGTTATAATATTACAGATGAATAGTTGAAATATTAATTGCATTATCAGATACTATTGTTTGGTCAGATACTATCAATTGATAGGATGCTATTAATTGTTCAGGACCGTTAATTGATAAGGTGCTATTAGTTTTTCAGATGCTATGAATCAATCAGATAACATTAATGGTTTTAAGAATAATTTCTTAAAACAAAATTTACACTAATATTAAGAAAAGCGATTTTTGAAAAGAATATTCGTCCAAAAAATAATTTTTTTAAAAAGTTATAATATTACATATGAATGGTTGAAATATTAATTGCATTATCAGAAACTGTTATTTGATCAGATACTATCAATTGATCGGTTGTTATTAACTGTTCAGGATCACCAATTGATAAGGTATGGTCAAAAGGAGTAAGTGTGATAGGGTTTCTGCATTTTTCATTAAGAAAATTCGTTCTCTGCTTCAAGTAAATTCCAAATCCTAAAATTGGTAGTAAATTATTATAAGAAACATACATATGTAGAAAAAAATTATATGTTTGAATTCCAATTTTAAGTGTACAAAATTTGCATTTCAAAATCCATTGCTGTTTTATCACACTTACCCCACATAGAAAGACCCACATAAAAAGAAGACAGTTGCACTTAAATTCAAAAGCTCAAAACTTTCTTTAAACAAAAAATAAGGTCAATATTTCTTTTTAGTTTAATTATAAGTGGTCTAATGTTATATATTGCAAACTTTCAGATTTTTAGAATGATTTCCAAAGTTACAAGAGCTGTTTATCACACCCCCAATCCCCCAATCCCCAATCACACTTACCCCACTTGACCCACTATTAATTTTCCAATTAATTAATCAAATAGCATTAATGGTAGAATAATTTCTTAAAACCACATTTACACTAGGCTATAATTCCATGTAACTGTAGTGTAAGTCACGATTTAAGAGAAGTTTAAAACCTTTTTAAATTAAAGAAATAAACAAAATTAAATAAACTACATTACATTAGTTATATATAGCTGCAATAAGTGTAGATCAACTATTCCACAATTTTTTTTCATTTAAAGTTAAAGTTGTAGTGATAATCCCTTTTTTCAAACATGACTTACACAACAGACAGGATAAGTCTGCATGGGATTACCCACATAATATTAAGTAAAGCGAATTTTTTAAGGAATATTCGCCCAAATAATAAAATTTTTGATAATCCTGCTTCTATAAATTACGCTTGTAATATTTATTCTGACATGGCACCCATTCCCATTGATTCATTTGAGGTTTTACGGATTTTTGAATAAAATAGGCTGAATTATCATTTTACGAATACTTAATTTAATATTGCAGTTTGAAATTATCAATCTCCTTTGACATCAAAATGATTGATGTGCTTGGTGCCACAATTTTAGTTTAAGGAAACACAAACTCATTTTTATATATTCTCAATGTCTTTTTTAAGAATATTCAAATTGTGTTTAAAGATTTCAACTCTGTAGTTTATAAGCCTGGAGAGAGCTCGGCAAGGAAGATGGGACTTGTTATAAATGCAGACAAAACAAAGTTTTTGATTTCATCAAATAATTCTCCTGATTTGTCCCCTTTAAAGATAGGTAACTACACTTTCGAAACTGTAAAACAGTTTACCTACCTGGGAACTCTGATCTCAAGAAGCAATGATCTAAAAATTGAAATAAATAATAGAATCTTCATGGCTAATAGAAGTTTTTATGGCCTCAGAAACCAATTTAAGTCTAAATTTATTTCTGTAAACACCAAGTTGAGCATTTATAAGACTTTAATCAGACCTATTGTCCTATATGGAAGTGAATGCTGGACCCTCAATAAATCAGTAGAAGAAAAATTGCTAATATTTGAAAGAAAATTGCTAAGGAAAATATTTGGACCTATTAAGGAGAACAATGAGTGGAGAATACTTTACAACTATGAAATTTACAGAAAATTTGGTAAATTTGGCGGGACCGACATAGTGAGAACTATAAAAGCATCCCGAATTAGGTGGCTGGGCCATCTGTACAGATGTCCCGAGGACTTTCCCACCAATAAAGTGACTTTTTCCAAAATTGAAGGTACAAGACGTAGGGGACGACCACCCACACGATGGTTAGACGATGTCGAAAGGGACCTCAAAATATTAGGAGTCAACCGATGGAGAGCCATTGCGGCTAATAGGGCCAACTGGAGGAGGATCAGCGAGTCAGCCTTGGCCTGCAAAAGGCTGTTGAGCTTGTGAAGAAGAAGAAGAAGAAGAAGTTTATAAGCCTACACATTTCTGTGCTTTAACTTTTCATAGTTAATGCCCTTTTTTTCTAGTGAAAACCATATGCTATAAGAAAAACTTTAGATATTGAAGAATTAGTGACATTTTACTCTTAAATGATTGATCATCTCCCCAGGAATTTACAGAATTCTAATTTTCTAAACTAATATGTTATTTAAAAAAATATTTTTAAAATTTAAGCAAGGAAAACAACTATGCATTTCCAGTAGCTGTTAGAAAAGGAATATAACAATATACCCCTAAATATACTAAAAACCTATATATTTCTAACATAATTCGTATGAGGTCTTGACGAAGCAACTATAGTAAAAAAAATTGAATTCATCTTTACATCGATTACGGAACTAATAAGAATTTATACTTTTTATTTCAATCGCGCGTGCAGCGTGAACGAAAATTAAGAAAAGGAAAAAAAGAGTACGTTTGTTTAATTTGCTGGATTGTTATCTATATATATAATTCTTGATACGCGTATGAGGACTTGACGAAGCAACTAAAGTAACAAAAATCGAATCCATCTTTACATCGATTAAGGGGGAATGGGCGCGTCGGGCCACTGGTCTCCCAAACTCAAGTGTCTCAGTGTTAATAAAATGGAGAAGAAACTATTTTGTCTGCCACATTTGTCCGGCTGTATTGAATATTTTTGCAAACGTTTTTTTTTTTTAATAATAGATGTAAATAACTTACAGGTCTCTATCTTCCCACTTTTTGAAATTGCTTCGAATATTTTGTGTTAATTTATAATTTTAATTATTTTTAATTATAATATTAATATTATGTATAATATTATTTATTTTGTAATATTATGTATAATATTATTAATTTTGTAATATTATGTATAATATTATTTATTTTGTAATATTATGTATAATATTATTTATTTTGTAATATTATGTATAATATTATTTATTTTGTAATATTATGTATAATATTATTTATTTTGTAATATTATGTATAATATTATTTATTTGAAAAATTAAAAAAAAATATTTGAACCAATTTCAAAAAGTGGGAAGGTCGGGACCTGTAAGTCCGTTACATTTATCACATAAAAAAATCCACTTGCAAAAATATTCATACAGCCGGAGAAATGTGGGAGAGAAAATATTTTTTTCTCTATAGGATTAACACAGATGCACTTTGTTTTATAAACCCCCGGCCCAGTTCCCCTATTCCCCCTTAAGGAACTAATAAAGATGTCCCAACTAGCTTCTTCCCAATAAATATAAAAATTACATAAATAAACAAAAAAAGCTCGTTTTGCATAAAAGATTATTCGAAGGCCTTAATTGTAATTATCGATCCAACCAGTCACACTGTGTTAGCATAAAAGTTAATTAGCGTGACCCTTTTTTGTTCTTGTTTTGGCATCTTTGCACGTCCAATCGCATAGTCTAATTTAGTCTTATCGAATAACTTAATGGAAATGGAGTCATATCATGTAGAATATTTTCCTCTACGTTTCTTCTTTTCAGTATTTTAGTGTCAGGAGGCGCGTGTAGGAAAATCTTTATATTAACTTGAGCCATTTTTACATTTAGGGAAGCAATTAGTTTTGATTGCAAAGATTGCATTGTTTGTGCCCTATGTAATTTGGCATATCTTGTGTGTCGCGCCAACCATGTATAATTAATTATACAATAAAGTTTGTCCGAGTATTTAGTAAAAAAAAAGTTTTTTTTTTAAATTTGAAAAAGACTGAGTCTAGTTTTTCAATGAGGTAGGTTTCTCTTCTACTTTTAGTTTTAATTAATAAAATTATTAAATACCACCTATAAAATACCACCAGTGGTTGAAATGACTGAAATAGGAACTTAGCACACACTACCAACGAAAGAGTTAGTTTAACAATGAAAGGGCACCTGTCACTTGTGTGTGTGTGTTGTGTCTGTCTTATACTTGACGAAGGTTTAGAAGCGGGTTTCTGACCAAGCACAAAAACCTGAAAATATATGTCTACCAACCAACAGTTAAAGTCTCACATTGTCGGCAGACAAATTGTTTTTTAAGCATGAGATGTTAAACACCATAAGACGAATTACAATTGAATATTGGTTATTTGATGGGCTAGAATTTGGTTAAAGATTTGAGCAAGGTTTTCGCATTTCAGTAATAAATTAAAAACGTCAAGAGTTCTATAGCAGTGTGCATGCAATATTGCATCAAAAAACTTATTTGGAACTCCAAAAAGTACTAGGAGATCTTTTACGAAATTTAAAGTCTAAGATCTTTTAGTTCAAACAAAAAAAAATAGCATAGCTATTCGTGCTATTCGTTGAGGTATAGTATCAAAGTTTGGGACAACTACGATAACAGCCGATTAGGCTATTTACGTTACTTTGTCAAGCAACGAAAATGCCCAAAATGTGGTAAACATTTCACTTCAGATTTCATACGACTTGATAGGTGTAGCAACCCTGCGTTAAATTTTCAAACTAGCCCATCATTATACCATAGCTGTTCCCAAATTTCAATAGAGTGGCACTGTCTGTTGAATTTTTTATGCTCAAGCATGTAACTTAGAGAAAATCTAATACTTATGGTCATTAAAAATGAATCAAGGCAGTTTAAAAATATATTAACGGCAAAAACGTCAAAATCAAAAAATAATAAAGAAGTTCAGAACTACTAAAACAATTTTTAAGTACTTAAACATATTTTTAGTATTTATTCTTAGAAATTTCGTTCTAAGGCGTATATAAATAACTATCATATTTATTAAAAGTATTATTCTTGAGTGAGTAAATTAACTTTATTCATTTAATTTTATTTTGAAGCAAAAATACATTAAATTTTCCCAATTGTACTTAAAAAGAAAATTTTTTTATCAACCTGTAATACAATTTTACAATCAAACAAAAAAATTCTTCTTGATAATTCTTATTATTAGTAACTAAAAAAAATCTTAAGTAAACCTATAATCATCATGTTGAAACTTTAAATATTGTAAAAAAAATTAAAACCTTTCAAATCTTTTGTCTGAATAATCACTTGTTTAATCCGATTAAATGTATTCTAAGAAATGTAAATGTGATTAAATATGGTAATCAGAGTTTTATGGTGAACATAAAAACATAATTATGTAAAGTATAAATATGTATAATGACTGTATGTCAAAATTAATATTTCATTATGTTTTTTGCTTTAAATTTCTTTTGAGTTTTGTTTTAATAAATTAAAAGTAATAACGGTTTCGCATAGTCGTTTTTTAGGCATTCCAATCATAAAACGTTGTATATTAGGTCCATTTTTCAATTATGGCTATAGTTTATTTTTAAAACACACAATTTGACACATTGTTGTTTAATGTATGCGTTAATGGCTATAATTGTATTAAATGCATTTAATTCACACAAAATGCACAAACAGGCTTTTATAAATGTAAACTATCTTTCCTAATAATTGTCGACATATTTGTTTTTTGTTTAAGCTTTTGGGCTATTTCTGGGATTTATTTGGGCTTAGCTATTGTGTTTTCTTAGCCTAACTAAAAGCCGCAATGAAATCATTTAAAATCAAATTTTAGATCAAAGAGGTTGTTGGTTACTTTTTAAAATGTAATGTACTTTTGTGTGAAAGGGGTTAAACCACAACATTTACTTTACTCTTTTAACAAAAAATATTCCATTTTAGGAGGGATTAAATGACAATAAATTTACAATCAAGATCTAATAATATTTCTTGTTGTAAATTTGGTATATTTAAACAAAGTTTTTTTGTTACGGTAACATTAACTGGTATGGACTTAAAAAAATACTATAAAAATAGTTATTTCGTAATTTACAAAATTAGCATCACGAATTTTGTAAAACTTATAAAGCAATGTATTACTATTTATTGGTATAATTTTTAGTAGTGTATCACACAAAATTTTAAACACAATTTAATTATTTTTCAAATAATAAAACGTCACTAATTAATAATATTTTTTTTATATTTCAGAACATCAAAAACCAGATAATGACAACGAACGTATGGGTTGAACAGGTAAATATCATTTTATTTTAATTTTAAATAATTAAGTGTCAAAGACACCAGAAAAACTAATCGGTAGGTCATTTAAGCCCATATAGATACCACATTAAAATAGCCGCCTCGGTGGCTGAATGGTTAGTGTACTAGCCTTTGGAGCTGCTGGGGTCGGGTTCGAATCCCGGTCAGGCATGGATGTTTGTGACTGTCAATAAATGTTGTTATTTGTCTATGTGTTATTCATTTCTTTGTGACTGTAAAATTTCTTTCTGTGTCTGTCCCACTTGACGAAAGCTTATAAGCGGTTCTCTGAACAGGCACACAAGCTGGAATATATATGTATCATACGTTACCATACCACATTAAAATGCTACCTCAGGGTTGTTACTCAATCCCAAATTTTAAACAAAAAAATTTCAATTTCTTTAAATTTTGTCGACATCAGCCGAACAAACTTTTTCTTCCTTTTCCTTCATATTTTTGCTATTAGTATTTTCATACCTGGTTAAAAAAAGAATCAAACAATTTTAAATCAGTACACTGACAAATATTGCGATTGTTAAAACAATTCATTACAAGACTGAAGATGCCGACCAGGCAGCGCATTGGTTAGGGTGCTAGCCTTTGGAGCTTCTGGGTCCGTGTTCGAATCCCGATGAGGGATGGATGTTTGCTTTTGTCGAGTATATGCGGAGTACGTCCTCTTTAAATCTGTTGGGTCCGAAGGTCCATTGGGCGGTCATTGCGCAGTTTTGAATGGGTACAGGTTCCTGGAGACTATTTCCCTCCGTTTCAGGGATATGTCTAAATTGTGGAGGTGGCAAGCGATAGATGGCAGCATCTGTCACGTATGTGTGTGTTGTGTCTGTCTTACTTAACGAAGGCTGGTAAGAGGGTATCCACTGAACTGAGCTGAAACTCTGGAAGGAGCATCCCATGTACAGCTGGTGAAGCCTATTTTAGGGTCACTTGGAGGCAGCCATAGGGAGAATATGTGGCGAGGGTTTAGGCTTGTGCCAACAACATCCAATGTAAACTTTAAAGTCAAGTGTCAATTGTGATTGGCGAATTCATGCCAAATGTGGCACATATTCTTCCTAAAGCTGTCGCCAAGTGACCCAAAAATAGGCTTCACCATCTGGAATGCTCCTTTCATGGGATGCTCCTTCCAGAGTTTTAGTTCAGTTCAGTGTGGGTCTCTGACCAAGCACACAAGCCTTAAAATATATGTCTACCAACCAACCAAATCTGAAGATTACTCTTTAAACGAGCCACCAAACGGGGTTAAATCTATTGCATCTCATCCATCTCACTTTGACGGATATTGCTGAAGCGGCCATTAGTGGAACATCAAACACCGTGGATTTTTTGCTGCAACAGTGAAATAAGTTTGCTGAAAATTGATTAAAAAAATCTTAAATGTATCCAAACAAATTTTCCAAATGTATTTATTTTTGAAATTGCAATATACGTTAGAGAAGGGATTTTAAATGTATTATTTTTTCACTAGACATAAAAATAGTGAAGAAAACAATTAAAACGGAACATATTGCCTAGTCATTTAATTATTAATAACGTTGGTCGCAGTTTATTGACAGAGAGTGACACTACTTTTAAAATTTTAAAATATTCAAAAAATAATAATTTTATAATGAAATTTTGTTTTATTTAGTACAATTTCATACTATGGTGGAAAAAAAGTCATTAACTTATAATAATATTTGGCAATGCTTTGGCAGATTTGGGGATTTAAAATTTTATGTTATTATTCTATGAAACTGACCATCTCTCGCAAATAAAATCGTACTTGTTCTATTTTGGCAGTTGAAAATTAACAAATAAGGCCAAATTACCAAATTTCTCTTTCTTTTTCTGCCGTGAACTGGTAAACTGCAGTAACCACAACAATAATTTGAACCATTTTTGCTTTGAACTAATCAGTGTTTTAGTAGAATTTCTTAAAGGTTAGAGTTATTGACTGCCATTACAATAGTGATCCAAGTAAATATTATAAATTTCACCTGGCCCCGGAAGATATATTTCACTTTTTTTTCTTTTGCTGGATTATTGTCACAATTTAGATGCACATGAGTATTGGTTGGTTATTTGGAAGACATGTATTTTTAAGCTCGTGGGCTTGGTCGGAGACCCGCTTATAAACCTCCATCAAGTAAGACAGACGCAACACACACACACATGCGCGACAGATGCTGTCTTCTATAACTCGCGCCACCTCCACGATTTATACATGTCCCTTTAAGGGGAAGGAAATAGTCTCCAGGGACCTGTACCCGCGGGAAAGTGCGCAATGACCGCTTACAGGACTTTCTGACCCAAAACAGATTTAACGAGAACGTACTCCACATATACTCGACAAACACAAACATCCATGCCTTACACTCTTAAAACAAACGAGTGAATTTAACTCAATCTGAGTAATTTTCACTCCTCCAGTCTTGAAAATGCACTTCTCCGAAAGGAGTGGATCCTTTGTGTGTTAAACCTCCGACAGGATCACTCCAAACGAGCGATTTTAACTCAGTCTGAGTTAATATTCACTCCTTTCCAGTGTCGAAAATGCACTTCTCCAACTGGAGTGGATTTCACTCTTTTTTTTAAGAGTGTATAGAGATTCAACTCGAACCCAGAAGCTTCAAAGGCTAGCACCCTAACCATTGCGCCACCGGGTCGGCTGAGTATTGGCAAGGAATGACATAATTTCAAACATCGACCTGAAGACCAAAGCTTTACTCACTCGGATAGCATTCCCAGTTTTTGCCCTTTGAGCTAAGCCACTATTGAACGGAACCTAAAGTGATATGATATAAGAACCTCACTAGTTTCAGACTCACTCTCGAAGATAGTTGAAAGTTCTTCGCTAAGACTTCGGTAAGTGTGCGATAAATATCGTCTGAAGGCAACGTACTTTCATGCTTATTTATTTTCTTTCAGTGGGGAGAGAATCACTGAATCAATTGCTTTTGTAACGAAGATGGCGTAGTTTTCTTCTGCGAAGCTATTATTTACTGAAATCCATTACAAAATGTTAGATAGCAGTTTATTGATATATAAGAGTATTTCTGTATTGAAATGTTTATTGAATTTGGGTTTTCATCAGGTTCGAAAGCGAAGTTTGAATATGCATTATAATTAAACAGTAGTTTGTATGAACCTATCGACTATTTCTCATTTGCATTTCTCAAACATTTCAACAGACGATAACCGTATTCCAGTATTCTGCTTTAATCCTAATAGAAAAACGCAATCGAACCAATTTTTGATACTAATATGTCTTATCATTGTAATTACCTGTAAAAATTTGGTGCAACGTTACTCCGTAAAACTGGTAGTATCCGTGTTTGCTCCAGTTATATGGAATCCAGTTTGGTGTAAATGTAACTCTTTTGTTGTAGTGCAAAGTTACTCTTTAAAGCTGGAGACGGGGCCGGGATAGCCTGGTTGGTAAGGTCTTGGACTAGCGTCCCTAAGGTTGCGAGTTCGAGTCCTGCTGCCTTCCGAAAATCCCTCTGTACGATTAAGGTGACGTTAAATTCCGTCGCACGTTCCGGTGGTGCACGTTAAATTCCGTCGTGGTCACAAAGTCCTCCAGGTTCCCACACCAAATCAATACCCATGGGGGTGACAAGTCAATTCTGAGGATCCTCTAGTTGGCCTCTGTCTCTAAAAAAAGATGGATCCACTTACGTGCGTGTTGTGTCTGCCTTACTTGTTGAAGGCTAATAAGCAGGTCTCTGACCAAGCACACAAACCTGATTATCTATGTCTACCAATCAAAGCTGGAGACAGCAAATTTGACTTTTTGCTGCTTAGTAGCAGTTCTAAGTATTCGTAACAGTCGTTATCCTAATTTATATTTCTTTCCAGGAATGGAACGATTACAAGCTTCGTTGGGAGCCAGAGGAATACGGTGGTGTGAACAAACTGCACGTGCCGGCTGAGCAGATATGGCTACCGGATATTGTTCTTTATAACAAGTAAGATATTTTAACACGCATTTGTAGTTTATAGTTTGGTTTATTGCATAAAATTCTCATACAGGCATAAATTTATGTCCGAATTATAGAATATGCAGAATACTATTAGATTAGGGGAGTCCATAAAGTTTAGCACAGACAGACAACAATAAATGGCTTTATTAGTTAAACATTTAGAAAATTAACATACTACTAAACACGAACACAATAACATGTACGAGACACAGGAGAAGCTGAATCATTCCATAAGTACGTTATACAATTACAGTTACGTCACATTACAGAGGGCGCAGCCGTCACGCAGGACGGGTTCATTTAGTAGAAGGGGTGAGATTGACTTATTACTCCAACAAATACAAACACGCAAAAATAAGAAAATTTTGATACCTTAAAGGGAAATAAGACATTTCCCAATTTTTTTCTCCCAAATTTTTTCACCTTCTCGTGTTAGACATATCACACTCTTTTAAGTTCATCGGGTGTTGGATTTCAAATTTATTAATCACAGGTATTTTTCACAAAGAAAATCAGAATGAGTTCCCTAAGTTACATTTTTTTTATTTCCAGATTTTTTTAAACATTTGAACAAAAAAGAGGACAATTGAGAACACATTTGATTTTAAAAATTCAAATATGTCCTCCGCAATGCCACTTTTTAAACCTACAATTTTAGCCAATCAAAAAATTTATGAAACATAATATATATCTACTTAATTTCTTTATTTTAATGTCTTTAACTCCACATTAAAATTCCATTGAATTTCAATTAAGCACCATCGCTTCTCAGTTGTCTTTTCAGAGAGTGCTTAATACATTTTCGAATAAAAGTAAGTAAATTCCATGTATTAATGTTTTATATGAATAAAGCTGAAAAAACTTTTGGTATGGATTTTCTTACGTCAAAATATAGTCATGGTTTTCTTTAAAAATAGAAACTTTTCGAGGAAACATCATTACATACATTATTTCTCATACTCATACAAAAATTATCTTTAAAACAAAAACCAAAGCCGTGGACAAACTATCTTCCTTAACTTGAAAACAATATTAACTACAGCATTTCTTTAAAAAAAAAACATTCAAAATCAGTGCAATCCAATTCCTTACACGACATACCAACATTAGAGATCAAACTAATAACCTTTCCAACTTTGAAACTTCCTATTCCTTGCGTGTCATGGCGGCATGCGGCAACAGAGGATGACAAATGGTTTCCTTCTAGAACTTTCCAGAAATGTTCCACGAGCAAAAATTCTTCGCTTTCCTTCGGCAAACATTCTGTAAAATTATCTTAGAGCCCAGCGCTGTCTCTTTATTAGTGGAAATAAATATATAAATGTTTATTTTAACTAATTTGGATTATTTCATTAGTTTGTGTTTTGGTGATTGATTGTTTTGTTAGTTACTGATAATTAATGGTTTGTGTTTTCTTAGTTACAAGTTTAAGTGATTTGTTTCTTTGGTAGTTTGAAGCACAAATTCATCCGGCAATGTGGGAATTTTTGGTTGTGTTTGTTTCTCCATTTTTTACGTATGTAACTTGTTTGTAACATTTACTGTGCTGTGATAATTTTTTTTATATTCTGTTTCCAAAATGGTTGCTTTTTTGGCTGCCAAGCCTTTTGCAGACTCGACGTATTCCCGAGAACTGAGAGCCATTTTTTTGGCACCATCTAGGTGGCTCTCGCTATAGAAATTTTGACGCTTAACTTATAATGAATCTGAGATTATTATGAATAATTTTTACAGATATGTTTGTAAATGCAACAAAATTGTAAATGGGGCCATGTGGGGTAACCCCAGTGAGCCCATGTGGTTTAGACAAAAAAAATTGGGTTGGTTTCTTTCTGGTACCCATATGAATAGTACCCACGGTTTAACTAAATAATCGGGGCCGGATATTGTACGCCAAATCTGGGAACCCCGACGTATTGGTATTATGGCAAACTTTGGCGAAATTAGCAATGTGAACATTTCTTATGATGTCATGTTCTCCATAGAGCGGTCATTCATTGGTTGTTTCGGCACGCGCCGGGGTTTGTTGTTATTCGACTTGGCAATATTTTTAAAAAGACGCCAAATCAGGCCACGATTCTTTAGTTTAACCTTACCCACTTTACTTTAATTGGAAAAATGTATCCCGCGTTAGTCTGCTACTTGGGACTTATCTAGTTCAATCTTTCAGAAAATAGTTAAATTTATTCCAGCTACGTTCAACTACACAACAATTTTAAATCTAACTTTGATAATTGAAGATGCTCATATAATTATTTATTCATTTACAAGTTTGATATATAATCCATTTTGGGTGTTCTCGCTTTTGGCAATTCCTCAACTGGTGTCACAACACCAGTTTACGACATTCAATCCTTTATAGCCCCAATGATTCAACACGCTCCAATTGTTTTCTTTCCAGAAACATTATTATTCTTCGCCATGTTTACCCATATGGCTGAAGAAATATAAAGAATTCTTTTATTCTTCCTCCCGAAAAAGAATATTTTATGGCGTTTGTATCATACGAATTTCGAAGTTCTGGAATTGTCATCCATCATTCCTGATGAACTGTCATGGCGTCATTTTCTCCAATTCGGCGTTCTATTTCCGAAGAAAACTTTTTGATGACTTTCCAATTTTATCGAGTCAATATTGTTCTGGTTGTGTGGGCAACGCTATCTGAGAGACTTTTTCAACCTTAAATAAAAGGGTTTTTGGTGTTTTGATATTAACTTCAGATAGGAGGAATTCGTATAAAGAAATGGTACATTGCAGCGTATGCCTTGAAGTAGGCAGACCATAAAATTTAGAACATATGAGAAGTAAACAAAGATATATGAGCAAAACGAAACTTAAACTATGAAGTTGCATTAAACTTGGATCAGTTTGTTACATTTTTAGTGTTTAGCCTACGTTCCTTTTTCAATACGAAGAATAGAAAGAGGATAAGTAGGTATTGGCATGCTGGAGATATTTCCTTCTGTCTGCTGACCTGTTTAACCACCACTCTTTTCTAAATCACTGCTACTCGTTGCACAGTAGGGTATTTAGCGAATTTAGGCGACCAAAATTATTTTTGACATTTGTGAGTTGTAAAATGATGTATTTCAATACAAAAAGTTGTTTTAAGACACTTAGTTAACATGTGTGGATTTTAAATATCTTGGGAGCTCTGTCTGTCCGTACTCCAACTTCCAAAAGCGTTTCTATCTGTCGGATCTTAAAAATTCTTTTTTTTGTTGGAAAGATGTCGTTAGAGACCCAATTTTCATACTTTTTATCCGTCAGACTGTTCGTCCAGACGGACATCTGTCTAGAGTTTGTGGAGAATTTCCCATTTAATTGGCATTGCAATTTAATTTTCAAGTTTGATCTATTTAGATTTCTGTTGTCACATCAACAATAACATGAGAAAATTTATTTATTTAAAAATAACATGGTATTAACATGCCTATAATTTTCGTCTGTCCGTACCTTCCAAAATCAGTTATATCCATCGCGTTGTATCTTTGAACTTTTTTTGTTTTGGTAGTAAGGCTTTGCTAGAGACTTATCTTTTATACTTTATGTCCGCTTGCAAGTCCGGAAGGACATCCACTCTTCTGTCTGTCAAAATACTAGAAATTTGAATATTAATAAAATTTTATTTTCTTCATGTCATCTCCGCTGTTTCCGAAACGACAATAGCTTGGGATACTTTATTTAAAACGAATAGCTGAACGAACTTTTATATTTGTCCGAGGTTTGAGAACATCATAATATAATGTAATGGTTCCGGCTGCCTATTTCTAGCATCCTTTCGGAGCTTTAATACAGCCAATACCGCCTCGTGATTTAGAATCCCTATAAAATGACGAGGTAGACAATAGACATGCGATTGGCAGGAAGTGAGATTCGAACTCTTGCACTCCTGAGAAGGTTGAATCACTAGGCTTATGCCCTTACCACTTGGCCACGGACGGGCCGATAATGACGCAATAATATGAGTAAAGAACGTTCACACTGATGTAACTTCTTCCTAAATTCCCAGACTGTTCTCTACATAGCTTTTCTCTTATTTTTTTTTCAAGTGCGGACGGCAACTACGAGGTGACCATCATGACCAAGGCTATTCTCCACTTCGACGGGAAAGTGATCTGGAGACCTCCAGCCATATACAAGAGCTCGTGCGGCATAGACGTCGAGTATTTCCCCTTCGATGAGCAAACGTGTCTGATGAAATTCGGGTCTTGGACTTACGATGGATATACGGTAAGATCCTGTTTTTCATTTGTTTCCCTTATATCGAGCTTTTATCTAATTACTGAATTTGTTATCCTGTTTTTAATTTGTTTCATTATATCGCGCTTTTGTTTCATTACTGAATTTCAAATATGATCTAGGTCACATTAGACGTTGGCACTTGGTTTCCATAGTCATTATTTAGTCAGATTCGAGATAGCTTTTATTTTTCATTTTGTTCAATTTGGTCGTGGTTGATTAGGTCCATCTAAGTGACGTAGTTTAAAGTGAGTAGTAAAATAAAAAAATTAATTTTTTAGGTGTCCAATGAACCTTAGGTACATTTTGCGTATAAAATCTACCGGAAATTTATCAAAAAATGCTAAAAATATCATGCCTTAAACCCTAATATCATCAAAAATTTTGATATACATTTTTAGCTTTTTAGACACTTAAATATTACCTTAACAACAACCAAATACAGACGAATATATTAAAAATCAAAAATTAGGACAATTATAATAGGATTCAAATTATCCTTGAACTCTAATTACCTGATCAATTGAGACCACATCCTATTCAACTAATCGAAATTCGAATTATTAAATTTTGATTGAAATATCTTCATTCCATAAAGGTTCATATCTTAAAATCAGCTCTTCGGCTATTAAGACTTCCTGTAATTTAAATTCTAAAAAATAGAAGTCTACTTTATCAATAGGTTGACTTGAAGCACAAATACCAGACAGAAGACTCAAACCTGATTCCCATGGGCATGGACTTGAGCGAGTTCTACCTGAGCGTCGAATGGGACGTCATGGACGTGCCGGCCAGACGGACGGAAAAGTTCTACAGCTGCTGCGAGGAACCTTACCCGGACATCACCTTCAACATCACGCTGAGGAGGAAGACGCTTTTCTACACCGTCAACCTTATAATCCCGTGTGTCTTCATCTCGTTCCTGTCTGTGCTGGTGTTTTATCTGCCGTCGGACTCAGGAGAAAAGGTATCGTTGTATATTTAGTGATTTAGTAGTGAATATAATTTTAATAAATAAAAAGAAGGTGGGTTTTTAAATTATTGGCATGTCATATGAATGTGTGACATGTAAAATCAATAGGGATGAGTACCAATTTCTTTAGTTTTATGGGGGAAATTAAATCCTTTATTACTGAATTTCAAATAAGATCTAGGTCCCATTAGACTATAACATTTTATTTCCATAGTCAATATTTAGTCAGATTCGAGATCGCTTTTTTTTACTTTGTTCAATTTGGTCGTGGTTGATCACGTCCATAAAAGTGCCGTAATTTAATCTAATTTAAAATAAATACATTTGAATTTTTTTAGGTGTTCAATGAACCTTAAGTACATTTAGAGTATCGACATTACCTGAGATTTATCAAAAAATGCTGAAATTATCATGCCTGAAAACCTAATATCATAAAAAATTTTAGACAAACAATCTTAGTTTATCAGACACTTAAATATTACCTTAACAACCCCCAGTTAAAAAGGTGGGTTTTAATATTATAGGCATGTCATAGGAATATGGACATGAAAAATCAACAGGCATGAGTACCATTTATTTGTTTTATGGAAAAAATTAAATCTTGGCATACTTAAGTATCTACGGAGAGATCAGAATCATTGTTATGTGAGCCTTAAAACTGATAGCGAGAGCTGAATATAAGGTGCCACAAAAAAAATAGTTCTGAGGAATCATGTATGTTTAAGTCTTGGTCCACCAAAAAGAGCAGCAATGTTAAGAAACAAATACTAAAAAAACAGTTGTGAAACGTATTTCTATATTACAAAATCTAAGTATAGTTTTTGCCCTTGTAATTGAAGAGTACACGGGAAGAACCGATTGATTTATTAGGCGGACGCCCGAAATTGTCTGCTTGCCTTCAGAAAACCGGTTTCTCTCTTTCTTCTTTGCTTGGTCCAAGCGTCGGGGTCGTCAATCGCCTGAATCTTGGTAGCTAGGAATCACAGAGGTAGTAGTTAAAGTATTAGAGTGGAAGATCCCGTGACCTACAACACTGACTTCATTGGGGCTCTTCTGGGAGCTCCTTGTGCGTCCCGTCGTCAGCATTGGAGGTCACGTGATCTGCCACTCTATTACTTTAACTATGATCCCTGTGGTAGGAACTGGTTTCCTTACACCAGTTTAGGAGATCACTCGCTATCATCGCCAAAGTGGCCTGCTAAGGAAACTTCACTGCCAAATCAATCGGTTTTTCCCGTGTACTCTCAATTAATATGACTTAATATGATTTAATAATTTCTGGTCCACAAATGTATTTTCTCTTCAGGTGTCACTTTCTATCTCCATCGTGCTATCTTTGGGTGTATTCTTCTTGCTGCTGTCCGAGATAATTCCTCCCACTTCCCTGACTGTCCCACTGCTAGGGAAATATCTGCTATTTACTATGGTCCTCGTATCTTTCTCAGTGTTTGTCACCATTGCAGTCCTCAACGTCAATTTCAGGTGAGCGGTAAAAGGATTCACTTAAATTATTCCAGAACTGAAATTTTTTTATTTATTTTTGTTTTAACTTTACAATAAGATCTAACTTTAAATAATTAAATAAATAAATGAATGAATGAATAAAGGAATGAATGAATGAATAAATGAATGAATGAACGAACGAATGAATGAATGAACGAATGAATGAATGAAATAATGCATGAATGATTGAATGAATGAATGAATGAATGAATGAATGAATAGATAAATGAATGAATGAATGAATAAATGAATGCATGTATGAATGAATGAATAAATAAGTAAATAAATAAATGAATGAATGAATGAATAAACGAATAAATAAATCAACGAATAAAAAAATAAATGAAAATGTGTCTCCTACAAGGAATTAGTAAAAATAGATTTCGACAAAATGAATATTATCAGTTCGCTGCTAATTAACATTTTGAATATTTCTAAGCAGGCTATCCTATAAAAAAATAGGTACCCAAGGCTGTAAACGGTTAATGAAATACAGACTACATTGTTAAAGTAGGTCCTCTCTTGTAACTTCACTTTCTTGACGTTTTCGATTGGGACTCAATAAAATCGTCTTTATCTTCCGTACATTTGCTTTGTGGCATTAGGTGAACCTTCAAGGAAAAACAACTTCTACAGAACCGAATCTGCAAAGTTACTAACTTTATCTTTATTAATTTACGGCTAAAATAATGCATGTTAATGATTCTGAAATTCATATTTATTTTTATAATTTCTCGTTCCGAAATGATTATTTATGTGGCACCATTCAAATTTTAAGTTTAATTTAAATTACCTTATGCAATATTGCAATACGTTATGATTTGTTCTAGGTCCTAAACTAAATTACCATATCACTATTTTTTTTTATATTGAAATTAACATTTTACCTGCATAAAGGTTTAGATTGTGCACCATTTTTATAGCCAGCAAATCGACATTAATTCTCGATGCAATATAGCTCTCTTATTTCTTACAGTACACTCTTAAAACGAACGAGCGATTTTAACTCAGTCTGATTAATTGTCACTC